>JAJJWW010005170.1:0-573113 GCA_023531295.1 Papaver armeniacum | reverse complement strand
CAAGATACGGGATATTTTTCCTTTTTCACCTCGATTTTGATTTTCACACGCTATGAAGTACATCAAATCTCTTATTTATCTTCTGCATGCTCAAATGATGGCTCAAATCTTCCAAGCACGTGTAGAACTCCCCGTAATTCACGCAATCCTGTGAATATCTTCTTTTTGTTTTGCTCCAACACGAGTTATCTAACCAAAGTTGGACTGACGAATCGACCCATATGACGCTTTGTTACGCTTAGTTAAGTCATCCCATGAAATTTTAGCTATTGAATCGCATTATAACCCCTCCAAAAATCCGATCGATTAATGCCGGGGAAGGAAACTTGTTTTCCCGCCAAAAATGAAATTCAAAATGTTGAAGATGGGGTGCGATGGATAAATGGGCTAAATATAGCCGTGGGTGCCCCTTAGCAAAAGTGAGGGTCAGTATAGCAATTGTCCTCCAGGGGGTCCAAAAGCACTTTTAAAGCAACTTTTCCGCATAAGTGTAACTCTCAATAACACCTAAACAAACATAAAAACACCAAAATTAGTACAAAAATCGAGACTAACAATAGAGACACTGAGACAAACCAGGACACAAAAATGTGTCAATCACCCTGTGAGTCGCGCTAGAGCTTCTCAATCCCAAAGAAGACTTTAAATTGAGTAGCGAAGATATTTCGCCTAATTAGGTTACTCTCCTCTCGAATAGGCGGCTACACCAATAACAACAACAAAAAGAGTAAATCCGTTGTTACGAAGGATTAGTTGCTAGAAAGGAAAACTTCATGTATTCATAGACAAGGAAGTTTGGACACCAAGAATTTTCAAAACCGAAAATATCTCAAGATATTCATTAAAGCACAAATTCGGTTTCCATAATTCCCGAAATGCTCCTCAATCCAAAAATAACGATCGAAATCTCTCGGAAAATCTAATTAGTAAATGCACATTACTAATTACGTAATTTCCTACAAAATGAAATTAATAACCTTAATTAAAAGATTCTTAAATTACTTATGTTTTGATCCCGAGATTCTCTTCCCTTAGCCGTTAAGGAATATCTTTGAACAATTATAGAAATAAACATTCACAAAGACGTGTTCAAAGTTTATCGACATCTTAACTTTGTAAGTTCTCTTTCACACTTACAACCTTGAAACCCGATTTGACACACTTCCAAACAAGTTTAAAATTGGTTCATCCGACTTTTTCAAGAACTATGTGATTGATCAAACCAACATTCAATCACAATCATGGGTTTAACGGTTCTACCAAAACAAGTTTCGGTTCTACCTCCATGTGAGTACGTGCATAGTCACACTAGATTTCCAAAAATTCGGTTGACTAGGTACTAGGATCGGTTATTACATATATGGTATCTAACATATATGTGTTGCACATGTCCATAGGATCGGTTCCCCTTTGCCTAAAAATGTGTTGCACATGTCCATAGGATCGGTTCCCCTTTCTCGCTATAAACCTTGCGTGCACCCCATGCAAGGATCGATTCCCTTGATGTCTTGCACCCTTACTTACTAGGATCGGTTCCTCTTTCCCAAAAGTTATCGGACATACAAACCGATCATACCACATGTGATTACTTAAGATCGGTTTTACTAATAAAGTTATACCAATACATAAGCCGTGCCTTTGTGAATAGTTCTACCAAGAACACAACAAGTTGTGGCTGATTTATACTCTATCACATATTAGTTGTTCATAAGATATGCAATGAATAAAAAACCAATAACACCTCGGCAATTTCCTTTTCGGGGTCCACAAACAAGTTTATGAACTTACTTCCTTAGAACACATGTAAACATTGTTCCCTAGGATGAAATCTCACCTCATACACATACATAATCACAATATCATTCAAATGATTATGGCTATGTCTTATCTACAAAGTTTAATGGTTAAACAATAAACCTCGTATTGTATTTCTTAATACTATGTCTATCTAGAAGTTCATATATGCTTGTGATTATGTTTTCAATATGCACGACTTGAAAGATACGTTAGGGAATGAAATAGTTCAAGTCAAATATCACTAACCTCAAGTGAAAGGATGATTGTTGTCGTTGTAGCTCCTTGCTTCTTCACATCTTCAAGTCTTCACAATACTTGTCATGTCTCATATCCTAATACTTTCAAGCTAACCTATCTGTGAAGTTGACTCCTAGTACATAATCAAGCGACTCTTAACATGAGTTTTGATTCACTAAAATATGACAACCAAACTTGACATACCAACGCTTGGTGGGTTCAACCGAGCCATGCTCTAACAGTAGGATTCACCAAATGAAACATAAGTAATAAATGGGTTGTCTTTTCCTAATATTGAGGCCTTTTTTAGCACAATTGGCTTAGAGTTGGCAAAAAAAGATATGTAGTTAAGCATGTTGGGCGAGTAAGTAAGGGATGGGTTACCAAGCCCCAGGCTTTCTTTGCTGATTACCGCAGCAAGGCCGTCAAAATCCTCACACTTCCGTATAACCGCAGTGGCTGGTGGTACACGCGGTTCGATGAGGATCAAGTCATTACAAATGGTATGGAGCCGACGAAAGGTTACCTGTCGAGGGTGAAAGGGTATGCTAGACGTGTTGTGTGCAGTACTGGTGGCATGAGTGGTGGGGAAACGTCGGAGTCCGAGCTTGAATACATTGTAGACCCGAGGATGACTCCAATTTAAGGTGGTGGCGTTATAGTACCCGGATTAGGCGGGTAAAGTTAGTTGAATGGAATATAGGTAATGGTTTGTCCTTTCATAACACTGAGGCCTTTTCAGCACAATTGGAGCACGCTCGGCGAGAGTATAACTTAGGGATGGGTGACCTCTTGGGAAGCTACTATTGGATGATCGCAGCGATGCCCGTTGAAAACCCCACACTATCATATAAACGTAGCGGTTAAGTGGGGACAATATCGGTGGAGGGTCAGGTTATTACATTCTCGACATTGATTTTCCAAATGAGAGGTTATACTTGCATAAAAATAATGAAACCATGATTATCTAGTTAGACAAGTGGCTAACCATTTAACCTAGCTAATAACAATATATACTCTAATTAATAACAATAGACTTTGTTATCTATCATCATTGAATAAAAATAATGTTAAATCATTTATTAAGAAACACGTGAGACGACGCGAAATTACTCAAGGGGCACCACTGCTCACCAATACTTGCCACCACCACTATGGTCCACTTATATAATCATTAGCCAATCTAACTGAGTTTGGTACTGTTTTTTTTCAAGGAGGACGTACTTTTAAAACATGCTTATAGTAATGTTTTTTCATCTAGGAGTTTAGAAAAGATTTTTAAAATGCCTTTTATGCAAAATACTTCCCAAAATATTAACTTTTAAAAGTGTGGGCGAAGTTAAGAGCTTTTAAATGCTTCAAAGGCAAAATCTATCGTCCACCGTAATTTCTTATTTTATTTTTCCTTTTCTATATCATTTTTATTTTGTAAACGAATTTCCCTTGGATCTATATATCACCAATTTTTATTCGGGGTAATTTGTAATACCTTCCCTAGCGAAGATCATAATTTGAGTTACCTCCCCTACAGAGATAAAATTAGTGAAACCTCCTCGTTAAATTTTAGTCCAAGGGCTATTATCTGAGTCAGAAGTTTTTTATAGGTGGACCAAATGATATACGTGGATCTTGAGTGTCCTAAAATACCCTTCCACAGTAAAGAACAAACCGTACTATCAAATTCGTGTAGGTCTGAGTTTACACATGTTCATTGATTTGTTGCCGATGAAGAGAGATCGATGGGGATTTGATGAGTTGTGAAGATGAGAAGGCACAGGAAAAAGCGAGATGATGTATGAGTTCGAGAAGAAGTTATTGTTGTGGAGAAAATCGATTGAATTGAGATGATTCAAACCGAGAATAGTTTGAAGGGGTTTCGGTGGATTCATGAAATAGGATCCAAAAGCAAAATCATAGCCATCACCGTGTTTACTTTTGAGGATTGTCCTCATTTAATCTCTAATTACAATAAATAAAAAATAGGAAAGAAAAGATGGACCGTCGATTGATTGCATATGACGGGATTGTTGTTGCTGCTACCATTAACCATTAATTCTTGAAAAATTGAAGGAATCTTGCTGCCATTAAATTGATGATGATGGACACAAGAACAAATGGTGATGTTTGTTGTTGTTGATGGCGATGGATGATTAAGAATTAGGTATGTCCGAGCCTGAGATGTTGTAATGGTTTTGAATGAGGTTCCTGTTTGAGTTTTGGACAAGAACATGGAATCAAGGACAAGATGGAACTTGAGATTCTGTGGAGAAAAAAGCGATTTGGATTCTATGGAGTTGAATGAGTCAGACGGAGCTTGAAGATGGGTTGATGTTGAGCTGCAGTTGTATGAGCTGGGATTTCGAACTGAGATTGAGATGGTGATAGTACTATGAATGACTGGTGATAATTTCGGTTGTGAGGCTGCTTTTTTTGCCAAATGGAAGATGATGCTCAAGTGGTCAGGATTACTTAGAAGTATTGCGGTAATGGAGATGTTGGTATGATGCTGTGATAAAGAGCTTAATCATGCAAATCGACCAATAGAAAAGGCAATAGCGAGAATGATTAGGAATATTTGAGAGGAGTGGTGGAGGAAATTTGGCGGGGTATGTTTAATCTCTCTTATTTTGTTGAATCTCAAAAGAAATGAAAAAAGTTGAGCAGTTTTCTAACGGGATCGAAGAAGATCGAGGTATGTTGGGTACTTTGGTTGACACATATTTGTGTTTCACACGTGTACACTCATCTTGACTCAACAAACCTGGGAAATGGAAGGAAAATGTAACGAGGGAGTGTTTCACTAATTTCATCTGTAGGGAGGTAACTCAAATTATGATCTTCGCCCAGAGATAACGAATTACCCCTTTTATTCCTACATCTTATTCTTTAAAGATAGTTATTTTTATTTTCAAGTATAGAATTTCAGTTTAAGATTCTTTTATTTTATAAACAATAAAAATAAGTGTCATATTAAATAACTATTTATTTTTATAAGTGGTTAAGAAAACGATAATTTTTAATAATAATATGAATTAAATAAATTTAGTAGTACATATATATTTAATAGTAAAAAATTCACTTATTTTTAAATAGAATGAAACAGTTTTCAGTGACATGTATGTTTTGTCATTTGTACGGCAACAATAGTTAAACCTAAGATTTTCTCAAACACAATTTGATGGATTTTAAAATTAATTTTAACTTTTTTTTTAAATCATAGCTCGCCACAACAGTGCATATCAGAAAAGCACTTTTGTAAAACTCACCACAATACCAGACTAATCATAAGTATTAGTTAATAAAAATATATTTGTTATCATTGTTAATAAAATAATCTATCTATTCATTTTTAGTTTGATATTTGTTCTGGAAAATTAATAGAATCAGTGATATGGTAAGTAGATTTTGGCCATTTGATGCATTTCTAAACTCAATCACAGCCATCATTTATGTCAAACGATTACATCCATAGATTTGTCTTTTGTGAGATTATATATAATCATGTTAGATTATTTATTGAAAATAACTTCTAGTCAAATTATTTTGGACTTTGTAACAGAAGCCCGGAGAACAGAGGCTTTTGTATACATGTAAGATCATTTTGTAAATACCAATCCATTTTCAAATTATAACGTGTAATCTGAATAATCTTATAAGTTTCTCTCTAAGTTTATCTATTAAGATAAAATCAAAATTCTATTTGCACTAACTCTAAACAAATAGAAACGAAAAATAGGTTCTTGCGAAAACCTCACCTTTCTAGACCAAGAAGTTGTGAATAGATTGAAACCCCGACGACCTTTGATAGCCAAAGTTTCATAATCTGGCTAATCACAAAATACATGCACCCCTAAATTCAAACCATGAGGTAATTGTAATAAATAAGGTTATCTTTGAAATGATACTTGACTAAATATACAACAAATGATATTTAAGAAAATGATAGAAACCCTAAAAATATGAAACAATGTAAAAAAGAAAGGATTCTCTCAAATTTTGTTAGCTCGGAGTAGTTTAACTAGTCATAGATGTATGTTTTGGTGGACGAAGATTAAGAGAAAAATTGAAAGAAGATTGAGCGGAACTATACTCTTGGATTGAGTTTTTTCTCTCCGCGATCTATCTCCCATCCCAACTTTATTTCTGATTTTCGTTTGCCTCAAAATAAGAAATTAGAGTTTTCAAACCGACTCATCCTACTGAATGTTAGCGAGAGAATCAATTGATCAGTTTTGTGGGAATTAGGTAGGTTTGTTATTTTCCGATGATCAAATTTTTCCAATTTCATTTTGACTTTTGAGATGGGAATAGAGAATATGTAATGAATTTTTCTCAATTAAAGCGTGTATTCATGGGATCGCCCAAAACCGTGAATTTACCAACTGGGAGGAAGTCGGAACTGGTCTTTATCTTTGCTAACTTAGCGAAGCTTCATTTTATAATACAATACAAATAAATAGGCAAAGAGTATACTTAGTAAGGGTACAACCCTTACCATAATGACACATCTCGATAAAGTTTATTGATTTTATTTTAAGTTTTAATCATCACTTCTAATTGAAAACCTAGTTTAGGTTACGAATCCTTGCTCCTGTATTCGAATTGGTTTTTCTGACTCCTAAAATCTTGATTGTTGTTAGTACCACAGTTTCTAATCTAACCGTTAGATCTTAGTAATTTTTTGATATGTTATACATTATGGAATTTCAAAAGCTACGCCAAACGTTGAGTACGATCGGAGATGGATTTGTAACAGAAACAACTAGGTTCAAGTGACACTGCCACAATATTCAGACAACTGAGAAGTGATAGAAAATACAAGTTTTACTGCTTGGAATGACCTGAAGTTTTGATATGTATAACCCATTTTAGTGACTCTTATGGTGTCAAAATTTCAAGAGGAACGGAGTTCGAAGTATCGATAAACATACTTTGTACGAGATGAGCTGTTGGAAACCGTTTGAGATATGCATTTAGAATCGATCTTATTTTAAATTCTAACATTTATATCTCTCTGAAATTTTTATACCCAGTATATGATATATTTTTAAATGTATGGTACTTGGTTCTACGAAAAATAGAAGTAGATTATTAAAGCTACGAAGTGTATGGTTCTAAGCTAGTTTCAAGGGTAAAGATGTTAGTACTTAAGGGGATTGTGCCTTCAATTGTATTTTTATATGTTGTTGATATTTATCTTTCTATGGTGATGTTTTGCGCCGGTGTTGGCTCACCTTTATATTAGTTAAGAGGACATTTAATGATGAAAATTTAATTAATTATTTATTATGAGAATAATTAATAAAATACTCATAATGATTAATTTTAATTAGAGCAAACTGATAGGTGTAGAATACACCTAATTTACTATCTAGTAGTTTATGCTTTCTTTGCTATTTTTCTTGTAAATTATGTATTTTACGCTTGTTTTGAGTTTTATAGCTACTTTGGAGTCGCACGGAGGAAAAGAAGAAGAAATCACCCAATTGAGCAAAAAGGGCAAAAAGGTCATTTTACGGGCAAACACTATTTGGAGCCCAGAGGTGGTTAAGGGGCTCTCATTCGGGTACCCCTTATCATTAAGCGATGGCGTTACTAACACCGAGTAGCCCTTATCCAAAGACGGGTATGCTGGGTAGCACCCAATTGGGTCGGTCCTACCCATTACCAGATCCGGATCCGGACCCACTTCACAACCTAACCATACATCTCGAGAGTTTCTCATTCAATTCATTCTTTCACCAAAACGAAATCGAGAGGTAAGTTGCGTAAGAAATTGAGAACAGAGAGAGGTCAACAAATCGAGAGCTTAAACCGAGAGGAAGCAGATTGAGCAACTCTGTAAATCAGTTGAACGAAGAACAGAAATGGATTGAAATTAGGGATCGAAGCTGTTTACGCAAAGATTGAATCTGAGATGGTTTATTGGCATGAATCTGTAGAAATTGAGGATTGGGTTATTGAAATCAAGAGTTGCTGGTGGTAAAATGATGATAAAGATTGAATGGGTATTGATGATTCTCACGGGAAGGAGGAATTGAAGCACGGTGATATCCCGAGAGATTTAGGGAGAAATAGAGATTCGATGGAAGTTGGTTACTCTGAGTTCTGAGAAGAATTGATGGGTATGAGGATTTGATTAAGGATTCAGATGAGCCAAAGAAACTGCTGGTGCTTGAGATAGCAGAGATGGAATGGTGTCACTACTTTTGTTTTTATGAGAAGCTGCTGCTATGTGGAAGGCCCTGTGGTTGAAATTGTGTGAATGAGGGTTGTTTTGCTCTGAGCTAGGAAGATGGGTTTGGATGAAATTACAATGGAATTTACTTGTGGTGCGTGTAGCTCGAGTTGAAGACTGAAAGGAGTTAGATTGCAGGGAATGGATGATTGTGGAGCTGTTTCAGGTAGAAGCTGTTGAGTTGCAGGCTGAGCTATCAAGTGGTCTGGCAAATTGCAGGCAGTCTTGATGAGGTTGCAATAGGAAAGAGTGAGGTTGCAGCTTAGGATGGAGCTGGAAGAATTAATGAATGTGTAGGAGCTGTAATGTGCAGTCCTACAGAGTAATGGAGTTGCAGTCCAAAATGGCTGTGCTGGTGGTTGGCTTGATATCTTTGTTGTCTTTGTGTGGCGTGATGAGGTGGTTATGAGCTGAAATGATGGTAGTAATTGTGTTGATTGAATGCGGGTGGAAAAGGAGTTGGTGCGGCATTGGTGATTATCATGGTTATTAAGCGTGTGAGTTGGTGATGATGTCTCGGTCTTTGCATAAGTTGTCAGGCACCGAGATTAAGTTCGAGGAAGTGTGGTGCAGTGTTTGAGGTGGATAGGCGCGGCGCAGAGATGACCTGATGGGTTTGCAAGATGGTGGAGTGCAGGATGGCATTACAGGGAATTGGTATGAAATTGCAGGGAATGAGCAATGGATTGAGCCGTCTAGCCGCCTGGAGGATATGGTTTAGCAGCTGGAGTTGGTAAAGGAGATTCAAGAGTTTAATAGTGAGCTGCAGGTGATGGCAGTTGTGGTCGATGAGAGGCAGAGTGTGTGCTGAGTCTAGTGGCATTGCAGCTGTAATGAAGCTGAGATTGGAGTTGAGATGGCGCTGATGGTACCACAGTAAGTTGAGGCAGTGCTGCAGTTGGCATAGCAGTTGAGTTGGAGTTGGAGCAGGGCCATCTTGGCCATGACTGAAGCAGGGAAGGAATGCAGCCATCATGGCTAGTTAGACCAGAGAGCTCTGGCCAGTGCAACAAGCCTAGGCAAGGTCATTCAGCCCAGCTGAGTCTGACTCAGATCTGTCTCAGGGATGAACCGGCCTGACTCAATGGTTTAGCCTGACCCGGTTTGACCGATCCGACTTAGCATTGACCTGACCGATCCGACCCGTTGACCGGCGACCAGGCGACTTTGCGGTCACCTGAGACACTTTCCGCGACGACTATTCCGGCCGGATTAAGAGCCACAATCCCGGTTTTCCTAAGCGAGCCAAAATTTCGGAATTTTCTATGGACTTCTCTCATGGGTGTGAAGACTTGGGCTAGGAATTGGATGGAGAATTGGACTCAAATTTGGAAAGAGAAGGTGGAAGAGAAGAGAAAGACTTGAATTTGGAAATTGAATTGCAAAAGGAAAAGGATTCTATTCCTTTGAAGATTTGGAGAATATTGAAGCCTATAAATAGAGAAGTTTTCTACAACTTTACACACATCTTTACACACAACACTTTTCTTTTCTTATTCTTTGTGTGAACTCTTTAGCATGAGTAGCTAAATTTCTTATTGATTGAGGATGAATTCCTAGTTTTTAAACATATGATTTGAGTTTTTGTTTCAATTCTATCTTGAAGTTTTTCACATGATTATCGTTTGTTTTTACTAATAGGAATGATCTTAAAGACATTCATGATCGATTGATAGATTGTTTAGGTGGCCAACTAAATTGATTTGTTAATTTGATCTAAAGCTAGTGAAAGTTAGGAGATAAGTAATCGTTTCTTGACTCTTTACATAAGTAGCAAACACGAGACCTTGCGGAGGGATTCCGTGGAGCAATTGTGTGTAGAAACAACGCTAGAAAGTGAACCAAGCGAACCGAGTTTAACTACTAGTACTAAACCTAAATTCATAAATCTTAATGCATTCTGGGAATTACATCTTGTAAGCGAACCTCAAGGTGGTTCTTTTGAATAGAATCGATAACTAAGCGGACTGTTACTCGGTGAAATTAGGGATTTTGGGGCTAGCTAAAGCGGACTGCTATCCTACGGTTGGTGATAATCTGTGACTAATAACAAGTAGAAGAGAACATAACTTGATTCATTGTTTCGTAACGAAGAAGGATTCCTTGATCTTGTCTCTCTTATTGCTTTCAACTTTACCTTTTAATTGCTTTGTTTATTTTTCTTTTGCTTTTTATACCCCCCTTTCGTGACAATTTTGACAACTAGAATCTCTTGCTCCTCGTGGGATCGACCTTGACTACCCTATATTACTTGTTAATTAGGTAGTAAAGTATTAATTAATTTGATTGCACCTACGACACGCATCAAATTTTGGCGCCGCTGCCGCTTACTTGTGAATGCTTTATATCCAAATCAAAGGCCAAGGTACGATCCATACTCGAATACTTACAATCCCGGGTGGAAGGATCATCCTAACTTTAGCTATGCAAACAAGCAAGCGGCGGTTTCCAATCCGTATGAGCAACAAGGTGGTTTTCAACAATCACACTTTCAACCTCAACAACAATTTCAACCACAACAAGTCAAGGAGCGTGATTCTTTGAATGATGACAAGCTCAATGTGTTAATGCAAGGTATGCAAGGTCTTACTTCTATGTTGCAACAAAGCCAACAACACCAACAAAAGACCGATTCGGCAATCAAGGAGTTACAAATTTAAGTGGGGCAATTAGCGACCGATGTGAACTTATTGAAAGCACAATCGTCCACAAAACTTCCTTCACAACCAATTGTTAATCCAAGAGAGAGCGTTAATGCTATTACTTTGAGGAGTGGGAAACAAGTGGAGCAACCAAATCAACAAGATAAGGTGTATGATGAGAAAGAGGAAATTGAAACCACACCAAAGGAGAAAACATCTCCAACCAACCAACCCGAGGAGACGGTTCCTACTTTCACAACTCCACCTCCGTTCCCTAGCCGATTTGCTAAATCAAAGAGAGACTTGGAATACATGGATATTTGGGAGATCTTTAAGAAAGTACAAGTCAATATTCCACTCATAGAAGCTCTTCGTCAAATTCCTCGTTGTGCAAAGTTCTTAAAGGAGTTGTGCATGAAGAAGAAAAGGTTAAAAGGGAATGAAGTCATGAGTGTGGGGAGAATGCTTCGGCGTTTATTCTCAAGAAACTCCCACCAAAATTAAAGGACCCGGTAGTTTCAATATACCTTGCACAATTGGTAAAACAAGGTTTACTCGAGCTTTGCTAGATTTGGGAGCGTCGGTTAATGTTATGCCTTCCTCGATTTATGATTCTTTGAATCTCGGTCCTCTTAAAGAGACCTAGGTAGTTCTTGAACTTGCTAACCGATCTAATGTTTACCGAAAGGGATTGTTGAGAATGTTTTGGTGCAGGTTAATGAGCTTGTATTTCCGGCCGATTTCTATGTCTTAGACATGAATGATGAGAATTCTTCCAAGTCTACACCTTTGCTTTTGGGTAGACCATTCTTAAGCACCGCCGAACAAAGATTGATGTCCAAAATGGCACCTTGACTATGGAGTTTGATGGTACACTCATTCACTTCAATATCTTTGAGACAAAGCGATACCCTAGTGATGTGACATCATGTTTTCCCGTGAAAGAGATTGATCCGGGCTAATGAATCTTGCAAAAGCTAAGTCGGGCCGTCGACTTTAAAACAAGCGCTTAATGGGAGGCAACCCATCGGTTTTGTATTTCTTATACTTTTTGCTTTTTGTTATTTCTTTTTCTTGTTTCTTATCATGTTAAAATTTCCCACCTTGACTTTACTAGGAGGATTCAATTACATTGAGGACAATGTAAGGTTTAAGTGTGGGGGAGTGGTTAAGCATGTTTTTAAAACAAAAATTACAAAAAAAAATTAAAAATTTTGAAAAAAAAAAAAAAAAAAAAAGTTTTACATAAAAACTCCAACTTTTAAAGATTTTAGAGTCACTAGCATACTTCTAGGTATGTTTACATAGAGATTTTGACCGACATAATTGAACTTGGAAATGTTAGAGAACTACATTCGGATTTCTTGCTTGTTAGAGTGTTAAATAATGGATTTAATCATGCCGGTGATGCGAATTTAGTGCAGGGAGAAGGGCATTATTAGAGTTGCTGATCAATCATTAGTGGAGACTACCCGTATTCATATCATGAGAGGCACCGACCAGAATTCTTCCATCTACTAAAGAGCTTCTTTGAGTGTGTGTCACCATACGTCAATTTCGGGTAGAATGGTGAGCTACCCAACCTCCCACCAATAAAAGCACTACTCTTTGATCTCTTGAGTGCTAATTTTATCAATCATGAGGGTGACGTCTATGGATGAAAGCTTCCTTCTTGTAGTCCGATTTGCAGTTAGCACCATTCTCTCTCTCAACAACAACGGATCCATAGAAACACATTCATCATCAACAAGGAGCGACACCAAAATCTACAAGGAACGTTGGAAAAGTTTAAGGTTTACAAGCAACGGAACGAGAAAAAGAGCAAATTTCAAATACAAGTAAAAGCAACATACAAAGAGCGGATTTTACATATATGTTGAAGACTTACACTACAATGAGGTTATTCATGAAAGCGAAGAAAATTAAAAGGTGAGAATTTTTGAAGTTTATGATTTCAAGACGATACAAGTTGTGAAGAATCAAGCGGTAAAATACTTCTCCCACGGCCATGGTTTATTTTGTATTTAATTTCTCTTGTTTCAAAAAAAAAAAAAAAAAAAAAAAAAAAATTGAAAAAAAAAATTGATAAAAAAAAAAGAAAAAAAAAAAAAGAGAAAAAACAAGAGAAATATTTGTTCTTATTTAATGAGCCGTGGGAAAGGAAAATTTATAAGGTAGTTTCAAGCGACAAGGATTTTTAAGGTAAAAAGAGTACAAATTGTTAAGGATTTATGAAATTCAAGGGTTTATCATTAATAGTTGAAACCGAAGACGAAGATTAAGAAGATCAAGACGAGGAGCGGAAGATGTTTCTATTGGATGCCGTGAGAGTGGTGTTATCATAATTGGCGATCGGATGTGAAGGTAAGTAAGTAATCTCATCCTCGATAATAATGGTTGATTTCCTTTCTTAGAGATCGTCAGAAAAATGGTTTTTCAAAATATTAAAAGATGTGGGTTTTTCAAAAATATTTCGGAAGTTATCCTTCCCACCATTCAACGTGTCGCAGGAATTCTTTTTTTCATTCCTACCTGCACACATGTGAGAACCATAAAAAAAAGTCATCTTTTTGAGTGCAATTATCATAAAATCCTTAATTAGTGAGGCAGAAGTCGAGGCGAAATGCTTATTGATCGTTTCTCAAACACGCGTTCTCTCATTATGGTGTGGTTATTTCTCACTCAACATTTAAGAACGAGAATATGTTCTTTAGTATTTCTAACTTCTTATTACTAGCATGCAGAAATTCTATGTCCTCATAACTCTTAGGATGCTTGGGACGCTTAAACGCTTTGAAGTTGTGAGTTTTGGTTTGATTTGCTCGAGGACTAGCAAAGTCTAAGTGTGGGGGAATTTGATAGGTGTAGAATACACCTAATTTACTATCTAGTAGTTTATGCTTTCTTTGCTATTTTTCTTGTAAATTATGTATTTTACGCTTGTTTTGAGTTTTATAGCTACTTTGGAGTCGCACGGAGGAAAAGAAGAAGAAATCACCCAATTCGAGCCAAAAGGGCAAAAAGGTCATTTCACAGGGCGAAGACTATTTGGAGCCCAGAGGTGGTTAAGGGGCTCTCATTCAGGGTACCCCTTATCACTAAGCAGTGGGCGTTACTAACACTGAGTAGCCCTTATCCAAAGACGGGTATGCTGGGTAGCACCCAATTGGGTCGGTCCTACCCATTACCCAGATCCGGATCCAGACCCACTTCACAACCTAACCATACATCTCGAGAGTTTCTCATTCAATTCATTCTTTCACCTGAAACTGAAATCGAGAGGTAAGTTGCGTAAGAAATTGAGAACAGAGAGAGGCTGGCTGAAATCGAGAGCTTGAACCGAGAGGAAGCAGATTGAGCAACTCTGTAAATCAGTTGAACGAAGAACAGAAATGGATTGAAATTAGGGATCGAAGCTGTTTACGCAAAGATTGAATCTGAGATGGTTTATTGGCATGAATCTGTAGAAATTGAGGATTGGGTTATTGAAATCAAGAGTTGCTGGTGGTAAAATGATGATAAAGATTGAATGGGTATTGATGATTCTCACGGGAAGGAGGAATTGAAGCTTCTGGTGATATCCTGAGAGATTTAGGGAGAAATAGAGATTCAGTAAGTTGGTTACTCTGAGTTCTGAGAAGAATTGATGGGTATGAGGATTTGATTAAGGATTCAGATGAGCCAAAGAAACTGCTGGTGCTTGAGATAGCAGAGATGGAATGGTGTCACTACTTTTGTTTTTATGAGAAGCTGCTGCTATGTGGAAGGCCCTGTGGTTGAAATTGTGTGAATGAGGGTTGTTTTGCTCTGAGCTAGGAAGATGGGTTTGGATGAAATTACAATGGAATTTACTTGTGGTGCGTGTAGCTCGAGTTGAAGACTGAAAGGAGTTAGATTGCGGGGAATGGATGATTGTGGAGCTATTTCAGGTAGAAGCTGTTGAGTTGCAGGCTGAGCTATCAAGTGGTCTGGCAAATTGCAGGCAGTCTTGATGAGGTTTCAATAGGAAAGAGTGAGGTTGCGACTTAGGATGGAGCTGGAAGAATTAATGAATGTGTAGGAGTCGAATGTGCGATCCTGAGTAATGGAGTTGCATCCAAAATGGTCATCTTTGGTGGTTGGCTTGATATGCTGTTGTGCTGTGGCAGTGAGGTGGTTATGAGCTGAAACAGATGGTAGTAATTGTGTTGATTGAATGCAGGTGGAAAATGAGTTGGTCTGGCATTGGTGATTATCATGGTTATTAAGCGACTGTGAGTTGGTGATGATGTCTCAGTGCTGGCATAAGTTGTGCAGCTGAGATTAAGTTCAAGGAAGTGTGGTCTGGTGTTTGAGGTGGATAGACTGGCGGCAGAGATGACTGATGGGTTTGCAAGATGGTGGAGTGCAGGATGGCATTACAGGGAATTGGTATGAAATTGCAGGGAATGAGCAATGGATTGAGCCGTCTAGCCGCCTGGAGGATATGGTTTAGCAGCTGGAGTTGGTAAAGGAGATTCAAGAGTTTAATAGTGAGCTGCAGGTGATGGCAGTTGTGGTCGATGAGAGGCAGAGTGTGTGCTGAGTCTAGTGGCATTGCAGCTGTAATGAAGCTGAGATTGGAGTTGAGATGGCGCTGATGGTACCACAGTAAGTTGAGGCAGTGCTGCAGTTGGCATAGCAGTTGAGTTGGAGTTGGAGCAGGGCCATCTTGGCCATGACTGAAGCAGGGAAGGAATGCAGCCATCATGGCTAGTTAGACCAGAGAGCTCTGGCCAGTGCAACAAGCCTAGGCAAGGTCATTCAGCCCAGCTGAGTCTGACTCAGATCTGTCTCAGGGATGAACCGGCCTGACTCAATGGTTTACCCTGACCCGGTTTGACCGATCCGACTTAGCATTGACCTGACCGATCCGACCCGTTGACCGGCGACCGGGCGACTTTGCCGGTCACCTGAGACACTTTCCGGCGACTATTCCGGCCGGATTCCGGCCACAATCCCAGTTTTCCGGCGAGCCAAAATTTCCAAAATTTTCTATGGACTTCTCTCATGGGTGTGAAGACTTGGGCTAGGAATTGGATGGAGAATTGGACTCAAATTTGGAAAGAGAAGGTGGAAGAGAAGAGAAAGACTTGAATTTGGAAATTGAATTGCAAAAGGAAAAGGATTCTATTCCTTAGAAGATTTGGAGAATATTGAAGCCTATAAATAGAGAAGTTTTCTACAACTTCTACACATATCTTTACACACAACACTTTTCTTTTCTTATTCTTTGTGTGAACTCTTTAGCATGAGTAGCTAAATTTCTTATTGATTGAGGATGAATTCCTAGTTTTTAAACATATGATTTGAGTTTTTGTTTCAATTCTATCTTGAAGTTTTTCACATGATTATCGTTTGTTTTTACTAATAGGAATGATCTTAAAGACATTCATGATCGATTGATAGATTGTTTAGGTGGCCAACTAAATTGATTTGTTAATTTGATCTAAAGCTAGTGAAAGATAGGAGATAAGTAATCGTTTCTTGACTCTTTACATAAGTAGCAAACACGAGACCTTGCGGAGGGGATTCCGTGGAGCAATTGTGTGTAGAAACAACGCTAGAAAGTGAACCAAGCGAACCGAGTTTAACTACTAGTACTAAACCTAAATTCATAAATCTTAATGCATTACTGGGAATTACATCTTGTAAGCGAACCTCAAGGTGGTTCTTTTGAATAGAATCGATAACTAAGCGGACTGTTACTCGGTGAAATTAGGGATTTTAGGGGCTAGCTAAAGCGGACCTGCTATCCTACGGTTGGTGATAATCATGACTAATAACAAGTAGAAGAGAACATAACTTGATTCATTGTTTAAGTAACGAAGAAGGATTCCTTGATCTTGTCTCTCTTATTGCTTTCAACTTTACCTTTTAATTGCTTTGTTTATTTTTCTTTTGCTTTTTACACCCCCTTTAAAGACAATTTTGACAACTAGAATCTCTTGCTCCTCGTGGGATCGACCTTGACTACCCTATATTACTTGTTAATTAGGTAGTAAAGTATTAATTAATTTGATTGCACCTACGACACGCATCACAAACCACAACCATGGATTTAGCTTTCCCAGAATGCATCCTGGTCGTTCTTTATCTAGGCTAAGTTGTCCATAATTTTAGTTATCCAATAAATCTAATCGATGAAACACCACCGCTTCTACCAGCCACTACTTCTTCCGCTACTAACCCCTAATTTCTATTGATATAATTTTTATTAAAATTATTTATTAATGTAAAAATACATATTTATTAGATTAACTAAGAGGACATTTAATGATGAATGTTTAATAAATTTTTAATTTTAAAATTCAGTACGATCGGAGATGGATTTGTAACAGAAACAACTAGGTTCTGGTGACACTGCCACAGAATTCAGACAACTGAGAAGTGATAGAAAATACAAGTTTTACTGCTTGGAATTACCTGAATATTTGCTATGCATATCCCATTTTAGTGACTCTTATGCTGTCAAAATTTCAAGAGAAATGGAGTTCGGGAAGTATCCCACTAAACATACTTTATACAGATGAGCATGTTGGAAACCGTTTGAGATACGATCTTATCTTGATTTCTAACATTTATATTTCTCTGAAATTTTTATACCCAATATTTGAGATATTTTTAAATGTATGGTACTTGGTTCTAAGAAAAATAGAAGTAGATTATTGAAGCTACGAAGTGTATGGTTCTAAGCTAGTTTCAAGAGTAAAGATGTTAGTACTTAAGGGGATTGTGCCTTCAATTGTATTTTTAGATGTTGCTGATATTTGTTTTTCTATGGTGATGTTTTGCGCCGGTGTTGGCTCACTCACCTTTAGATTAGTTATGTAGGACCAGAATATCGCGACAACAATACTTCGCGAGAGTAATAAACAACTACATTGCGAAGGTGTCGCAAGGAAATAATTTAAATGACGCATCATATGACGACAACCAGAACGTGAGAAAAGTGTGAAGACTTGGCGAGATTTAGGAGTGTCGCAAGTAAAGACGTTTATAACATTCGCGACATTTCGCGAGATGTTCCCAAAAATAAAGGACATGACTTAGCTGTCATCCACTGTATATCTATCCTATATAAAGGGTTGAATCGGTCTGTTGTAAGGGAGATTCTTTTTGAATTGTGAAGCAAGTCATTAGGAGAGAGAAAATTAAGAGTGATTGTAATTTCTTTAGCTCTGTTCTACATTTCTTTGTAAACCTTTCAAGAAAACAATTAATAAAACACATTATTATTCATCTTCAAATGGATTGATTAAGCAAATTCGAGTGAGGGGTGTAGTGTAGGATTTCCTGCAACTACATATGCGCTAGAAACAGGGATTGAAGAAGATCAGCCTTGTGAATTGGAAGAATTAGGGGTAACAAGAATGAAATCTTGAATAATTTTTAACAAGTTACTAAAATTGAGAAATGGCTAGGAGAAAGAATGCATCAGAACAACCAACGATCGTAAGGAGAAGTGGAAGATTAGTGGGAGAAAGGAGAAATGAAGTAGGTGAACCATCAAGGATAGATGCAAGAAATGGAGAAGAAGGTCCAATTCAACCACCAATTCAACCATCAACTCAACCACCAATTCAACCAAAGATTAAAACAGTAATCGATTATGATAGGGTGAGCGTGCATACATGGAGATCAGATTCTATGGAAGAAAGAGAAGAAGTGCAACAATTGATGAATAGTGGACAGGAGGAGAGAAATCGAGAAGAGATGGGAGAAACAATTCGTGGAAATGAAGAAATTGCGGCATTAGAAGCGCTGAGACAGACAATACACGAAGAAAGGCGGTTAGAAGCAGAAGAACGCGCGAATCTAACAAGGCAAAACCACGAATTAAGGATGGAAAATAGGAGGTCTGCAAAATAGAAGATCAAGAAGTAGTAAGATCGAGATCGGGATCGAGTAGAGAAAATGGGAGAAGAACATTACCTCGAAAAACGTTAATGAAGAAAATTTGGAAAGAGAGTTAAATCTTGGTGAAGGAGGTCGCGAAGAGAGAGAATTAATAGAAAATCGTTATATTTTGGTGAATAATCACGATGATGGAAATCAAGAAGATAGGCGGCCTCGAGGACGAGAATAACCCGGTTAATGAAGAAAATCGGGAAGAAGGAAGGAGAACACTACATGGGAGAGAAACACAAAGGAAACAAAAGGAAATTGAAGATGACCTTGAAAAGCATTATACTGAAACAAGCACGTCTAGCCCGCGAGAGAGAAAGATTGAGAGCAGAAATGGAAAATCGGGAATTGGAAGAGGCGATTCGGCGGAATAATCATGACAATCGAGAGAAAGGCGCGAGCGAAATCGCAACAATGGAAATATTAACGAAGAATATGAAAGAATACAAAAAGTAGACACGAACGAAGAAGGAGGGAAGCAATTAAAGAGACCGATAAATTCAAATTCCGAGGCAAATGAACAAATTCTCGAGAATTGGCGAGAGATGAGAGGAATATTGAAAGCGAAGAAGAGAAGGAGGAGAAGACAGTTAGATGAAGCTATCAAGGCTGCGAAAAATCCTTTTACATTAGAAGTGCGTTAGGAGGAATACCCCCAAAATGCAACTTACCAGCGCTAACTAGCATTTTTGATGGGTCAACTTGTGCAGTACAACACATCAAGGCTTACGTGAGATGTATGCTACAGTGGGAAAACCATGATGCTATATTGTGCAAATACTTTGCGTCGAGTTTAACGAGAGAAGCGTTGAAATGGTTTGAGGGTTTACCAAGGAATACAATCACATCATTCAATCATTTACAAGCTATATTTTGGGGGCGTATATAAGCAACAACTCTTGCGACCGGGCATTGAAGATGTATTTGGGCTAAAACAAAGAGTTGGCGAGAGCTTGAGACATCCGACGAAGAAGATGGAAGACAATGTGTAGCGAAATGGCGGGACGGGTTGATGAAAGATATCTCATACTATCATTCATAAATGCTATGTTCGCAACCAACTTATTATATGTTCAAGTTTTCGAGTCAAGAATACGATCACGATGGCCAAATTGAGAGAATTGCAAGAGGAATATATTGCTTTGGAGGAAAGGCAAAATGAAGTAGAATCGTACCCGATTGCGAATACAAGTTCAAGTGCTGCGAATGCAAGTTTATTACCCAGATTAATACAAACAGTGGCGAGCACCTCGCAAGGGCAACAAGAGAGAGTGGTAGATGATGAACAGCCAAAATTGGTAGCTATGGGAAGTCGCGATCAGGAAGAATTTGAAAGAGAAAGAAATTTCTACAACCGTGGCGGAAATAATAAAATTCAAAGGCTTGATCAATCGCAAGAAACCTATGGAGGTCAAAGGCATAATTCGCAAGAGACTTATGGAGGCCATAGGCAGAATTATCATAGAGGACAGCGAAGTCATAGAGTCGTATGGGAAGAAATCAAAATGCCACCATTAAACGCTAGTGTGGAGAAGATATGGGAGGCTATAATCCTAATGGAGAATATACCTGTACCATGGAACATAGGGAGTGAACCGCCACCAGGTGATAGAAGTCACGAATTCTGCTCTTACCATCGTTTTCATGGACATCTGACAAATGACTGCCGAAACATCAAAAGAATTATCCTTAGAATGATTGACCAGGGGAAGTTGAATCACTTTTTAAAAAGCCAAGAGAAAGTTCAACATTTACCGCCGCCACCATTGAAGGGAAAATAAACGTACATGATAGAAGTTGGGGCGAAAGCTAAAAATTTGTTTTGCAACTCCATTGTTCACTCATATCGCACCATTGAAGATTTTCATGATAACGTACTCAGTAGGGTTTTTGCGAGGGATGTTAATGATAAGGAGGTAATGAACATCGCGAGGAAGTCGCATTAAAAGAATGGCAATTCTGATTATCTCTTTCTCGTAGAAGAAATACCAAAAGGTAGAGAAATACATGATAACCCGTTGGTGGTAAAACTAGATATTAATCCAAAACCTCCGTTGATGGGGAAGATGATGAAGCGAGAAAATTCTTTGGGCGATAAATAGAATATTAATCGACATTGGGAGTTCAGTCAACATCCTTTTTTACCATACTTACAAGACTATGGGAGGAAAGGATGAAGAGTTGATCCCTTCAACATACAAAATATATGGTTTCAATGGTACCGCAAACAAGCCCAAAGGAGAAGTACACATGAGAATACCGTTGCAAGGATTGTCAATCGATATTTTGTTTTGTGTGGTCGAGGTGGAGTCTCCTTATAATGCATTGATTGGAAGGCCATGGTTGCATGACATTCAGGTGTGGCGTCAACATATCATCAGTGTATAAAATTTCCCCATCCTAGTGGTGTTGGAATTATAAAGGGAGATTGGATAGAAGGGGAAAAATTTTATGAGATCGATGTGGAGAGCTGTGAAGAGAGAGCCGCAAAAAAGAAGGGATGGAAGAAGAATATTAAAGAGGAACAAAGAAAAGAAAGATTGATGGTAGATAGCATAAACATAAGGAGGGAAGACACATTGCGAGGAGAAGATATGACGGCAGTTGAAAGTCATGCTGGAAAAGAATTATTCAGAGGTTTTAATGATACAGAGGCAGAGGGAAGCAGGAATAAAAGGTGTAAGAAGTGAATGATTGCGAAAAATAACAAAGATAAAGTGGCGAAGGCATGTGAAGGACAAGAAGAATAAAAGGTAGTTGTAGGCGCTTTGCGAAGTGAATGCATGAAGGCAGTTGAATGGTGAAAAGGCATAATGTAGTAAGAGGGAAAAGTGTAAGAAATGAATAATCATAAAAAAAAGCAACAACAAGAGATTATTCAAAGTAAGAGGAAGAAACAATACTAGAAGCAGCAACATGTGAAGATCTCGTAAAAAAAAAAAAAAAAAATGTATGCAACTTTGATTGAAGAGTTGAAAAACGAAAATGATTAAACAATGTAAGATTGTGCGATAGCTTCGCAAACTGAATGAATGCTTGAATGAATTAACAAATATGAATGAGTGAGTGAATGGGACGAACCTTTATGGCGTACACCTTAGTTCGCGAATGATATTTCGCAAGAGGCAAATGTAAGACCTAAAGTGCGTCATATAAGGGGTATATCTTGACATGGCTCGGGGAAAGGTTACACCGCTCCCGGAACTGAGTCATGGAGATTTGGGGCCCATGAAAGCCTATCCGTGGAGATACCTTGGATTTCCAACTATATATATAAGGTTATACCCAGTTTGGACGCCCGAGGTCTTTTCCAAGTCGACGTATGACCAAGGCGCCGAGGTACACGGTTGAGTCAAGAGTGCGGGGAGCATGGAACTTCCTTACCACTCTTGACAAGTCTTGGCACATCTTTTTCGGCCGAAGAAAACTCGACTTAGGGTGCGGTCTCGTAACCATAAACCATATAGGTATAAGGGATAAGAGGCTGCGAAAACAACTGGTTGTTGTTAAGACCGGATGGGAGGAGCTAGTCTTGTATGGCGATGTACGCCTCCTTGAAGGGGCAGCCGGGGAGATGATAAGGGAGGCACCCTCCATTAGGGAGCCGATAAGTGTCAAAAGACGCAAATATCATGAGACTTTACTTTACAAGGAAATATAGGCTTGTCATATTTGTGCAATGATCTGTAGAGGCAATATACTGACGCAAGGATAAGGCGAGATCAATGGGTTATTGCATGGAAATGCAAAACGTCCTGCGATTTCGTCGCGAGAAGACGATAATGTCATGGGGTTTTACACTCGCAAGGGTGTTTAAGCTTTATCATATTGTCGCGAATAAAATATCCTGCAGAGGCAAAAATACTCAATGATAAGACAAGGTCAATGGGTCATTACATGAAAATGTAAAGACGTCCCCATAATCTTGTCGCAACGAGGGGTGGCGAAATAAGACCTTTAATTAGGAAGGCAAAATAAGACCACACAAAAGCGATAAGGCAAGATTAGTGGAGTTCTTCATTTATGGAGATATTCTGCGATCTTGTCGCCATAAGCGAGCTTCAATATGCTTGAAAATGTGACAAAAGAGGTAGATCTCTCATTTGGGAATGAATAACGAGAAGCAAGTATGGGAATGAATAGGATAAGGTTTTGTTATTCATTCCCATATGAGGAATTATGCATTCATGATATTGGTAGTTGAATTATAAAAGAGAACCCGCTTGATTAATATGTGCAAGTAAAGAAAGCTAAGATTGAATTCATATTTGACAATCCAAGAAGATTGAAAGAGTATATATATTACAAGTAGCAAAAGAAGAAAAAGAAGTTATTTCTTTGAAGGAACATCTTCTTGGTCATATTCTTGATTTCATCATTCTCTTCGCGATTCTTCGCCGCTAGCATCACTATCGAGACATCCGAGAAAAGTGTATCTTCAGGAATATCCTCGCGAAGACAAGGATATGAACTAAGAGGAATCTTGTGATCATTGCAAACTATCTCAATAGTTTGATTGCGAAAACGAACTCCATAATTATTAAAGTTCGCCACTGTAACTTGCAGTTGTTTCTTGACTTAGAATATTTGTTGTTGCGAAGAGAAAAGTCTTGTGCGAGTTGTCCTTTTTTCAGACTCAAGTTCTTCAATCCTTGTTTGAAGTCTTTTCTCGGATTCTGAAGAACATATGACAATATATTAACAATTTAATAGCGATGCTACGGAAATAAAAAAAAACAGTAAAGCATAATAAACAACCTTCTCTCATTAGATATCATATCCTTAACCAAGAGCGTATGCTCGGCATGAAGGCTAACATCAACACCTAAGTTATTCCTGGCATTATCTAGAACCTTCGCGGCCCAAGCAAACTCATCATCATTATTTATAACAAGAAGTGAACGAACTTGTTCTTCTCGCTCAGTAAGTATGGCATTCTGCGAAGGGATTCATCTCGTTCAATTTGTACCTCGAGAAGAGACTTTTGAAATGCCGCTAATGCCTGCGCGCCCCTATTAGCGATACGGTCTTTTTCATCAATAAGGCCACTAATTTTCTTCCTTTGAAGCTCAATTTTTCTATGGGAATCAAGATACATTTGTTTAAATCGATTGGCTAAACCTAAACTAGCTCTATGCTCAATCTCTGAAGGCGACATTTGGTTGAAGTTCGTTCAATGAAAGGGAATCAATTTTGTTTGATGAATTACTTAAAGACTCGTTGAGATGGGTAAGAAGAACGTCATTATCCATGGGCTCGGAAATGAATGGAGAAGAATAGCTTCATCGGAGAGATTATATATGTCTGCGAAAATAATAAATCGGGGAAAGAATAATAGCCGACAAAGTAAAGATGACTTGAAGAATAAAAATTTTATACCATAAAGTCACTGATTTGCACTTTGAAGAGTAGATACTCTATTCTGTTGAGAAGTAAGCTCGGCCTCCACTGTTTAATTCTTTCATCTTTAAAGCGAGATGTCGCGGCTTGAACCTCTAGTTCTCGGATTTTCTCTTTAAGTTGAAATTTTTCTTTTCAAGATTGTGGTGTCTTTTTTAAAGGTCTGAGGCAACGACAAAGAAGCCCTCCCGGAGTATAAGGGAAATATGGGAACGATTAAGATAAAGCTTATAATTGAAGTCACAAAGAAACAAAGGGATATGAACATACCAAAGCGGTGAGAGCATTTAAGTGACTGGAGGTCAACGTTCGGGAGACTCCGAAAGGACTCATTATCCTCTAATAGTGGGGCATCGCAAATTTTAGCGAGGGCTCCGCAAGTAGCTGTTAGATGATCATCTCCTAATCCTTGCATAGAGTCGGAGAAGATCTTGGACAATTGCGCCATAACGAAGTAGTCAAGCGACTTTCTTTCGCGGAGGAAGTACCAACCTCATTTTCACCCTCATCGAATTTTCATTGGTTTGAGAAGAGAGCTGGGTTTTCCGTTTCTTAGAAAGCGGAGCGAAGACTTGTCCTTGCGAAAAGTAGTTTTATCTTTACCTTTAATCTTGCAGCTTGACCTCTTCAAAGTCAACCTTCGCATACGCATGAAGATAAAAATAAGAGGCAACAATATTGTTTAAAATAAAAGAAGATGTTTCTTACTTCATCCGTGAGCGATCGAAGTATCGCCGGGGTACTCGGCTTTGGATCTTCTTTATACTTCTTTCTTATTCCTGCGATCTAAAATTTCTTGAAAGTTAATAAATAAAGAGAAAGGAAATATCGCAAAGTGAAATTGAGAGAAGGAAGTATACCTCTTTTTTCTCCTCAGGCCACTTAAATTCCCAAGGATGGTAATTCGCGAGGTGTGCAGGGAGAACATGTGAACCTGCGATGTAAGGTCCACTCAAGAATAAAGGAACAACCCACCACTTCTCATCTTTGGAGTGGCGGGAGTACTATTGTTAACCGAATGCCAATCGATATCATGCATAAGCGGCTTGTCATCCCGGGAACATCATCTATTCTTTTCGATTTGCGCGCCCCAGCGAGATTTATCATTTCTCATGTTTATCACTGCATAATTCGCAAAGAAATTTTCTACAGTATACTTCTCGGGGACTATCTCCAAATTTGCAAAGTTAGGATTTCTAACATTAGTAGGATATAAAGATCCTTTACCAGCGCCGCGGTGTGCGAATTCAAGCATCAAGCGGATGCAATCGCCGCTCAACTGATAGATAGCTCGCGAGAATTTTTTATGAGCAAGGATTTCATAAAATAATGGTATCTCGGGATTATATAGAGGAATGGGAAGTCCTGCGAGGAGTTGACCTAGCGAGACTATGATTTTATGATCATCACATTGATGATCAGAAAACAGTTTTGCAGAAAGAATAGACGAAGATTCTTCATCGGGAATGGTCGATAAGATGAAACCCTTCTCTTTTAATTTGTTTTGAGTATCTTCAAAAAGGGGTTTATATGTACGACCCAATGAAGCCATTGATATAGTATGGGAATGAATGGGAATGGAAGATTGAGAGAATTGAAGAGGGAATTACTGATGAGATGAGCGCAAATTGCGGAAGAAGAAAGTTAAACGAAAGTTGCGGAGGGAAAATAAAAGAGAAAAAGAGAAGGATAAGAAAGCTATATATAGAGAAGAGAATCCTCGAGAAAACAAATGCATTTAATGCGAGATGGGACGTGAATGGTCAAGAATAAACGGTTGAAAGAGACGTGTCAAAAAGGAGTGGAAGAAGAAACACATAATAAATTCCGTACGAGTAAAAATGAACAATCGCGAGATAAAGATGAGCAATTGCGGCACTTCAATAATTAGTTCTCATGACATTCTCTTCTTCGCGGAGAAGACATGAGAAGAGGCAAGATGTAGGACCGAATATCGCGACAACAATACTTGTGCGAGTAATAAACAACTACATTGCGAAGGTGTCGCAAGGAAATAATTTAAATGACGCATCATATGACGACAACTTAACGTGAGAAAAGTGTGAAGACTTGGCGAGATTTAGGAGTGTCGCAAGTAAAGACGCGTTTATAACATTCGCGACATTTCGCGAGATGTTCCCGAAAATAAAGAATGACTTAGTTGTCATCCACTGTATACTATCCTATATAAAGGGTTGAATCGGTGCATTTGTAAGGGAGATTCTTTTGAATTGTGAAGCAAGTCATTAGGAGAGAAAATTAAGAGTGATTGTAATTTCTTTAGCTCTGTTTCTACATTTCTTTGTAAACCTTTCAAGAAAACAATTAATAAAACACATTATTATTCATCTTCAAATGGATTGATTAAGCAAATTCGAGTGAGGGGTGTAGTGTAGGATTTCCTGCAACTACAAGTTAAGAGGACATTTAATGATAAAATTTAATTAATTATTTATTATATGAGATTAATGAGACACTAATTAATAAAACACTCATAATGATTAATTTTAATTAGAGCAAACCACAACCATGGATTTAGCTTTCCCTAGAATGCATCCTGACCGTTCTTTATCTAGGCTAAGTTGTCCATGATTTCTAGTTTGCCCTTGATAAGTTTTAAAATAACGAAAAGATGGGCGGGAGAAAAAAAATATGAAAGGGTTATTTTGTCTTTTCAATATTAGGCGGGTAGGCGGGTAGGGTAGGTTAATTTCGAAATATACCCGTCACCCTACCCATTTAACGACGGATAAAAAAATCTTTAACCGTCACCTTACCCATCAAACGGCGGGTAGGATAGGGTACGGGTAAAACAGTGGCAGGTAGGGTAGAAATGCGGGTATGAGTAGGATATGTGCACCCCTAATTATAACTCTATTTTACTTTTACATAAACTTAAACAGCGCCGGTAGACTTTGCCACTGGCCAAATATATTCCGCTCACGACAACTTTTGACTATCATAAACTATTATGTACTCCATCCATCCACTATTAATTGACCTACTAGTATAATTTAGAAACGATTTACTTTTCAAATTATACCATAGATATTCGTAAATTTTATATTATTGAAAAGTATTTTAAAACACATGTGTAAGGAATATAAACATGAGTATCAAATGATCATAAACTATTAATGAAGTACTGGGCGTCCATATTTCGAGCGTGCGGCTGACGATGCCATTGGAACTGCCCTAGAGCAATCTGTTCCTTCAATAAAAGGAAAAAAAAAAAAAAAGAATCTAACCTAATCTAATTCCTTTTAAGAATTAAGTTCCTACCAATCACTCGTATGGATCCTCCATAATCTTCCGTTCTTTTTATTTTCCAGGATTAAAAGAACACGTTCTTCTTATTCGGCCGCTTTGTAACTTCATTCAATATGCCATTCACCTCTTTTCTCCCAGTCATCTCCGTCACTGACGCTATGGTATACATAAAATCCATCTCGACGAGCATAGTACAGGCAATCGTCACCACAAAGGTTATAGTATTCATCGTGGAATGGTTTTCTATCATAAACAACAAAAGTGCCATATTTCCAATTATAATCCCAATTATCATACCAACGAAACTCACACCAAAAGTGTGTATGAATAAAAGATGGTTTAAATTCCCAATACCACTCGTCACCTTGATGGAGCAAACGATGATCTAGATCGTCATCGTTCGACATGCAGTGCATGTCCAATGCAACTTCATAACCTTCAATATCATTCTTTATTTGCACTCTGGTCTTCTCAGATGAAGATTTGGAAACCAGAACTGACAACAATAGCAGCAACAACAACAAACTTGTATTGCCATGGCTACAAACACCCATTATTGAATCTGATTAAAAGGGTTTGAGGCTATATCGAAGCGAAGGTTTTTGTTACAGTATTTATACAGCTAAGAATACAATGATCCTGAACATATTTCATATCCTAAAATAGGCTAACTAATAAGGAAATATGTAGAACTAGTCTCTTTTTGCAATGTTCTGAAAACCGGCCCGGCCCGGCCGGTCAGCCCATTAAAACCGTGACTCGGTCACCTGTCCGGGCCGTTTCATCTATGACCCAGCAAAATCACCAAAAAACGGCTTCTTTTGTGAGAACCGGGTGACCCGGCCGTTTCGACCCGTGATTCAGCGTATCTTGAACGGTTCAATGAGTCGATAATTTTTCTCAATCTTCAACATTCAGACATAAACAGAACTTTTTCAAAATAAAAATTGGATCAACTTTCGGTGATAATGTTAGTTGAGGTTAATCTTCAAATAAATAGAACTTTTTCTCCCTTTCTTTGATGCAAATGATAACTATTGAACTTAACAAGAAATTAATTATAATTTCGATCACAAATAGTAATACAAGAACATATCTGCAATCTACATCCACTTTGACGATGCTGTAATTCGATAGAGGATACAGTTGCAGAGGAGATTTAGTATTGATAGCTAAGTTAGGGAAAGAGAGGCAGTGAGTGTGATAGAGGAAATCACCACGATGCTGTATGTTAAAGGTAAATGGAGGGTAGGGTTGGAATGGTAGAAACCGTAAATAGTTGACAATGTAACATGAGCTGTCACTTTTATCTTACATGTCCCACTCTCACGTCCCATTCCCTATCACTAGTGCGTTTGCAAGTTTCTTCAGATCACAAACGACATAAGAAGTGGTCACATAAAAAATTAAGCTAAATAATATTTTATGTATGTGACCCAGTGAATCCGGGTTGAATCACCGGTTGAACCAATAACCCTTGACCCAGTATTTTTTCCGGTTTGACGTCCGGGCCGGTTTTCAGAACATTGTCTTTTTGCTGGAAACTTTACTTCTTTGTCAAGATTTGTTGCTCTGGCAAAAGAGAAGTTGTGATTGTTTATGTTGGTAATTTTTGGATACCGAATGCTGTGTGTAAGTTATGATTTTGTGTTTGTGTGTTCTTTTTGGTGTTACAAACGTGCTATTCGTACCTGTTTGCACTGGTTTTACATCTGTCATTTAGAAAAAGGATGAGACCTTATGCACTCAGGTTACGAGGAATCGGGCTTGCTTGTACAGTCTCATTCTTTTGTTTACCTAACACTTGTGTTGTCAGGTACGAGTAGCATTTTTCTTTTGTGAGAATTTCTTGTTGAATTTTTAACATTTTGTCAGAACTTGTACTTCGTTAACAGTTATTGGAGCTTTCTGATTTTTTGAGACTTGATGTTGTGCATAAAGGTCAATGGGTTATGATTGTTAGTTTTTATATAACGCACTTTTTACTTTCACCGTGGGTTTGTGTCAGATTTCGTGTATGTACTTTTCACTGAGGGTCTGTGTTAGATTTTGTGTATCCGCTATTTTGTTCTTTAACTTGCATCTACGAACGAACGATTTTTTTTTTTGGTTTCTTGTGTAATCCTTATCCCACCCTTTCAATTTGCTTAATGCTGGTTCTATCCTGTATGAGTCGTATTCTGCATTGTGGGTATTTTTCTTGTCGAGTGTCATTTCGCCATTATCTTTACTCCGATGTGAAAGGCTATTATGATTGCTAATTTGTATACATTTTCATGGGATAATGTCAGTAAAGAAAGAATGATAGAGGGGAGGAAGAAAGAGACTATCCCCTTGCAGGAAACAGTTGTGCGGAATCCAAGTGTTAACTGCAGTGTAACAGCAAGGAATTTAAGGACTAATGATCTTGGAGGTGTCATATTTGGATGTACAAGACATATCATGAAGGAGTGTCTCTCCAACCAGATATTTGGTTAGTTTATCTACCTAACCTGTCCACCTTGGGGTCTTTTGGCTGTTGTTTTGCACCTATTTATATGTTTCGAGAAGTTTGCAGACTCCTGTGATTAACTTTGATGAGATCTTTTGTAATAACAGGTTTACCATCTTCCCACATGGTATACGTAAAAGAACGTCAAACCGGGCTTGCCACTCTTCTTGTTCAATTACTCTGATCGAAAAATACATGGAATATATGAAGCTGCAAGCAATGGAGAAATGAATATCAACCCATATGGATGGACTGAAGATGGTCAAGACCGAACTCAAAATCCTGCACAGGTACAAGAAGGATTTATTCTGCTGTTTCTACGTAATGCCTAGAATCTGTTTTTTCATGGGTCAACAGTAGGATTTCTAAGCTCGTAATTATTTGTCTCAGGTCCGCATATGTATCCGAAAGCTATGCATGCCACTGTCTGAAAACCAGTACAAACCAATTGTCATAGATAACTATTACGCTGAAGATTATTTTTGGTTTGAGCTCGACCATGCTCAGACCGGTCAGTTAATCTCATTGTTTGAATCCTTGCCCGTAGCTATCGCTGTGTATCCTCAAAATGCAGATAAGCAAAAATGGGCTTCTAAGCTTGGTAAGAAAGTTAAATCATCTGAGACAGTTTCAGATAGTATTGTGACTCAATTGATTCAGCATGAGGTAGCAGTCTCAAGCTAAGTTTCCACAGTATTCCTCAGGGTGGAATGTTCTACCAGATATGAGCTCCGACCCTTGTGAAAATAAAGAGGACAGTCCCGGCACTTCTGACACTCCATGGGATGAGCGAAATAACTTTGAATTAGGTTTATCAAGTGCTACTCTATGTGAGGATGTAAAGAATTTGGTAACTTTAGGATGGACTTAAAGTTGCAAATTGAGAATCGTATATATCAGTAGTTGTTATAAAGGTTGCAGGGTCAAGTTGCTCTTGAGCAAGAGTTGTACCATGTTTGTTTGCGTCTGACTTGCGATTCGGATCTGAGTCAACTTGTTGTAAGTCCGATGTCAGGTCAAATTTTTGAATTTTTAGTCAGATCAGACTCAACCCCTGACTTGGAGCGGTTTGATTCAGCTAACAAAATATCCCTAACTTATTAGACCAAGCTACTGATTCACATATTTTTGATTCGGTTGAGTCAGACCCGACTCACAAAACAAACCTACTGAGTCAGATCTGAAGTCTGGTGATTTTTGTTAGTTCCAGACGAGTAAGCTGTAGACAAACAAGTGGGTTTTGAATCTTCATCGACATTAAGAACTAACGGATCATAGTTGTGCTTCTCAGAATAGAAGTGTTAATGTTTGTAAATGTAACTGCAAAAAAAGTACTAACGGATACAAACGCAAACTCATAGGATCAATCATATACAGCATGATAGATTTTCGCATCTCATGCCACCACCACTGTCTCCTACTCCTCTACCCTTTGTCATTATTGTGAAAGACCTTCTCTATAATGCTCAACCCTCCAAAGCGCTTCTTATAAAAGAGATATTTCGAAAAACAATAAAAATAAATAAATTAATACATAAAGAAATCATGTAGAGAGTCATCATACGGCGACAACTAGGCAAGGCAGGCCTGCATGCACAATTTTTGCGTCCGCAGTGGTAGCAAAAAAGGGTTTTACATCTGAAATGCAAATTAGAAGAGTTAAAAATAGTACCCATAAGAAAAAACTGCAGTATAAATGATGGATCACAAGGAAAAACAAAAAGATAAAGCTATATGCACATACCTGCATGTAATGTTCTTACACCCTCCGCTGCGTTCCACATAACGGAGGCAAGTTGGACATCGTGTAAATTTCTTGTGTTTAACCATTTTCAAAAACGAAACATCTTTACTATCGATGTCAATTATCACATCGCCTCTTCTGCACTGATGATGCTCCGTGCATGGGATCATGCAGTGAAAACAAAAGAGTCTTTTGCAGTTGGGGCATGTAGATCTACTAAGTGTGGTATCATTACTCGATGAAGAAATTCTGACACACTCGTTCAAAACCAATTCTGAACAATCACCATAAGGGCAGTAAGATCTTCCATAAGCTAACCCACCTTTAGATGAATCCACAAATACCACTGATTCACAGAGAACGCGACACCATTGTTCGAAAACTGTTCTAGGGAGGACTGATTGGCACAATGAAGCGTCCAATATGATGTTACAATCCATACTAGGACACTTTATCTCGGATATATTGTATTGAATCACTTTTGCTTCAATGTACTTGGCAACACAGTCGGTACAGTAAAGATGCAAGCATCCTTTCATCTCCATGCTCTTGAATATCCGGTTGATGGGAAGTACTTCTGCGCAAATCTCACATGCGAAGAAGTACTTATCATTACTAAAAGTAGGGATTTCGTGGTTCTGCGGTTGAGCCAACTCCATTTAATTGGACGAGTATGAATGTTTCGGATCAAAATAAAGAAAAGAATGTGGTAGCTGCGGGTTGTGTAATTATTACGTACTGGAATGTTTTAGATATAAATAGAGAAATTTACTTGTAATCCTATACGAAATAGAAAAAGTAAGCCAAACCAAAGTAGAAAAGGATACATGTTTACAAGCAAAAATAAATAAATAAATCCAAAATCTTAATCGGAAAGGTAAACTATTTTAAGAAATTCCCCTTTAGAGATACATCCATAAGTACAGCAGATTCACAAAGAACACAACACTAGTTCTCAATAACTTTTGTTTGGGAGGACGCACGATGGCGCATCCAGTACGACATTGCAGTCACTATTAGGGCACTTCGTTAGCTGTTTCACCATGCGAAAAAGTACTTATCATTACTAGAAGTAGGGATTTCGAGGTTTTGAAGTTGAGTTATATTGCATTTAATTGGAGGAATATGATTGGTTAAGATCAAAAATAAAGAAAAGAATATGGTAGCTGCACTTTTTTTTTTTTTTTTTTTTGGAACAAGAAAATTTTATTGATTCAATTAAAGAGATACATGAGTAGCATCCTCATAACTGCAAACTTAGTTATGAAAATTTAGGGAGGGCTAGAGCCAGGATTAGTCCTCCCATGGACTTGGCCACGCAAATACTAGTACAATAAGCAACACTATGATCATGAGTACATTAGCTGCAACATTCAAAAGTGAAAACCCTAGACCGTTATGGCACACACAGGGATCGTTGCCACAGTCGTGACAAAATCGTTTTGCACACCTGCAGTAGAAATCCAAAATAACCATAAATTTCCTGGTTCCGAGCTAGACAGTTGAGCTTCATTGGTGATTTGGTTCTATAACTAAACAAGGAGTCGACAAGAAGGAAATAACAGAAACAATGAAAACTTTGCCAAAAACATACTGGGAAAGAAGCAATATATATGTACCTGCATGTAACCCAGTTACAACCCTCGATACGTTCAATGTAACGGTGGCAAGCTGGACATCGTCTCCACTTCTTGTGTTTAAGAATCTCGATGAACAAAACATCATTGCTATCAATGTCAATTATAGTCTCATTTCTACGAACACAACGATGATTCTCCTTCCATGGAACCATACACCGGAAACAAAAGAGTTTTTTGCAATTAGGACAGTTTGATCTTGTAATCCCAGTACTAGTGTTATTGCTCGGCCGTGAATTTGTAACACACTCATTCAAAACCAATTCCGAACAATCTCGATAAGGGCAGTAGGATCTTCCATGTGCTAAACCACCTTTGGATGAATCCAAAAGTACTGCTGATTCACAAAGAATACGACACCAGTTCTCGAAAACTTTTTTAGGGAGGGCAGACTGGCACAATGATGCATCCAATAAGACGTTACAGTCGATATTAGGACATATAATCTCAGACATGTTGTGCTCGACTAATTTTGCTTGGATGTATTTGGCGACACAATTAGTACAATAAGGATGCAAGCATCCACTCATCTCCATGTTCTTGAATTTCCGTTTCGTTGGAACTGTTTCTACACATATCTCGCATGTGAAGAATCCGCTGCCATCGCGACTTGCTGAAGTGGGGTTTCTAGGATTTTTTTGTTGCATCTCTTCCATGAATTTGGTGGGTGATTTCGGATGAAATTATTGGAAGAGTTCGGTCGCATAGCAGTAATAGAAAAATCACAGGGTAATTAAGCTAAATACATAAAACAGATCCGTATTTACAAAGGACTCAAAAACTAAAAAACTGCTACCGGATAAGAACTAAGTTCAGAACTAAACTCTTATATACACAACATTGTTAACATAACGTATTTACAAAGTTGGATAAGACACTGCATTTTCTTAATTTTATCGGGATGGTGTGACCTATGTATAATATAACGTTAAACAAAAGAATTGATATGGAAAAATCATGATTCAAAGAAAAAGGATAAATTGGAGACAAAAAATAATCAAATCTAATGCCGATATTTCAAGAATAATACTCATATTAATCGTCTGTATTATTTTCATCATCAACAATTTAAGACTTCCTGGATACTAATTAGCCAGTTACTAGAGAAAAACATTCAGATGATTTTATCAATGGATTAAAACTTCATTCAACAAGATGCCATTCATTTCTTTTCTGCCATTCCTCTTTATCCCGACGATATAAATAAAATCCATCTCGACGAGCAGACCATTGACAATCCCCACCGCAATAACCTCTGTATGTTTCTATGTAAAAATATGCACGGTAAACCTCAAAAACCCCAAGATACGAATGATGATCCCGATTATCGTACCAATCAAAATGACAGTAAAAATCTGTAAAACCAGGAACTATACCAAATTCCCAGTGCCATTCCTCACCTTGATGGAGCCAACGTTCACCTAAATCGTCATCGTCGGATCTGCAGTGCATAGCCAACGAAACATTATCACCATCAATATCATTTTGTACATGTACAGTCACTTGACCGAATATTGAGTAACATTTGGAAGCGGGAACTGAAATCAAAAGCAATAACAAAAGACTTATATAACTTCTAGAATCCATTTTTGAATCTGATCGAATACCTTGAGGCCCTATGGATATATATACACACTTACCGACTTATCGGAATGGCAATATAATTAAAGCTAACAAATTAGTGATGGAGCAATTCAGGAAAGACAGATGAACATATAATTCTGATCAATTTTTAGAAACTATATTATCATAATAATATATATATATATATAGATTGAATTTAATTTTGTGCATGCTCCTCCTTTAAAGATGTTAAATTTACATTCTCATTTCATATACCATATTGTCGTTTTGGAGACACTGCATATACAATGTATTCGGAATTTCGTTATCAACTGTGAAGTTAAGGCATGCATCAAACTAAGAACAGGGGTGTATTGGATCAGGACTTTTCTAGATAAAATTAGATACTAATTTTATCCGAATCTAATGGATTTATAATGTTTCTTAAAGAATTTTTAAGATTCTTATAGATATATGATTCTAAATTATAATGGATTTTTTTAGGAGCGGTAACATTTTTAAAAATGTAAATATATTACCAATTAGTAATATATTTGAAAAAACCAAGGTCGTGATGATTCCCTTAAAAAAAGATCCAAAAGTTGAGGTGGTGGTGGACGGTGGTGGTTGGTGTGTGTGGTGTGGTGGTGGCGATAGTTGCTGGTGGCGGCGGTAGTGGGCTTGGCGGTGGTGGTTTGTGTATGGCGGTGATGGTGGCGTGGTGATGGTTGGTGGTGGTTTGTAGTGGTGGTGGTGGTGGAAAAACATAGCATGTCGTGATAAAAAAAATTGTCCATAAAAATCCATGAAACTCTCGTGGTTTGGGTTAACATTTATATGAGATAATAACATACATATTTTGCCTACAAGTATCCATAAAAATCCATAAAAATCCATATATCTTGTCTCTTAACTATCCTAAGAAATCTTAAATAAATTGAATACCTAGAATATTTGTAAAATCTAAAACAATCCTAATTGAATACCATGGATATTTAATTATTCTTTACATATCCTAATTGAATACCCCCGAGTTTTTAGGATTGTTAAATGGGCTAGGATCCAATGACATGGTTATATTGACATAATCATGACATGGTTTGGCCATTTTTTCTACAAAATCTAAACGACAATGTATTTGAAGCTAATTTTTTGATAATATGTTCCTCTCATATAGCTCTACATTCCAACCAAAAATGAGAGTATTCCGAGACGTATAAGACTACCATCTACCATTTGAATATCAACCGTTAAAGATTAACGGTTGAAATTAAATTTTGTGGATGGTAAAGTTTCGTATATCGGAATACTCTCATTTTTAGTAGGAATGTAGAGCTATATAAGAGGAACATGTCACCAGAAAATTAGCTTCAAACTCGTTGTCATTTGTATTTTGTAGAAAAAATGGGCAAACCATGTCATGATTATGTAAATATAACCATGTCATTGGATCCTACCCCTTGTTAAATATCCATGTTAATCCAATACACTCCCGTAAGACATTACTAAAAAAAATTAAAATCAAGCTCTGACCTATACAAACATATTTGGCCTAATTATGTAAGAGAATATATCTCGCATATGAAAAATTTGTTGCCATGTAATGTTCCTAAAGTGTTTTAGGATTTTGTTGTTGCATCTCTTCCATGTGTTTCGTGGATGATTTCCTGGATGAAAATTTAGGAAAATTTCGGTAGCAGGTACTCGTGGAAGTTTGGTTTCCATTGTTTAATTAACAGTAAGAGCATATATCACAAGGTAACTTAAGTATAATCCTGAACCAAATAGAAAGGAAAGAGTTTAAACAAAAATCGATTTTGATATTTTTACTTAGTTCTCATTGTGTGAGACAATTTGCATGTGGTCCATGATATCCAGGCCATATTAGATTTTCTTTTCTTTTCCAAAATGAGTTTTCGGGTTCAGAGTCTTTCGGATGGGCTTTCTAATCTATGCTTGGGCTATTGTAAATCATCTCATAATAAGGTTTTTTTTTACAATTTTTTGTGGGAAAATATTTCCAAGGGCATGTTACATCAAAATGTAATTACATTATACATAAATCAGCTGGCTAGTTTGGGATCTATTTCAATTATTTAAGGCCTACGATTTTCTTCACCTAACTTAGAGAATTAGATGAGTGTCTAAAATGTACGAAAATACCAAACCACCCTCTGCACTAACCTTAATAAATCTGCTTATCTAAAACAAATACAAAAACCTAAATCATTTCTATTGAAAATTCTTTAATAAAAATATTAAATCCTATTTTTTTTTTCAATTTCCATGGTAACTGAAAACTAAAATCCCAGACAACAACCGAGAAAATAATTAATGAAAGGCTACTTTCTAAGGCCACTGCTAAGTCAAGTAGCAATATAATCGGGAAATTCGGAACTGGTAGTTACGTAGGCTTTGGTTCTTCAATACGACTAGCAGGGTCGTACCAAGTAGTTAGGAAACATAGGCAATTGCCTAGGGCCCCCGATTTTTTTTTTTTTTTTTTATATATGTATATACTATAGTTGTGTATTCGCCCATGCATAGGAACAAAAAAGAAACACATGTCAGCCAAGTCTTCACCATTTTTTAATTAGCCTCATTTAGTATAATGTCTAGTATACAAAAGTAAAACCTAACTGGCTAACCCAATTACATTTCGTCATTCCTTCGGTAAGTTCATTGATTAAAATCTAATTCAACAAGGGATTTTTTAATTTTGTTTTTATTTATGTTTAAATCGACATGACATCAATGGGTATGGATTTTTAAGATTATGAGTAAACAGTACCAATTTTCGGTCAATTACTAGTTAGGGTTACATAATAGTAATGTTTTCAGAAGAATTGGTTCAGAACGGCAATCCATGATAAACAATTGAATACTGAACTAGTTTTAATGGATTGGAGAAAAAAATAAAATAAGAAAAGATTATACATAGTTGTTTAATTTAGACTTCTTTTCTTTGTATTATGTGACGTGATGCGATCATTTACAAATTACAGTCAAAGATCATGGAAAGAGACAGTACTCTCATATGGGTTTTTGAATTTTGATGTTAATTGATTGATGCTTATGTGCTAATATGTTATCCAGTATCCACTTCACACGAGATAAGTTTTTTAAGTTTTTTACGTGACATATTTTGAATTTTCTTACGACTAGATTAATCTAGAGCACTCATGAAAAACCAAGAACATTCAGAGACGAAATGAACACAACCGAGAATTCTCTTAACAAGTTTGGGATCATTTCTCTCTCATGTTTTTCTCTTTAATATATTAAGGGGACTATCTTTTCTTTAAAGATAAATTTGGGAAAGAAATGAGAAAATAACTTAAATGATTGATTTTTTTTTCCTTCAATAAAACCAAACAAGCCTAGCTATTTTATTTTATTTTTTTTTGAGAGAGAGGAAGTATATTAATATATAGAGGTTTTACTTTAACATGAATGAGGCCTATGAGGCACAACCTCTATATGAAACTGGCACATTAAAACTGCCAGCATTATGATAGTATTAAAGAATGACATAATAGTTTTCATTGGTGGTAACTTGTGGAACATGGCCAAGCTGAGGCATAAGGTGATTTAGACGAAGTTCTTCCTAGGTATTATACTTCTCCGATCCAGCTTCCGTGAAACGCATTACAGAACTCTACTTATTATAACGGTGTTATTATCAAACCACACCAGATTTCTTAGGCAATCTGAATGGACAAACTCAACACAACTCCGAGAGTAAAAACTCAATCAAGGAAAGTGTCTAGAGTTATATCTCACTCTCCTCTTGTTGTTAGAACGTTTACAAAATTGAATCCGTGAACCTAACTTACAAAGAGAGTTCTTGGACGGTACCAAAGACCAATATCCAAGGATCAATCACGTCTTTTCCAACTAACAAGGTTGGACTTAGTTACTGTGATTTATCAACACACAACCTGTGATATTTTATTTATAAAGATAAAAAATATAATGCGAAAAACGAAATAACACAGACGCCAGAAGTTTTGTTAACGAGGAAACCGCAAATGCAGAAAAATCCTGGGACCTAGTCCAGATTGAACACCACACTGTATTAAGCTAAGATAGCTTTGGAACCAAGAAAACAATATCCACCATTAGATGAAAGCTTTGAATCTTAATCACATATACAAGATATACACTATGGTTACGTAAACCGTAAACGAACCGTGTATAAAGACTATGTTCAACATGGTTAAACGAAACTAGCCGATTTGAACTTAAAAGCTTAACACTTATTTCCATCTTGACTAAGGCATTAAGATTGAGTCACAATCATGTGATCAATTGAGTCTATTGTTAATTAGAGAAAAGATCAAACGCAAATTACTTTAAGAAATAATTTAATCGCAATTGAATCGTGATCGACATAGTTTGTAAATGTACAAAGTACAATTACTTGAACCGTTCGTGAATCGGTTGAGTCACAGTATGCTAACCGGTTTGCAAACTTATATGCAATTACCGAGTTCCAGAATCAACAGAACTCAGTTCATAAACCGGTTTGCACACTTATGCAATTACCAAGTTCCGGACTCTTACAGAACTTTTGAATTTACGTACCGGTTTGCAAACTTTGACCCATTTCAAAGTTCTGGAGTCTACAGAAATTTTTAGTTCATGTACCGGTTTGCAAACTCGTAGACCTTTGCCGGTTCCAGAGTCCACAGAATATTCAGTTTGCGTATCGGTTTGGGTACTAAACTGGTTCTAGAACATAAAACTGTTTTTGTTCGCATACCAGTTTGATTGGTTTAACCCGGTTCCCTTACCATAGTTCCACAATCGTTTGTATACGAATATACAAACCTATCCCGATCACGAAACAAACATATTCTCTCATGATATACATACGAATATGCAAATCACACAAATCTGAAAGTCGATATATTGCTACTCCGCTACATGTACGAACACATGTAATACAATTTCAGACATATAACAGTTTTCTCAGTTTGTCAGACTGATAATACTGTCTTGTATTCCGAATATAGTAGTTCTATATTTCTCTAAATCAATTCAAAAATTAATGAATAAATAACAATGACACTTATCCCTATTCCATGCTATTTTATAATGATAAACTTGAATCCCCACATGCAACTCGGAGGATTCGCCCCCGCCAATTATATATATAGTTACTGTAATGGATTCAAAATAGAATAAAATAAGAAAACATCATTTCCCCTCAAAGAATCACAAATAAAAATTAGGAGAAGTTGGGTTAGTAAACCTACCTTAATTTTAATTTATCATCTCATAGTTGAAAACTCCAATAAAACCCGTAAATCACACCATACAACAACATGTTTCTTCCATTCCATAAACCACACCAGATATTGTTGTAAGAAGCTATAATAGGAAACCAATATGAGGGAGTTTCACGTTCATAGGTATAAAGGGAAACAACATAAAAGAAAGAAGAGAAAACAAGATAAAGAAGGGTAGGCTCTTCTACTTATTATCTCTAGTCTAGCCAAATATATATACACAATATTTAAATCTATAAATTAATATCATCCATTAATTAGTATTTGTTAATTGGTGATTAAAGTGAATCGTTTTTTACTCTCCAATTTTAGCCTACATTTTCTAATCTAAAATGATATTATAGAATTTCTTTTAATATTCTTTCTCACATGCACACTTTTTTTTTTTTTTTTGGCCAATCAACAATTTCAATTTATTCAAATCAAAATGTGATTACATGATCGCTTACAAGAATAACAAAAACATCAAAATACAAGATAATAAGAACCCTAATACAAATGAAGATATCAATTACAAGTACATCGCGAAGAGAAATAGCCATATACCTTAAGGATAACAAATTTTTGTAATTGTAGTAGGGAAGGATGATGGTATAATCCGGAATCGATTCCGACCATTTAATCTGATTTTCTTCTTCTTCTTCAATAAGAGATACTCCTATAAGAAAGGAGTTATTTGCCCAAATCTTGTAAATCCAAACAATTCTGGATGCCCTAAATCATTTGGATTGAATATGGATTCTAACCAATACCGTGTTAGATTGTCGATGTTCTTGAATCGAGAATAGCAAGTCACGAACCAGCGATCAAGGTTTGAATAAATCGCTCTCAAAGCGAAGAGAAACTCAACCAAAATGGCGAAGAAAAATCGCTCCAAATAACGAAGAAATATGTCAAATGACATCAAAAACAAAAGAAAACTACTTTTATTCGATTAAACTTAAAAAGAAACAGAAATCTTGCTCAGATCTGGTCCAAAAAGGACCAAATCTGAGCAAGAAATTAATGGAGGCTAAGGTTTTTTTTCTTAAAAGAAGAGGAAAAGAAAGAAGAGATAAAAAAGAAGCCACATGCACACTTAATAGATCACGAAACAATGAATGATAATAAATTCTATTTTTATCTAATTAATTTATTATTTCCTTTAATTAAGTTTCCTTATATTTACAAACCTTAACTAAAAGTCTAAGCATTATTTATAAATATCATCACTAAAATTTATATGGGACATCTACTTGGTTAAATATTGGGCTCTATATGTTATGAACCGAACTGGCCAAGATTAGGAGTCTAAAGCAGAACAGAAAAATACCAGGTATTCTAAGAACTCTGCTTACTTAAATTACGCAATTTGATAAGACTTATTCCATAAATGGACTTGTTTAATTTTTTTAATGATAAATCATTTTCTCAATGCCAATGTCCTGTTCAGGTGGAATAGTGACAAAGAAATTAATCTAAATATTCCATAACTAGAGATTGTTGAAAATTAAAGAGGAAGAAATAGGACTCTCCAAATTGCATAATTATAATCTTTTAATTTTATCGGAATGATGTAATCCCTGTAATGTTTAACAAAAGAGTTGATGTTAATTGGTAGAAAATCAAGATTTGAAAATAAAGGATAAAGCCGGATAAAAAAATAAATCAAATCTGATACCGATATTCCAAGAATAATACTCATATTAATTATTTATTTTATTTTCATCGTTAATGATTTAATACTTACTAGTAGATAATAACTCTAGCAAGTTAGAAAAACAAAAACATTCAGACGATTTTATTAATTGAATAATCTTCATCCGGACATTCCCACTCATTTCTTTTTTCCCACTCCTCTTTATCACGACGATATAAATAGAATCCATCTTGACGAGCAGACCATTGACAATCACCATCACAATAGCCTCTGTATTTTTCTATAAATATCTCCGCAAAGTACACCTCAAAATCTTCCCCGGTACACAGATTATCCTGATCATTGTACCAACGGAAATCACAAGTAACATGTGTAGAACCAGGAACAATACCAAATTTCCAGTGCGATTCCTCACCCTGATGGAGCGTACGTTTACCTAGATCATCATCTTTAGACCGGCAGTGCGTACTCAATGGAACATCACCTTCGATATCATTCTGTACATGTACTGTCATATGACCGAATAATGAGAAACATTTGGAAGCGGGAACTGAAATCAAAAGCAACAATAACATACTTATGTAGCTCCTAGAACCCATTTTTGAATCCGATGGGATATGCTGAGGCCCTGTGCATATATATATACACACATACCGGCTTCTCGAAATGGCAGTATAATATAATTATAGCTAACAAATTAATGAAGGATTCAGGAAAAATAAATGACCATTTATTATATCATTAATTGTGATCAATTTATAGAAACTATAGGATCATATTATTATATGGGATTATATCATGCTTCTCCTTTAAAGATGGCTCCGGATCCCATGTCCCCTCCTTCATTGTGCCCTTGTGTCCCACCAATCAGGTGTAAACATGTGGCATATTAATTTTCCTTAATTTGATTTTCTCAATTACAATTGGAAATAAGTAAGAAAATTAAAAAATATAATATTGTTTCCTTATATAGCTCCCGAGCCAAAATCCAAGCCTGCAAATCCTTGTTAATCAACGAAGTTTTTTCATCAAAGAAAAAACATGACAAACTGAGTTTATAGGTTTTACAATCAGGAATAGTGATTAATTATTTAGCTTTGCGACATTTGACTGTATATATTTTTCAAGTAGCTAGCAACGGAATATGAGATGTATTATCATCCACACTGACTATCTAACTGTAATCACATGTCGTGGTTAACACCTTCAAGGTATTTTCTTCCGTTCTTAACTTTGATTTAGATACCTATCATCGTATATGTATCCCAGAAACAACAAACAAGGACAGGGTTGCAAACATGTCGAATTTACAACTATTTCAAGTAGAATCATAGCGAAAGTGATGATAAATTCACATCCAACATCTAAGTAAGAGACGAAGCCAAGCTCTGGAGCTCGGACTGTTGCACTAGGATGTTTGGGTCTAATTCCCGCCAAGAAATCACATATATAGTCAACTTAATTCAAAAAGAAAAGCTCAATTCCAACATCTATGGCCTGTTAAGAGTAACACATGAGATGACAAATATTTGATATTAAGTTGTCATTTGTTGGTTAAATATCTTTTCCTTTCATGGATAAACTCAAGCTCTATTGATGATAAATATTTAGCTCTATTCAATTCTCTTTCACTCAACGAGAGGGCCAACGATGAGGCTCACACTCTGGCACATCAAGCATTGCCAAACGACATCCATGATAGATGGATTTCTATTCAATTCTTCCTGTTTGTTGTAATTTAAAACAAGGATGCTGTAATTGAAATAAAAATAGGAGTTTGTAGATTGTGGTTCCGGAGATATACAAGGAAACAGTATATATTTTTCATTTTGTTACTCATCTCCAACTACTAAAGGAGAAAATCAAATTAAGGAGAAAAAATACGCCACATGTTTAGACCTAATTGGTGGGACATGAGGGCACATGGGATCCCGACCTTTTAAAGATGTTTACTTGACATTCTCATTTCATTAACCATATTGCCGTTTTGGAGTACTTACGATGTATTTGGAATTTGTTAATGTTATGCATCAATACTACTAGAAAATTAAGCTCTGACCTATACAACATTTCGGGCCTAGAAAATTTGTGTTCTATAAAACATGAGAAAATTTGTTGCCATGCTGTGTTCCTTGCTGAAGTAGGCGTTTTAGGATTTTTCGGAGCAGTAAGAGCATCCACAATCGACGACTATAACCAAAATTTTGGTCGAAAAACCAGACGCAGTGAAAGGAGTAAAGATTAAAAACTAGACCAAAGACCAAAAACCAAACCATATTTGGTCTTTAGTTTGGTTTTGGTCAAGCGTAATTTAAAACTACGCCCGACGTGAGATGCAAATATTAGTTGCGTTTGGAGTGGGGCGCAAATATTAGTTGCGTTTGGAGTGGGGCGCAACTTGAAGTTACGTTTGAATGGGGCGTAACTTGATAATACGTTTGAATTGAATTGGGGCGTAACTTTAAAATTCGCCTGGAGTGGGGCGTAACTTTAAATTGCGCCTGTAGTGGGGCGTAACATAAATTTCGCCTGATTAAAATTGGGGCGTAACTTTAAATTTCGCCTGGAGTGGGGAGTAACTTTAAATGCGCTTGGAGTGGGGCGTAACTTTAAATTGTGCCTGACTAAATTTTACTCTATAACCATAGCGTAACACCACGGCCTAAACCCAAATTTTTGATTTTTTTTTGGTTTTTGGTCTTTGGGTATGGTCGCACCACTGCAGTTGCTCTAAGAGAATATCACAAGGTAATTAAGCTTATAAGTAAAATCCGGATCCAAACAGAAAGCAAAGAGTTTAAACAACATAAAATTGGTTAAAAAGACCAAAATCAACAAATCATGGGTGAAAAAGACATCTAGATTTTGATACTGTTTAAATGGACAAAAATACAAAAATAGCCAGGATGTAAACAGTTTCATCCTACCCATTTTCAAATACTTTTTCTTTGTTTAATTTACATCAGGATGCATCCAGTTTCATACTTGCTATTTTTTAAGTTTAAGTCAGGATGAATCCAGTTTCATCCTTGCTAAATTTTTTTTGTCCATTTCACCCATATTAATTTTTACTCGTCTATTTGAACCAGGTTTAAAAAATATTTGGACAAATGACCAATTTTCCATTTAAACAAATACTCCACAAAACCGATTTCGAATTGATTTTGGAATTTTGCGAGACCATTTCCATGTGCTCTTATGATATTCAGGTAATATCTGGATTTATTTTTGATGGTGTTTAACCAAATTGGAGTTTCCCATCCATTTGACGCACTTAGAAATTAAAATATCCTTACAAACTAAAATAAAATAAAATAAATAGCAGCATCTTGATCAATTTTGACTATCAAAAATATATGCAATTGTACCACTATAATTGTATGCCCATGGCAATCGAACTTGATGATAATAATAATGTAATACTTCCATATATATAGTTTTGATCGGTAAAGCCAACGCAAAACAGTGCACGCAGAAAAATCTCAATAATTGTCCGTGGTATTTTGTTACCTTTGATGTGAAGCTTGAGGAGAATTTATCAAGCGGCTTTGTCAGCAGCGGTACCAGGCTACCAGCAAGTCCACCAATAAAGAAAATGAGAAAGAACACCACTATAATAAAACCTATAGCACAACAGTCTACGTTGTGCCGGCACACACAGGGATTGCTGCCACAGTTGTGACAAAAAGTTCGTTTACACCTGTAATACAAATCGAAAACAACCATAAATTCCCTCGTTTTAAAGTTGGACTTTTGCTCAATATAATTGGCTTTATGAATTAACAAGAAGAATAACATAAACTAGTATCAGGAAAATCTTATCCAAGAAAAATAAAAGAGAAGGAAGAGTAGATAGGAAATAAGCTGACATATACTATACCTGCATGTAACCCAACTACAACCACTGATACGTTCAACATAATGGTGGCAAGGCGGACATCGTATCCACTTCTTGTGTTTAACAATCCCCATGAACGAAACATCATTCCTATCACCGTCATCTACTGCTGTGAACACATAAATATCGATGACATCCACGTGTTCACAAACAATACTCGTAGTGTGTATAAAATCATGGTGGGGGATAAAATAGATGCAAAAATGGAATAAACACGAAGACTCATCGACTCAGAGCCTTCGGGCTCATCCTTGTCTGGTCATGGAAAGTAATTCAACTATCTTTATGAGCACGATGCATAATATCACAAAACATAATAACCAAAGCAGAAGGTAAAGTGTTGAAACATAAATGAGACAATGATTTACGTGGTTCAGCACTAAGGCCTACGTCCATGGGATTGGAGTTTTCACTATGTGTTTGGAGTTACAAAGATAGTCAAATGACTTTGTGTGAATCACGAAGATAAATGGAAAATAGGGCTCATACTTACTCTTCCTATTTCTCTCTCCTATTCTCTTACTCTAAGTTGGTCGACCTCTTCTCTCTCAGTGGAGAGGGGTATTTATAGGGGTGATACATGGGTCCACTATTAGAGACAGTTGCAACCTTATCTTCTTGATCTTTGTACTGATCCCGCTGGTATCTTCGTTCCCGACCGAAGGTTCCATCGGTCATGTATGGTTACGAAGGGTCACCTCTATCTCTTCCACAGATCTGCTGACACGTACCCTATGCTTATGGTGTTTAATGCGGGTGGTTGGGACGGTCCGCACGCGTCAGACAGATGTCTGATGCCCCTGTCACATCTTCGTCAGTAAAGTTAATCTTCGTCGTTGATCTAGGATCTTCCTCGAGATGGAATAAAGCAGATCTTCGGGTGCTCTTCAGTACTTCGCGGTGGCTCGTTCCTTCGGTGCACCCTGATCCTGTGCCATTGGATTATCCTGTGCCATTGGATTATCCTGTGCCATTGGCATCATATCTTGATGTCTCGGTGTTGCGTATCTTCCATGAATCATGTGTATACAACTGCAGTCCCACTTTTACGAATACATCGATGATACTCCTTCCATGGAACCATGCAATTGAAGCAAAAGAGCTTTTTGTAATTAGGGCAGTTTGATTTTGTAACCTTAGGAGCATTATTGAAAGGTGAACCTCTATCACACTCATTCAAAACCAATTCTGAACATTCTCGATAAGGACAGTAAGATCTTCCATGGGCGAAACAACCTTTATATGAATCCCAAAGTAATGCAGATTCACAAAGAAGATGACACCAATTCTCGAAAACGTTTTTAGGGAGGATAGATTGGCACAACGGTGCATCCAATACGAAATTGCAGTCACCATCGGGACATTTTATCTTAGACATGTTGTGTTCAAGTAATGTTGTTTGGATGTATTTGGCAACACAATCAGTACAATAAGGATGCGAGCATCCATAGATCTCCATGATCTTGAATTTCCGTTCCGGTGGAAATATTTCTAAACATATCTCGCATCTGAAAAAGTTTCTTGTAGGATTTCTCTGTCTCATCTCTTCCCTATGTTTGGTGGAAGAAAGTCCGGATGAATATGGCATGGCAGCAAATTGGTTTTCTGGGTTTAATTAGGGTTTTGATTTGGTTTTCAGTTACTAGCAAATAAAATGAAAACTCAGATATATACAACAAATTGGGCCCATTTAAAATTGTACTCGGGCTTTCATTCCGCATTGATAAAAAATTTTTGCATGATTCTTGATTTTTTTTTTTTTTTTTTTTTTTTTTTTTTTTTGAGAATAAATCGATCTATACTAGTAAATCTGGCCAAATGGCTTGAACTAAAACATTAAAGGTTTCCCTAGACAGGGATATGCCTCCAATGTGAGCCCAAATCACTCGCTTCGTAAGAAATGCACAGGTATCACAATTCAAGGTAAATGATCTCCATTTTTCATTTTTTTTAAGATGTTATCGATTCACAAGATTCAAGCATACCAAACCACCACAAAGTTCATGTGATATCTACTTGTACCCCCAAGCCTATGTTAAACAGTGTCCTCAATTTTTTTAAGGATTCACAAAGTTATAACATACCGCATGAAGATAAAGAAGAGGTTAGAGAGTACCAAATCCAAAAAAATGTCGCCAAACCAGAGATAGTAGAGTGTTTCCAAAGCAAACAACAGGGTAGATATCACAACAACAACAAGAAAAACAGATGTTATGCAAAAAGGAAAAAGATAATCTATCAAACCGAAACAAAAAAGAAAGCAAGAGAAATTAAATGGAACTCTAAACCTGGTATGTACAAGGGGTGATCATTTCAATCCAGATAGACGGGGTCTTCCAGATCGGTTATTTAAATTTCAGGTGGAATTGGTTCAAGGAACGACTTCAATCTATGTCCATTGACCTTGAAGACGTTCTTAGTTGCTACATATTCGAGTTCTACAGCTCCATGAGGGAATATTGTGCGCACCAAGAACGGGCTTGTCCATCTAGAACGCAATTTACCTGGAAAAAGATGCAATCGAGAGTTGTACAATAGAACTTTCTGGCCAGGCGTGAATGACTTGCGCAAAATGCGCTTGTCATGGAACACTTTCATTATATCTTTGTACAGTTTAGCACTATCATAAGCATCATTTCTCAGCTCTTCCAATTCATTGAGCTAAAGTTTCCGTTGAGTACCTGACTTATCAAGAGAAAAGTTAAGTTTTTTGATAGCCCAATATGCACGATGTTCTAATTCAACAGGTAAATGGCAAGGCTTTCCATACACAAGTCTGTAAGGAGACATGTCAATAGGAGTTTTATATGTTGTTCTATAAGCCCATAAAGCATAATTCAATCTCAAATACCAATCTTTTCTAGACGGGTTAACCGTCTTCTCAAGAATATGCTTAATATCCATATTAGAAACCTCTACTTGGCCACTGGTCTGTGGATAGTATGGGGTTGCGACTTTATGAGTTATGCCATACTTGCGAAGTAATGACTCAAAATACCTATTGCAAAAGTGTGAACCACCATCACTAATTATATCTCTACGTGTGCCAAAACGAGAAAATATATTTTCCTTTAAGAACGAAAGTACTACCTTATGGTCATTTGTTTTGGTCGCAATCGCTTCTACCCACTTAAAAACATAATCAACAGCAACAAGGATGTATAGCTTACCTTCGTAATTAGGAAAATGCACTCCATGAAATCGATTCCCCACACATCAAATAGTTCAACAATCAAGATAGGGTGCAAATGCATCATGTTTCTCTTTGAAATACTTCATAGTTTCAGACAACGTTCACAAGCAATACAATAAACATGACAGTCTTGAACAACGATGGCCAATAAAACCCACTCTGCAAGACTTTTGCAGCAGTTTTCTTGGCACTGAAATGGCCTCCACATGCTTGGTCATGACAAAAAGATATCACATCTTTCTGTTCACTGTTGGGGACACATCTCCTAATGATTTGGTCCGGGCGGTTGATCGCTATCGTATGCGTCAAAAATAAATTACACTTTCTCACTACTCAAAATATATAATATAGCAAGGGTAAGAAAGGATCGTCCCCACAGAGAGGACTAAGGTTGTCAAGTTGTTTCGGTTTCCTATAATAACAATTGTGGGGTTTTCTGATTTTTATAAACTAAGTTATACTAAAAACAAATAAAGTAAAGAAAACACGCAAATCAAGATATAAAGATATTGTTTAAGGATATCGTTTTCATTCACTAACATGTTCTTGTCTTAATAACTAGAATTGATATTTAATCTCTCATTATCAAAGGCCCTAGGATACCTTAATCGCAAGAATATCCCGCTAATTCCCTCTTGTCATCAACAAACACATTAAAAGATGCGAGTATGAGTTCTATCTAAGAGAACAACCTAACGTGTAAAAGCGCTAATCAAGTTTAATTCCCTAGATGCATTAATAAGTTCTATGAAATCAGGTCAATCAAAGCAATCGAACATGGAAAGCGCACTAATTCAATTTAAAAAAGGTCATGGTTCACATATGGTTACTAGGATATATCACTACAAGCAATAACCATATTTGTGCTACTTGTATTCAAGATGCATCATATGAAACACCCTAAACTAGCATTAGATGTGAATACGAGTTCAATCAATTGGACACTCAACTAAACAAATATTCAAATCATACATGGCGATATATATATATAATGAATCAAGATCGATAATTATGAGACAAAACTAATTTATTAATAAAAGAAACATGCTTTGTGAAATCAAATTAATCCATAACCAATAATAAGATTAACTAGTCATATCAATGGAGTTCATAACAAGGAGAAAAAAGAAATTCTATCATGTTGTAAACCCTATAAACAAAAGTAGAAGTAGAGATAAGATCCCCCGTGAGAACCCAAAAGATAGGTTATATATCTTCCCCTGTGTGATATAAGACTTAAAAGTCTCGACCAAGCCTGACCTACTAACTCATGTTCCAGCCCACTATGCATCCACATCCCAGTCAATACAGGCCCATAATGCCATTCAAAATTTACCTAAGCCTGTCAGTCACCTGGAACTGACAAGCCAATTCAGCTTTACCACCACCAGGATCAGTCGATCAATAACTTTCTCCTTCCATGCATTGCATTCAACATTCATACACATTTCTTCGCTCGACTCATGCATTACTCAAACCATTTCAAACTGCAACTGCATCACTTCCTTGGCCATGCCATCTTCCATACCAACACCAGTTCCAATTGAACAGCTCCAGAATTCCTCCAACCCATTAGCTCAGAACCACAAATTCACCTCAGACTGTAGCTTGTTCTCTACATCTCAGCACCTGCATTTCAGTCATCACAGATTGATCATTGCATTCCCAGTACCACCATTGCATTCCAGACCTGCACTCCAGCTGCAACCATTCTGTCACAACATTTTCCAACAGTTTGATGCGTGTCGTAACCACAACAAATTAATTAATACTTTACTACCTAATTAACAAGTAATATAGGGTAGTCAAGGTCGATCCCACGAGGAGCACGAGATTCTAGTTGTAAAAAGTTGTCACGAAAGGGGGGTGTAAAAAGCAAAAGAAAATAAACAAAACAATTAAAAGGTAAAGTTGAAAGCAATAAGAGAGACAAGATCAAGGAATCCTTCTTCGTTACGAAACAATGAATCAAGTTATGTTCTATTCTACTTGTTATTAGTCACAAATTATCACCAACCGTAGGTAAAGCAGCTAGCTCAGTGCTAAACCCCTAAATCCCTTGTATCACCGGACACGGAAGTTCTCGCCACCGGATTCTAATCACCAAGCCACCTAGAATTAGCTCAACCTAGATGTAACTTGGCTCATGCATTAGGTTTTGTGAATTTCTTAGGTTGATATTAGTAGTTAGACTCTTAGCTCAAGGTCTACTTGCTAACGTTGTTTCTACACACAATTGCTCCACGGAATCCCTCCGCAAGGTCTCGTGTTTGCTACTTATGTAAAGAGTCAAAGAACGATTACTTATCCCCAATTTTCACTAGCTTTAGATCGAATTAACAAATCAATTTAGTTGGCCACCCAAACAATCTATCAATCAATCATGAATGTCTTTAAGATCACTCCTATTAGTAAAAACAAGCGATAATTATGTGAAAAACTTCAAGATAGAATTTGAAAACAAAACTCAAATCATGTTAAGAACTAGGAATTCATCCTCAATCAATAAGAAATTTAGCTACTCATGTTTTTGAAATTCACACAAATAATAATAATTAAAAGAAGAAGTTTCAAATTCACACAAGTAATTAAAAAGAAAAAAATCTTAGAAAAGCAAGCAAAAACACAAGTGATGTGTGTGTAGAGAGGTGTGTAGAAATTGTAGAAAACTTCTCTATTTATAGGCTTCAATATTCTCCAAATCTCCCAAGGATTAGAATCCTTTTCCTTTTGCAATTCAATTTCCAAATCCAAGCTTTTCTCAACTCTTCCACCTTCTCTTTCCAAATTTGAGTCCAATTCTCCATCCAATTCCAAGCCCAAGTCTTCACACCCATGAGAGAGGTCCATAGAAAATTCTGGAATTTTGCTCGCCGGAAAACTGGGATTATGGCCGGAATATTGCCGGAAAACGTCGCCGCCGGTCGCCTGAAAATTTTGTCTTCGAGAGAATATTCGACGGAATATTCCGTCAGTCCACCGTTAGGACTAACGGTCAAACTAGTCAACCGTCAGTCAACAGTTAGTCAAAAGTCAATGAGAAGGAGTGAGTCAGACTCGAGTTAGCTTCGACTCACTAATCGGGCTCACTCACTGAAGTCAAATCGAGTCACCGCTACTCTACCGACTTAATCTAATCAAATTTAACCGAATCGGTCACCGAACTCGGTTTGGGATCGGCCATCGGATCGTCCGGATCGGTCCGAGTCGGCCACGAGGGGGAAAATTGGCCGAGTTTCTCCGATTTTAGACAATTAAGCCATTTTCAAAGCCGATTCTTCTCCCCGTAAATCCTAGATACATCTACTCTTCTCATTACCCCCTATTATTGTTGCCGCAATATCAACTCGGTCAAGATCTAAACTCACGAACAATTTGAATCTTCCCCCCGTGAATAAACGGCAACTCGATCTTCAATTTCTTCAATGTACATAATAATCATCAAAAACCCGTTCATTTCAATTTAGCTAAATCAAGATCGACATATTTTTATCATAATCACAAGACTATAACCCATTCTTCTCAAACTTGATTTGCTTCACATCTCGATTCACAAAGATCGTGTAAACTCTCAAAGACTCACTTCGATCTACTCAACTCCATCTTCTACACCTTCACTACGTACTCTAATCGCACCCTATCTCCCCGAGCTTCAATCAATCAAACCCTCGATTTACAGCACACTCTTCATCTACCGAGTTCGACGGCAACAAAACCATCAAACCCTAACCTTCTTTTTTCTCGGTATAATCGAGCTCATCGGCCGCCATTAACCCATCTCGATTTCTTCTCTTACTTCTCGATCCCACAAGACCACCAACACTCCTTCTCGATCCGATTCTGTTTCGATTTACTTCTCAATTCCTTGATTTGGTCTCTATCGTTCTCCCGGTTCACACAATGCAAGCAACTTTCATCCCCAACAACGACAGCTCTAAAACTCAATCGATCTGGTAATGACAGAGTCATTGCTTTCTTTCAAATATGTAAGAAAGAAAGGAGAAGATAGTCTTCTCGATTTAGGTTTAAATTAAATGGGTTTGATCCTGCACATGGGGCTTGATATGGGTATGGTGTGGGTCTATGGGTTTCAATATCCATGGACATAACCCATCCATTACCAAATGATAGCAGACCTTGCTTTCGGATAAGGGCTACCCCAGTTTAAGGCCCCTTTATCCAAATCGTCCTTTCTTTAGTAATCCTCTCCAAAGAGTAGCCCTTAACCTTGGTCTGATTTGTGTTTAACACTCCTCAAATTGGGTTGCCCCTTAACCTTAACTCGGGCTCCATATATCAATCGCCTGTAAATGACCTTTTGCCCTTTTGGCTCAAATTGGGTGCTTTCTTCTTTTCCTCCGTGTGACTCCAAAGTAGCTATAAAACTCAAAACAAGCGTAAAATACATAATTTACAAGAAAAATAGCAAAGAAAGCATAAACTACTAGATAGTAAATTAGGTGTATTCTACACCTATCAAATTCCCCCACACTTAGACTTTGCTAGTCCTCGAGCAAATCAAACTAAAACTCACAACTTCAAAGCTGCTTCAAGCGTCACAAGCATCCAAAGAGCTATGAGGACATAGAATTTCGCATGCTAGTAATAAGAAGTTAGAAATACCAAAGAACATATTCTCATTCTTAATTGTTGAGTGAGAAATAACCACACCATAATGAGAGAACGCGTGTTTGAGAAACGATCAATAAGCATTTCGCCTCGACTTCGCCTCACTAATTAAGGATTTTATGATAATTGCACTCAAAAAGACAGCTTTTTATGGTTCTCACATGTGTGCAGTAGGAATGAAGAGAGAATTCCCGCAACACGTTGAATGGTGGGAAGGATAACTTCCGAAATATTCTTAAAAACCCACATCTTTTAATATTTTGAAAAACCATTTTTCTGATGATCTCTAAGAAAGGAAATCAACCATATTATCGAGGATGAGATTACTTACTTACCTTCACATCCGATTGCCAATTATGATAACACCACTCTCACGGCATCCAATAGAAACGTCTTCCGCTCCTTATCTTGATCTTCTTAGTCTTCGGTTTCAACTATTGATGATAAACCCTTGAATTTCATAAATCCATAACAATTTATAACTCTTTTTACCTTAAAATCCTTGTCGCTTGAAACTTCCTTATATATTTTCCTTCCCCACGGCTTAAAATAAAAAAAATATTTATCTTTTTTTTTTTTTTTTTTTTTTTTTTTCTTTTCAATATTTTTTTTTTTTTTTTTCAACAAGAGAAATTAAATACAAAAATAAACCATGGCCGTGGGAGAAGTATTTTAACGCTTGATTCTTCACAACTTGTATTGTCTTTGAAATCATAAACTTTCAAAAATTTTCACCTTTTAATTTTCTTCGCTTTCATGAATAAGTCTTCATACTTGAATATAAAATAACCTCATTGTAGTGTAAGTCTTCAACAAATATGTGAAAATCCGCTCTTGTGTATGTTGCTTTTACTTGCATTTGAAATTTGCTCTTTTTTTCTCATTCCGTTGCTTATAAACCTTAAACTTTTCCAACTTTCCTTGTTTTTGATGTCGCTCCTTGTTGATGATGAAGTGTTTCTATGGATCCGTTGTTGTCGCGAGAGAGAATGGTGCTAACCGCAAATCGAACTACAAGAAGGAAGCTTTCATCCATGGACGTCACCCTCATGATTGACAAAATTAGCACTCAAGAGATCAAAGAGTAGTGCTTTTATTGGTGGGAGGTTGGGTAGCTCACCATTCTACCCGGAATTAACTTACGGTGACACACACTCAAAAGAAGCTCTTTAGTAGATGGAAAATTTCTGGTCGGTGCCTCTCATGATATGAATACGGGTAATCTCCACTAATGATTGATCAGAACTCTAATAACGCATTTCTCCCCGCACCAAATTCGCATCACCGGCATGATTAAATCCATTATTTAACACTCAAACAAACAAGAAATCCGAATGTAGTTCTCTAACATTTCCAAGTTCAATTATGTCGGTCAAAATCTCTATGTAAACATAACTAGAAATATGCTAGGGACTCTAAAATCTTTAAAAGTTGGAATTTTTAAGTAAAACCTTTTTTTTTTTTTTTTTTCAAATTTTTTTTATTTTTTTGTAATTTTTGTTTTAAAAACATGCTTAACCACTCCCCCACACTTAAACCTTACATTGTCCTCAATGTAATTGAATCCTCCTAGTAAAGTCAAGGTGGGAAATTTTAACATGATAAGAAACAAGAAAAAGAAATAACAAAAAGCAAAAGGATAAGAAATACAAAACCGATGGGTTGCCTCCCATTAAGCGCTTGTTTTAAAGTCGACGGCCCGACTTAGCTCTTGCAAGATTCATTAGCCCGGATCAATCTCTTTCACGGAAAACATGATTTCACATCACTAGGTATCGCGTTGTCTCAAAGATATTGAAGTGGATGAGTGTACCATCAAACTCCATGGTCAAGGTGCCATTTTGGACATCAATCTTTGTTCCTACGGTGCTTAAGAATGGTCTACCCAAAAGCAAAGGTGTAGAGTTGGAAGAATTCTCATCAGTCATGTCTAAGACATAGAAATCGGCCGGAAATACAAGCTTATTAACCTGCACCAAAACATTCTCAACAATCCCTTTCGGGTAAACATTAGATCGGTTAGCAAGTTCAAGAACTACCCCGGTCTCCTTAATAGGACCAAGATTCAAAGAATCATAAATCGAGGAAGGCATAACATTAACCGATGCTCCCAAATCTAGCAAAGCTCGAGTAAACCTTGTTTTACCAATTGTGCAAGGTATATTGAAACTACCGGGTCCTTTAATTTTGGTGGGAGTTTCTTGAGAATAAACGCCGAAGCATTCTCCCCACACTCATGACTTCATTCCCTTTCAACCTTTTCTTCTTCATGCACATCTCCTTTAAGAACTTTGCACAACGAGGAATTTGACGAAGAGCTTCTATGAGTGGAATATTGACTTGTACTTTCTTAAAGATCTCCCAAATATCCATGTATTCCAAGTCTTTCTTTGATTTAGCAAATCGGCTAGGGAACGGGGTGGAGTTGTGAAAATGGGAACCGTCTCCTCGGGTTGGTTGGTTGGAGATGTTTTCTCCTTTGGTGTGGTTTCAATTTCCTCTTTCTCATCATACACCTTATCTTGTTGATTTGGTTGCTCCACTTGTTTCCCACTCTCAAGGTAATCGCATTAACGCTCTCTCTTGGATTAACAATTGGTTGTGAAGGAAGTTTTGTGGATGCTTGCGCTTTCAATAAGTTCACATCGGTCGCTAATTGCCCCACTTGAATTTGTAACTCCTTGATTGCCGAATCGGTCTTTTGTTGGTGTTGTTGGCTTTGTTGGACCATAGAAGTAAGACCTTGCATACCTTGTATTAACACATTGAGCTTGTCATCATTCAAAGAATCACGCTCCTTGACTTGTTGTGGTTGAAATTGTTGTTGAGGTTGAAAGCGTGATTGTTGAAAACCACCTTGTTGCTCATACGGATTGGAAACCGCCGCTTGCTTGTTTGCATAACTAAAGTTGGGATGATCCTTCCAACCGGGATTGTAAGTATTCGAGTATGGATCATACCTTGGCCTTTGATGCGGATATAAAGCATTCACTTGTTCGGTCTCATTATCCGGAATAATTACCGCTGCAATCCTTTGCATCATTATCTCCATATTACTCATTCTTTGATCAAGATGTGACGATGAATCACTAACTTCATGCACTCGCCTAACCATGGGTTCATCTCTTGTGTAGAATTGTTGCAGTTTGCCGCCATACTTTCAATCAACTCGGTAGCTTGGGCCACCGTCTTGTTCATTAATGCACCACCACCCGCGGCGTCAAGAAGAGACCTATCACTTGGGTGGAGAGCTTCATAGAAGTATTGGAGTATCATTGCATCACTAAATTGATGGTGTGGACAGCTTCCCACCAACCTCTTGTAACGCTCCCAACATTCATACAATGATTCTCCCACTTGTTGTTTCAATCCACAAATCTCCTTTTCGAATTTGAGTAGCTTTGATGCGGGAAAATATCTCTCGAGGAAAAGTTTCTTCATCCCATTCCATGTTGTGATACTTCCGGGAAGGCAAATAATATAACCATTCCTTAGCATTACCCGCCAAAGAAAACGGAAAGCTTTCAACATTGCTCCATCCGCATTAGTCTCCTATGGAAGCATAGCCATAACTATGGTGTAAAAATCCATAAGATGTTTGTTTGGGTCCTCATTCACCATGCCATGGAACTTTGGTAACTCTCTAATCAACCCCTGGCTTGATCTCGAAGGTTGAATTAGTTTGGATACACCATTGTTGTGTGTCAAGCTTGTGAGAAGCTAGGTCCTTTAGTGTACGATCAGCCATTGTTTCTTCCTCTTTCTCCGAATCACTTGATGAAGAAGGAGAAAGTGGAGTGTTAATCGCACGAATGAAATCCTGTAGTTGAGTGCCGGATCGAAGACGTATTGACTCGGTCTACCCCTTTTAGCATTCACCAAAGGTATAACACCTGAAACAAGATTCTCACAAACTAAGTTAGATACGGTAAAGAATCTAACAAAGCAAAAAGAAAAATAAAAACAACTAAAAATCGCCTGTTTCTCCCTAAGAACGGCGCCAAAATTTGATGCGTGTCGTAACCACAACAAATTAATTAATATTTACTACCTAATTAACAAGTAATATAGGGTAGTCAAGGTCGATCCCACGAGGAGCACGAGATTCTAGTTGTAAAAAGTTGTCACGAAAGGGGGTGTAAAAAAGCAAAAGAAAAATAAACAAAACAATTAAAAGGTAAAGTTGAAAGCAATAAGAGAGACAAGATCAAGGAATCCTTCTTCGTTACTAAACAATGAATCAAGTTATGTTCTATTCTACTTGTTATTAGTCACAAATTATCACCAACCGTAGGTAAAGCAGCCTAGCTCTGCTAAACCCCTAAATCCCTTTGTATCACCTGACACCTTAAGTTCTCGACCACTGGATTCTAATCACCAAGCCACCTAGAATTAGCTCAAACTAGATGTAACTTGGCTCATGCATTAGGTTTTGTGAATTTCTTAGGTTGATATTAGTAGTTAGACTCTTAGCTCAAGGTCTACTTGCTAACGTTGTTTCTACACACAATTGCTCCACTAATCTCTCCGCAAGGTCTCGTGTTTGCTACTTATGTAAAGAGTCAAAGAACGATTACTTATCCCCTAACTTTCACTAGCTTTAGATCGAATTAACAAATCAATTTAGTTGGCCACCCAAACAATCTATCAATCAATCATGAATGTCTTTAAGATCACTCCTATTAGTAAAAACAAGCGATAATTATGTGAAAACTTCAAGATAGAATTTGAAAACAAAAACTCAAATCATGTTAAGAACTAGGAATTCATCCTCAATCAATAAGAAATTTAGCTACTCATGTTTTTGAAATTCACACAAATAATAATAATTAAAAGAAGAAGTTTCAAATTCACACAAGTAATTAAAAAGAAAAATCTTAGAAAAGCAAGCAAAACACAAGTGATGTGTGTGTAGAGAGGTGTGTAGAAATTGTAGAAAACTTCTCTATTTATAGGCTTCAATATTCTCCAAATCTCCCAAGGATTAGAATCCTTTTCCTTTTGCAATTCAATTTCCAAATCCAAGCTTTTCTCAACTCTTCCACCTTCTCTTTCCAAATTTGAGTCCAATTCTCCATCCAATTCCAAGCCCAAGTCTTCACACCCATGAGAGAGGTCCATAGAAAATTCTGGAATTTTGCTCGCCGAATATCGGGATTATGGCCGGAATATTGCCGGAAACGCGCCGCCACGGCCGCCTGAAAATTTTGTCTTCGAGAGAATATTCGACGGAATATTCCGCCACCACCGTTAGGACTAACGGTCAAACTAGTCAACCGTCAGTCAACAGTTAGTCAAAAGTCAATGAGAAGGAGTGAGTCGACTTCGAGTTAGCTTCGACTCGCCAATCGGGGCTCACTCACCGAATCGAATCGAGTCACCGCTTACTCGGCCGACTTAATCTAATCAACTTAACCTAATCGGTCACCGAACTCTGCTGGGATCGGCCATCGGATCGTCCGGATCGGTCCGAGTTGGCCACGAGGGGAAAATTGGCCGTAGTTTCCTCCGATTTTAGACAATTCGCAAGCCATTTTCAGCCGATTCTTCTCCTCAGAAATCCTAGCATACATCTACTCTTCTCATTACCCTCATTATCGTTGCCGCAATATCAACTCTGGCCAAGATCTAAACTCACGAACAGTTTGAATCTTCCCCGTGAATAAACTAAGCACTCGATCTTCAATTTCTTCAATGTACATAATAATCATCAAAAAAACCCATGTTCAATTTCCGCAGCTAAATCAAAGATAATATTTTTATCATCAAGAACACAAGACTATAACCCATTCTTCTCAAACTTGATTTGCTTCACATCTCGATTCACAAAGATCGTTGTAAACTCAAAGAAGACTCACTTCGATCTACTCAACTCCATCTTCTACACCTTCACTACATACTCTAATCAAACCCTATCTCCCCGAGCTTCAACAATCAAACCCTCGATTTACACTCTTTCATCTACCGAGTTCGACGGCAACAAAACCATCAAACCCTAACCTTCTTTTTTTCTCGTATAATCGAGCTCCATCACGCCATTAACCCATCTCGATTTCTTCTCTTACTTCGATCCCACAAAGACCACCAACACTCCTTCTCGATCCGATTCTCGTGTTTCGATTTACTTCTCAATTCCTCGATTTGGTCTCTGGCCTCTTCTCCTGGTTCACACAATGCAACTTTCATCCCCAACAACGACAATACTCTAAAACTCAATCGATCCGTAATGGCAGAGTCAGCTGCTTTCTTTTCAGCTATGTAAGAAAAGAAAGGAGAAGATAGTCTTCTCGATTTAGGTTTAAATTAAATGGGTCGGATCCGGGTACGGGTGTGGGTCTATGGGTTTCAACATCCATGGACATAACCCATCCATTACCAGCTGATAGCAGCACCCCGTTTCTGGATAAGGGCTACCCTGGCCATGGCCCTTTATCCCGGAACTGTCCTTTCTTTAGTAATCCTCTAATAAAGAGTAGCCCTTAACCTTGGCTGATTTGTGTTTAACACTCCTCAAATTGGGTTGCCCCTTAACCTTAACTGGGCTCCATATATCAATCGCCTGTAAAATGACCTTTCTGCCCTTTTGGCTCAAATTGGGTGCTTTCTTCTTCTTTTCCTCCGTGTGACTCCAAAGTAGCTACAAAACTCAAAACAAGCGTAAAATACATAATTTACAAGAAAAATAGCAAAGAAAGCATAAACTACTAGATAGTAAATTAGGTGTATTCTACACCTATCACAGTTCCAGTGCTTTCAATTCCATCTCTAACCTATTAGACTCGCACTGCCTAGCCATTTCAGCTCATCTTGACTGCAATCAACTTAGCATAAACCATTTAAGCACCAGCAACAAGACCAAAAACTTCTCACTGCCTGTTCACTGTTTCCACATGACCACCATTACTCCACCTCAGATCACAGCTCACTACTCTTCCTTGCTGCTCAATAACAACTTCAGATCCATAGAAGCACACAAACCCTGAACTGCAATCTCAGTACCACCAGCACATTCTCATCCGTGCACCAACAACTCAACTTGAATTCAACAACTCTGAGCTTGCAGCTTGAGCTACAACCACCACCATTTCCATCTCAATACCATTCTTTGTAAACCCCAATGACACAACTGAACCCTTTCCTGCAGCTCAACCATTTCAAGCCACTGCTCAGCTCAAACCATTCATCCATTTGACTCTGTCAATTCTTCTCAGCTCAAGAACTCCAAATCCATTGTCTCAGATTTGGTGTAGCCTTCAATCCACCACTAGAACCATTACAATCTCATTTCATCTCAAGACATTAGCCAAATTCATTAACAACATCAGCTAACCCATTGCAGTATCAATTAGTATAACATCTCAGTTCTTCTCGGCTCACAGACATACTTGAGTTTCAATACCAGCTCCAGCTCATTCTAACTCAGCTTTCATTCAAGTTGCACCAGAACCTTGTCTTTCACTTCTTGTTCTCAACTGCATACAGCTCACCAACTCCATTTCCATGTCATGTTCTAAATCCAAGAATTCTACCCATTCTAGCTGCACCTCCAATTCCATCTCACAACACTAGTAGTTACTCAGCTCCCGTCAACTGCTATACTACTTTCAACAGCAACATTCCATAGCACAATTAGTTAACACACAGACACAACCACCTCCCATGTACAGCAAATACAATCACCACTAAGGCCTTCAATCACAAACCACTAGCAGTACCTTGTTATCCATGATTGCAACCTATCAAATTCATCTCCTCCATTTTTCCAGTTCAATTCTGCTCAAACCCTAACATTCTCTGTTACAAATAAAACCCAAATTTCTTACAAATTAAATGTGCAAGTCTTGAAATCAAAGATACCCATCACTAATCTCATCATCCCTAATTTCTTCATTAAAAACTCTTTGCTTCTCGATCTGTAGCAGCAATGACAATCCCCATCTGAGCCTCATCAATTTCTCCATCAAATCCCTAAATCTATTCTTCAAGAGCACCAACACAAACCCTCAATTTTTGTTTCCAGTTCCTTCTCAATTTGTTGCATACTCGAATCCATTACATACCCAAGTCTCAATTACTTCGAACCCATCTTCTACTTATTGAATTCAAGCTCAGTTTCCATCCGATTCATTCACACAGTCGACTTCAAGCAAAACCCATTCACAATTTCCTCCCAATCTCTATTTCTTCATCTGGATTTAACTGAAACATCAAACCCTAGGTCATATCAACTGTTCTTCACTGATTTTCTACAGCAGCAGCATCACAAATTTCTCTTGTTCTTTCTTCTCTGAATCCTAGATGGGGTAATGATTGAGACCTCATTTGTCTCAACATTTTTAGGTCTGATGTAGGAAGTGATGTTGGATTTAACCACCCCAACTCTGGTAACCCATAATGTAGGCACCCAGCAATCAGATTCAGGCCACCAACGATGACAGCAAATAAACACAACTCAGCTAGTTCCCCCCTAGTCCTTTGGCCGAGCTCACAATAGCATATGAAATGACACTTTTTCCCTTTACACTCCAAATAGATGTTTTCTACTTATTTTGCTCATAATGACTCCAAAGTACCTATAACACTCAAAAGCAAACATAAGACACATAATTCACACGAAAACATAGTGAAGAAAGCATAAATACTAGATATAAAATTAGGTGTTTTAGACACCTATCAGCGGTACTTAAAAAGGTACGGATCATCCCAAAAGAAGTATTTAACTTTAGCCAAGAACTTAGAATGGTCTTGTCTAGACCAATGCAAAGGCATTCTTCCCGTAGCGAGATAATTCACAATGTCAGCAAACCAAGGAAACTCAGACACAAGCATCAACTGTTCATCAGGAAAAGACTCTATAATAAGCAAGGAATCAACAAAAGACTCAACATTTTCCGAACCTTTCTTATCTCGAATTTTGAGATCGAATTCCTGCAACAACAAAATCCATCGGATAAAACGAGCTTTAGCATCCTTCTTAGAAAGAAGGAATTTCAGAGCAGCATGATCAGTGTATATGATGACCTTAGACCCTATCAAGTATGACCTAAACTTGTCCAATGCAAAAACAACAACAATCAATTCCTTCTCAGTAGTTGAGTAGTTAAGTTGAGTATCATTAAGAGTCTTGCTAGCAAAGTATATCACATATGGAAGTCTATCGACGCGCTGTCCTAAAACAGCACCAACAATAAAATTCAGACGCGTCACACATGATTTCAAATGGAAATTTCCAGTCAGGTGGTCGGACTATAGGAGCTGAAGTTAGAAGAGTTTTGAGTTCTTCCCATGCATGCACACAAGCATCATCAAATTCAAAAGCAATATCTTTACCAAGTAGATTACAAAGTGGTCTGGTGATTTCACTGAAATCTTTAATGAATCTATGGTAGAAACCAACATGGCCTAAAAATGATCTAACCTCCCTCACAGAGCGAGGTTATTGAAGATGTTGGATTAGGTCGACTTTTGCTCTATCTACTTCTATGCCTTTTTCAAAGATGATATGTCCTAAAACTATGCCTGACTGAACCATGAAATGGCATTTTTCCCAGTTCAGAATTAAGTTCTTTTCTTTACATCTGATCAAGACAAGTGAAAGATGATGCAAACATTCATCAAAAGAAGAGCCAAACATAGAAAAATCATCCATAAATATCTCAAGAAACTTATCAACCATGTCAGAAAAATGTTCATCATATAACGTTGAAACGTAGCGGGTGCATTACAAAACCCAAAAGGCATGTGACGATAAGCAAATGTACCATCACTACACCATATCCTGTATTTTCCAACATATCAGTTTCGGAGGTATGCAACGGATATTGGCGTTGCACCACTGAGCAACGTCAATATCCGTTGCACACCAAAAAATACGTTGGTCAAAATAAATAATTTTGGTTTGTTAAATAAAACTAATGGAGCAACGTTTGTGAAATGTGTAAAAACGTTGGGCACTGTCGGTAATTTTGTAATATCGGACATTTTCATGGGCTTTTAGTAGTCTTTTTTATATAATCTTAATTTTTTTTTTATTATTTTTCTTTTTTAGAAAAATCCTAAAATTGGTTCCCCAAAATATTTCCATTTCAAATTTTCACCAAAATCATCCTCCCTCCTAAACTTGAATCAACAAAAAATTTCCCCCTAATTTCCCCCTCTAATTTTTCACCAAAATCATCTTCCCTCTCATTTTTTTCATTGAAACTTTAATTTTCTCTCAAATTTTTCAGCCACAAATATTTTATTACTCTCCCTCTCTCTTATTTCACCGAATTATAGTTATTACTCTCGTTTTTTCACTCTATCTCTCTCTCTCTCTCTCTCTCGTTTTTCTATCTTTCAGAGAACAAGGAAACCCTCGAGAGACCAAAACCCCCAGACGAAAACCTTTCTCTCAAATTCACAATCAAATCCAAAACTCTTGAGCTTTACTAACAAATCAAACTTGAGTTTCAGTAATCGATATCTAGAAATCTCGATTCGATCTATTCTCTAGAACCCCAAAATTTTTCTAACCTAGAATCGAAATCAAAATCAATTCATAAAATCCGAAATCAATTCATCTGATAGTTGATTATAATCAGGTATAAACCATTATACTATTGTTTAATTTTGATTTTGTTGGTTATCTTCTGATCTATTTCTTGACCTAACTTTGTGAAGTTGTGTCTTGTTGCATGTACAATTCACATGTAATTTAAAGCATGGGTATATTTAGATTTCAGTTTAATTTGTTTATTGAAGTTGTTTTGATGTTTTGAAGTTAAGGGTTTTACTTTGATGTTTTGAAGTTAGGTATTCTACTCTGCATTTTTTTTTTGGTATAATGTAGAATTTCAAGGCATGGGTGTGTTATGCTTTGATGTTTTGAATGTTTATGATGATTTGTGAGCAATTTTTAGGGTTAAATTATTTTTTTTAGTTATCAATCTCTTGCTGCTTGATTTCAAAAAGTCACTTGTTTGATTTGTTACTGCTGGATGTAGTATGAATTATGTTAGTCGAAGTTGATCAGTTGATTTTATCTTATAGTTTTATGGTTCAGAGATCCAAGATGTGAAAACTTTCATGTATGAATTTGTCATCCAAAAAGCCTCAAATCCATGTTCCGAGTGAACTGTTCCTGGTCATTTTTTGATGCTTCATTAGTACAATTTAACTGAATTAATTCATGTGGTGCTTAGTTCAGATTAAACATATTACCAGCCATCGAGTCATGGGCTATCTGATCAAGAGGGGAATATATGTATCTAATCACTGTTGGGGTGTTTTCTATGTGGAAGTTGTCAATTACTTATTTTTAGTAGACCAGTATTGAGTCATTAACAACTTTGGAGAGCCTTTCCATTTTGTGTCTACTTCATGGTAAAGCAGTATTTTACATTTGAAATTTTCTCCAACCTGTGTTTGGTGAATCTATTTTGATTTCTTAAATATCGCATACATTCGGAATCGGGGTTGAAAGTCTCGCACCCCGAGATGTTGTAGACAGTTTCAAATGTATAGTGATTCTTATGATGGAGTAACACAAAAGGGAACTTTCTCCAAAGTTATGGTTGCTGATACAATGCATTTTCCCGCAGACTGTAAGGAATGATATATGTCCATCTTTATTAGTATACTGGGCCACTCGCTTGTGTCGGACATATTATTTACTTAACATTTTAAGTCAATAATCCGTTAGACACGAGCGAGTGACCAACATTTTTTGTGCTTCCATATATATCTCATTTATAAACATGCTAGCTTGTGGATTTTGTGAATTGAAACCGCAAAGTATAAAGTATTAACCATTTTTTCGTATCATATGCTTAACCGCAAAATCGCATGGTTTCGTCTCTCGATTCACGTTTCGGCTCTAGAGAGTTATTGTTTTTGTAAGTCATGAGTCATGAGCTAGCTGACCAAGAGGGGAGTGAATGTATCTAATCACTGTGTGTGTGTTTAGTTCTATGCGGAAGATTTCAATTACTTATTTCATTAAAGCAGTATTAAGTAGTTTGTCAAATTGGCTTGGAGACACTTAACCATTTGTTTCTGAAATTATTCCAAAGAATGATTACTGGAGCTAACAGCTAGCACTGTTGGTTATACTCATCTCACTTTCTAGTTCATCAATTCTATATTTTCCTTTATGTTGCGACTGACCACTCATAGCCAACAGAACACTAGAACACAAAATGTGAAATTTAGGCAATCGGGATCATTTGAGAAGTCTTTTCCCTGCTACCAAAGACTTCTATCCTGTGACAGAATTAGAACCTGCTGGGGTGTATTTCAGGTTCCTTGATAGCATCTTGTTCGAGTCTAAGGACTCTTTTTGTAAAGCTTGCATCTCATGTGGAGTATATTGAGGTTTTGCTTTGAACCTTCTCTTGATCTCTGCTTTCTGAACCGTATAGCAGGAGGTAAACTGAACATTTTGCTTTTTTATGCAGCAATCCATAGTGGATAGATGGGACATCATTAGGTTTTTCATCAAATTATGATTGCTAGTAGTCATATACAATCAAAAGAAAAGGCATATTCTCCCTTTTGTGCGTCGCTTTGCATCAAATAATGCATCAACGATATGTTGTCTCTTGTGGTTGATGCTAGTACACTTATACAGTCATATACACAGTCATTACTAGAGAGAATAGGAAGATACTGCCCTCTAACCGGCCATAAATATGAATACATTCATTTCTCGTTTGGAGAATATGCCTTTTGTTTTGATTTTGATGTAAGTAAGCGAAGATTAGTTATGTCTGAATAGTTTTTGTATGGACCGGTTGGGGTCATATTAATTTTTAAGCCAAGTGTTAAAAGGGACTTAGAAAGCGACGCACAAAATAATGGCTACAAAATATATGATTGCTAATTTAATTGAGTAGGTCCTTTACAGGGGGACGGTTACATGTAAAATAAAAACTATGTCAGTGAGGTCACGTGATTTGATACTTGAGTTAATAGACCATGTTATCCGAATCCGAAGTTTGGTAATGCTCAGATATTTTTCGACATCTTTACTTGATTTTTTTATTTTTTTTGAGCAATTCTTTTATACCATTCATACTTTGCTTTCCTTAAAATGTTTTGAGGTGTTATCTAATTTACCATTTTGTTATTTTAGTTGTCATCTGTAACTGATAACGTTGATATGTAAATTCCCGCTGGGTGGTACTCATGTCGATGTCTTTTTTGGTGCCAGGTGAATCTACCACAGCTGAGAACGGAACAGGGGAAGGCGAGTACTACGTCTGGCACGAGTGAGTAATTTCAAGTTGGTTCCTTGAAGTATCTTAGTAGTAATTTCCTTGCACCATTTTGGTACCAGTTCTTGACATTGATTTTCTATCATTCTTACTGGTAAGGGCTCTCTACTTTTCAATGTTTTTCCTTAGTAGTATTTCCTTAGCTGTATACGTGGGATGTCACTTGTTTAAACACAAGTTCTGCATTTTTTTTTCTCAATTCAAATAAGTAAGTGTCAAAGTTTTGGAACCGGTTGTGTGGTATGCGCCAAGAAAAATGGATAGGTGAGCTAAGTTCCTTATACCTGTTTATGTTACTGGAACATTTTATGGGGTTTAATTTTTTCTCTTGATCTTTATGGATGTAAGATTATCAAGGAAGTTGGTGATGGAACATTTGGAAGCGTTTATCGTGCTTTAAATAAGCAGACTGGGGAAGTTGTATGTCTATTTGATACTTGTTTTTTCTTCTTCTGGTTGGGTCCATTTGATGTTTCATGACTGAAGTAACAATGCTAGAATTGGTCTTGATTGTGTCCTGTCATGTTGATTTATTTCGTTGAAGGTTGCAATAAAGAAGATGAAGAGAAAGTATTATTCTTGGGAAGAGTGCATTAACCTGCGGGAAGTTAAGGTAGTATCGGCTCTCTATATTCTAGTTCTTCTCTAATCTGAGGATCTGCACTTACTAATTGTTTTTTGCAGTCATTACGAAATATGAACCACCCTAATATTGTGAAGCTCAAGGAAGTCATAAGAGAGAACGACATCCTGTATTTCGTGTTTGAGTACATGGTATGCTTTTTCAAGAATATTTATGTGTGTTTTGTGTCCTTAAGTCATGTGAGGGCATCTAATAACTGTCCGGCGTACTACGTTTATTTCAGTAATGAAACTTGTATCAACTTATCAAAGATAAGGTGAAGCTCTTCCCAGAAGTCAATACGCAACCGGCGTTTTCAAGTATTTCAAGCTCTTTCATATATGCACTGCGTGGATACTTTCATCGCGACCTTAAGCCTGGTAATGAGGTTTATCTTTTGTTTTGTGGTTGTGAAACCACATTATATGAAATAGTAACTGTTTCATATGCAATCTGAACTTGTCTTGAACATCGCAATATTTCTCTTATAGGTCTTGCTCATGTAAGTGGTTGTGTTTTTCCCTTTTTCTAAATGAAAATTGTCTAATTTTATCGTACACTTGAATTTTGCAGAGAATTTGTCGGTTACAAAAGACCTGATTAAAGTTGAAGATTTTGGTCTTGCTCGAGAAGTTTGCTCCCGGTAGCCTTTACACAGAATATGTCTCCACTCGCTGGTTAGTTCTATTTGGTTTTCACGCTGATGTTAGCCTCCTGTGTCTTCGATTGCATCTTGTGATCCTAACAAATATGCATATGGCAGGTATCGAGCTCTTGAAGTTCTGCTCCAGTCACCATCATACAATTCCGCAGTTGGTGCATATGATAGTGTTGTACCATGTTTTCATATAATGCCTGATCCTGTTTGATTATAATTTAATAGGTCAAATATTCCTTCTCCATGTATGTGGGCTATGGGAGGTATCATGGATGAACTGCTTTCACTCCGCCCTCTTTTTCCTTGTTCCAGGTGTGCATTCACATGAACTGATCAAAGTTGAACTCTTTTTTCTTAAATATTTGTGAACATGCATCTGGTAATTATTGAAATTCGTTGATAGGGTTTCTCTTCTACAATTGCAGGTTGTGACTTGTGTGAATGGAACATATATCTATTGTTGTATTAAACTTACACTAGGTTACGAAATGTGAATCTCACCAGCTGTTGCTTTTCTTTTGTTATGCAGTGAAGCGGACGAAATGTGGATCTAACCATAAATTTGTCGGAATTATCGTCGGATTTTTTTTACCTGGAATTATCGTCGGAATTTATTTTTATACCTGGAATTATCGGCTGAATTTATTTTTTTTTTACCTGTAAACGGGTTTGCAACGTATATAAGTGTTGCTCAAATTAGAGTAATACGTTGCCTAAATTATAGTAACCGTTGCACAAATTAAAGAATCCGTTGCTCAACAAACGTTGGTAAACCGATTGACCAACGTTTTTATGCATTGCACAAATTAATTTTCCCAACGGATTTTAGCGTTGCACCCAAATTTACTACGCCATATTCCCAACAGATATACGCGTTGGTGAAATTCATTGCAACGTGAATATCCGTCCCAAATCGGGTGTTTTGGTGTAGTGCATAAGAACATGTAAATGTAGTATTTTCCTGATCTTCGGAGTGCTTTATGTGAATCTGGGTTGTAACTAATAGCGTCTAAGAAACAGTAATGATTATGTCCAGATAAATTTTCTAACATTTGATCTAAGAAAGGGAGAGGGAAGTGATCTTTCCTTGTAGCTGCGTTCAACTTCCTATAATCAATGCAAACTCTCCACCCTGTGGTTACTCGAGTAGGTACTAACTCAGCTTTATCGTTTTGAACAACAAACAATACCCGACTTTTTTTCAAGCACAATCAATGAGACTAACCCATTTGCTATCTGAAATCGGGTATATGATACCCGCATCAAGAAGCTTAAGGATCTCACCCCGAACAACTTCTTTCATGTTAGGATTAAGTCGCCTCTACATTTCCCTAGATGTTTTAGCATTCTCTTCAAGATTTATGTGATGCATACAAACTGTGGGACTAATACCCTTAATATCTGAGATTATCCATCCTAAGGCTTCTTTATGCTCTCTAAGTACTTCTAAAAGATTACTCTCCTGTTCTGTATCTAAAGAAGACGAAATGATTACATGAAAAGTATTAGAAGAACCCAAAAATGCATATTTGAGAGTATCAGCAATGGTTTTAGTTTAAGCTTTGGTGGATCAACAAGAGACGGGACAGACTTGGATTCCGAGAGTGGAAGTGGCTCCACTCTAGCTTTCCATTTAGTGGTGTCCATGAGAGGTGAAGATTCAAGCAAAGAATTGACTTCAATTATATACTCATCATCAAACAAATCCAAGTTGAAATTATTCAAACAAGTATGCAAGGGATCAACAGACATGTTATTAGACAACGAGTCCTGAATTAAACTCCCAATCATGTTAATCTCATGCACATCATCATTATCATCATCAAGATCTAAATGTTGCTGGCTAGCATTGAAAACATTTAACTCCACAGTCATGTTACCAAATGACAACATCAACACTCCATTACGACAATTAATAATTGCATTGAAGTCGCCAAGAAGGGCGTCCTAAAATGACAGAATGTGACAATATGGGTTCTGCATGGTTGAGTATCTAATACAATGAACTCAACAGAAAATAGAACTTATCAAACTTAATCAAAACATCTTCTACCACACTACGTGGAATTTTGAAGAATCATTCCGCCAATTGCGAGTTATAGGTGTTGATTTTAACTCTCCAAGACCGAACTACACATATATCGAATATGGCAATAGGTTAACACTTGCCCCTAAGTCCGAAAGAACCTTATTGACCGTATGGTCACATATCTTTCATGATATTGTTGGACAACCTGGCCCTAAACTTAGGTGGAGTCTTGTTTTGAATGATATAACTTACCCGTTTAGCGACAAAGGCGCGCTTTGTGCACATTAAGCTTTCGCTTTTGTGTGCACAAATCTTTCAAGAACTTAACATAGTGATCCGCTTCTTAATTGCTTTGAGAAATGGAATGTTAATATTGACTCGCCTGAATAATTCCAATATCTCGTTATATTGCGTTATTTTCTTTTGTTGCTCTAACCTTTGAGGAAAAGGAGCTACATGCACATTTGACGGCACAGAAACATTAACATCAACATATTTTTTTAGATCTAGGGACATGCTCAGATTCATTTTCAAATAACCGGTGTATAATGCGATGTTGTATGCAATTGTGACTTAGATACGAGACTCACTCTTTTCTTGGCATGCTTACATTTTTATCAATTACTTTACCACTACGAAGAGTAGTAACATAATTCACATGTGACTTATTACAAGTAGAAGTACTTGCCTGAAATGCACCTTTTGGATTTTGTTGAGGTTATCTTGGGAACTTACCCTTTTCCCTTTCATTAAGTGCATCATAGATCTGACCCATTTTAAGTTCTAGACTAGTAAAATGTTGGCCAGTGGTCTTCTGAATTTGTTAAAGATTTTGGGTCAACAAACCGACACTTTATTCAATGCTAGACAATTTTTTTTCAGAAGGGTGTTGTGTGTACATTGTACCTGGGGGTTTCTAGGATATGAATATCCTTGATTATTTCCTGACGTACCCTCTTGTACAGGGCCCTTGGACCATGAAAAGTTAGGGTGGTTCCTCCACCTTGGGTTATATGTTTGGGAATAGGGGTTATTCTCGTGCTTTTGATACAAAACATTAGCTTGTTCAGGTCTGGACTCTTGAAATGCATGCAATTGTGGGAAACATTCAACAAGATGATCTGAACTATTACACATAACACAAACAAAAACCTCAACCTATTTACAAGAAGTAGAAGCAGCAGATTTTATGTTTTTCTCTAGTTTTAAAGCCTAAACTCTCCTAGCCAATGATGTTATTTTAGCATTACCCTCAAAGTCAGACTCTATCATATGAATACTACCCCTGTTGGTCGACTTCCTAGGTTCTATAACAGACTCCCATTTCTGAGTTTTCTCGGCAAATTCATGTAAAAAGGACCATGACTCGTCGGTACTTTTATCTGTGAACTCACCATTGCACATTGCTTCAACCATGGATCGAGTGGCAAAATCCAACCCTTCATTTAGAATTGTTGAGAGTCTCCACTGTTAGAAACCATGGTGAGGACATTGGAGTAGCAAATCATTAAAGCACTCTAGATACTTGGACAATGTCTCACCATCTAGTTGAACAAAACTATTGATATCCTGACGAATGGTCGCTGTTTTGATATTTGGGAAGAACTTTTTGAAAAATTCTTTCGTAAGTTCATCCCAAGTTCTAATGGACTGAGGCCGCAAAGCATATAGCCAACATTTGGCTTTTTCTTTCCAAGAGAAAGGAAATAAACGCAATTTCAGGGACTCTTCTGTCAACTGATTGAATCTCAGAGTCCTGGCAGATTTCCTCAAAATCTCTCACGTGGTGGTAAGGTTTTTCAGCATCAACCCCTCGAAACACAGGGAGCATATGTATTGTGTTCGCTTTCAACTCAAAATGACCAGCAGTTTCTGGTAGAATAATACAAGCGGGATGGCTTGTCCTCGTGGGGTACATGTAGTCCTTGAGACTGCAGGGTTGGTTCAACGCTTCACCCATTATCTCCGGTTGGTCGTATTTCTTCGACAGACACAGAATTTCAACTACGTCCTCTCGCAATTCTAACTAAACGATTTGTCTCGTCTCAAAAGACACAATCATAGTTTAAGTGACATATCACTCAACATCTTATAAAACCCAGTCAACCAAGCACAACACAATATAATTCAAAAACTCAGGGTTTTGTGAATGAGTATCAAGATTATGCAAGCATAAAAACACAGTATTTTGCAGAGATAAGCACAGTGAAATAATAACTTCGGCTAGCAAATAAGTTACTCAAATATCACAGATGCACAAAGATGTTTTATGTTGTAGGGGTTTGACAATGGTTAGTAAGCACTAGTTTCGTGAGGAGACAGACATCAAGTTTTGAAGAATGATACCACCGGTATAAAACCGGGTTTAGGCATTTCCACAGATTGTCTGATCCTTTTTCTCTTTGTCCTTGGCTTGTAATTCAGTATTGCAGGTACCTGGAAGCTCAACAGAGAGAGTTAGTACCCATAAATGTGCAACTTAAAGCAAGGAAACAATGAAAGTTACCACTGACAGTTAACAAACTAGAGTAGCAAGACAGAAACTGTGAATTGCACTGAGGTGTTAACTGAAGATTTACAGCTTATGACAGGGTGATATGAATGGCTATTTGGACTGACTGGGACTGATTAAATATGCATCTATGGACAAAGTACAAAAGGGAAATGAGAAAAATAAAGTGTGATATGCAAAAATGCTGGATATATTACAAGATGATGGAGATTTTAACCAGTAGTGAACTGATAAAACTAATTACACAAAATTCTTACACTACACATATGCGATTTAATATGAAAGAAAACGCAAAATCTTAGTTATGCTAACACAAGCAAAAGAAATACTTTTTAATCTACAACAACAGCCAATGTAACACCTATTACTACTCAAGATTTAACAAACAGAAGTTCGAGAGATTTAGAAGGAGAATGCAGTGCAGCTGAGATGCGACAAGTCAGACATTGCAGGTTTAATATTCAAGTGCAGGTGATAATTTTTTATCAATGCAACAGTTCTCAACAAGGCAATGGAAAAAATAATATTTACAGACTGCTATATGACCACTTCACTGATGCTTCAATTTTTAGAATGTTTAGAATGATATGATGCCAGATGCGAGTAGACTAAAAGAAAAACTAAACAGATTGTAGTATGTAACTGAATACGGAATGACTCAAAATTATAGCTACTACTAATCAGGATTATATATACAGATGGATTGACAACTAACACAATCTAATTTATGCTAATGACAGAAAGAAAATTACATAATGATTAAAGTTTGCAACTACAGCTAAAGGTGTTACCGAACTAAGCTACAGATTTTAATCTAAATCTAATTTACAGTGCAAAGAAATTCTCTCTCTTTTTTTTATATTTATTAACTAAAACAACAGCTGAAATGAGAACAAGTTACACTATAATATAATATTAATCTACTGATAATTATATGCTTGAACTATGAAACAGAGAAATCTATCAATACATAAACTAAGATACAGGACATCTAGATGTAAAGACAAAAAAATTTAAGAGGGATGCAGGGAAGGTAAACAAATGACTAACTAAGCTACACCGAAAAGGCGAGGGTACCCAAATATACCTCAAGCTAAAACTTTTCCTACCTATAAGTCCTTTCTCTGAAAGTGATTGTCTATGGATACGAGATTGAGACAATACAACTAATCGGTTCACACTTTGTGTGATCGTCTATGGATACGAGATTGAGACAATACAACAACGAAGTATGTTTACTTGATACAAAGGTTCGGACTTAATCAAACACAATAGGATTTCTTATCAAGTAAATAGGAATTAACATTTGTGTGATTTAATTTAATTATAATAAAACAATTATAATGCGAAAAATAAAAGTAAATGACACAACAAGATTTTGTTAACGAGGAAACCGCAAATGCAGAAAAACCCCGGGACTTTGTCCATAATTGAATACTCTCGGGATTAATCCGCTACACAAAATTACACCTAACTTCGTATAGTTGAGGATCAAGTAACTAACCATATAGTTCACTTAGTTCCGTCTGTATTCCCCACGCCCAGACTTGTGAATAAGTCACGACTTGGAAAAATTCCTTTGGTTCGTATTCCAAACAGTAAAGGAGCAACAAATCTGTTTGGTATCAACTCTACTCAACCAAGTGATATGAGTCAGACAAAGGCTCTTCTATTTATCTTAACATAAACTCCTTAATCGGGTCCTTAGATCTATCTTATGTTCAACCACCCAAAGGTAATCGTTTAAGATTAAGCCAATCAATACCTTTAATCACAAGGAAACATATTGGTTCCGATCTACTCAATTAATCAATCCAATCTACCACAAGGATAAACAGATTATTAATTAGATCCTCTTTTACCGAAACAAGTACTGTGCACACCAAAGATTATAAAACCCAAGTCAGATCTTCAATATCTTCTTTGTCTTTAAATCTTCAATAAAAACCTGCACACAATCACTTGAATCTCTTGTGATCAATCACGTGAATTCAGTCTAAACAATGGATTATCACAAGATCGTCTTTAGAACTAACTGCAGATCTAAAGATCCTGTCCGAAACTTTGAACTAGTTTGAGTGAATCATATATCAAGAGAAGATTCTCAAGAATAAACAAACTAGGTGCAATCAGACTTCAACCACCTTTAGTCAATCAAATCAATCGAAAACAAAGATAAACCGCAATTATCTAGTTTCCCACCAACGGGTCGCACTAGAGCTTCTCAATCCCAAAGACTTTTAAATTGAGCGGCCGTAAGAGATTTTGCCTAATTAGGTTACTCTCACATGTCGAATAGGCGACTACACCAAGAATAACAACAACAAAAGAGTAAATATGTTGTTACGAAGGATTAATTTTCTAGAAAGGCAAACTTCGTGTATTTATAGACAAGGAAGTTTGGATACCAAGGAATTTCCAAAACCAAAAATATTCTCAATATATTCATAAAAGCACAGATTCGGTTTTCATAATTCACAGAAATGCTCATCCAAAAATAACGATCGAAATCTCTCGAAAATCTAATTAGTAAATGCACATTGCTAATTCTGTAATTTCCCTACAAAATGAAATTAATAACCTTAATTAAAAGATTCTTAACTTACTTATGTTTCAATCTCTGGATTCTCTTCCCTTAGCCAGTTAAAAAATTTCTTTGAACAATTATAAAAATAAACATTCACAAAGACGTGTTCAAAGTTTGTCGACATCTTAACTTTGTAAGTTCTCTTTCACACTTACAACCTTGAAAGCGATTTGCCACACTTCCAAACAAGTTTAGAATTGGTTCATCGACTTTCAAGAACTATGTGATTGATCAAACCAACATTCAATCACAATAATGGGTTTGGTTCTACCAAAAAAGTTTGGTTCTACCTCCATGTGAGTAATGTGCATAGTCACACTAGCTTCCCAAAAGTTCGGTTGACTAGGTACTAGGATCGTTCCCACATATAGATGGTATCTAACTTATATGTGTTGCACATGTCCATAGGATCGGTTACCCTTTCTTTATAAACCTTGCTGCACCCCCATACGAGGATCGGTTCCCTTTGATGTACTGCACCCCTTACTAGGATCGGTTCCCTTTCCCTTACAAGGTTAGACATACCAAATCTGATCATACCAAAGGTGATTACTTAAGATCGGTTTACTAATAAAAGTTATATCAATATATAAGTCATGCCTTTGTGAACAGTTCTACCAAGAACACAACAAGTTTTGAGCAGTTATATTCTATCACACATTTGTTTTTCATAAGATATGCAATGAATAACAAAACCAATAACACCTGGGAATTTCCTTTTCGGTCCACAAATAAGTTTATGAACTTACTTCCTTAGAACACATGTAAACATTGTTTCCTAGGATGAAATCCTCACCTCATACCCATACATAATCACAATAGCATTCAAATGATTATGGTGATGTCTTATCTACAAAGTTTAATGGTTAAGCAATAAACCTCGTATTGTATTCCTTAATACTATGTCTATCTAGAGTTCAAATATGCTTCGCAGTTATGTTTTTCAATATGCACGACTTGAAACATACATTAGGGAATGAAAAGTTCAAGTCAAATATCACTAACCTCAAGTGGAAGGATGATTGTTGTCATTGTAGCTCCTTGCTTCTTCACATCTTCAAGTCTTATCAATACTTGTAATGTCTCATATCCTAATACTTTCAAGCTAACCTATACGAAGTTTAACTCTAGTACATAATCAAGCGACTCTTAACATGAGTTTTGATTCACTAAAATATGACAACCAAACTTGACATACCAACGCTTGGTGGGTTCAACTGAGCCATGCTCTAACATACACTACAACATCAAAGTTCTGAGATAGATTACAAAGCGAAAAACAAAAAAAAAAAACTACAACTAATATTAACACAAGATGCTGAGATTAAAACAACAAGATGGGTCACCTGAGTTACCCTACAATGGCTAAAGACAATAATTTAACACATATATACAAACAGTACACACATGATCAGTAAAGTAACGAATGAATTTCAGCTACACCGCTACCGAGTCCCTGGCAGCGGCTCCAAAAACTTGGTAGGTCTTAAACAATACCTACAATTGTACTAACTGCAAGTATACAACGTCGAGTCTGTAAATAGGGTAAGTACGAGTTGATACTCGGGGACAAGGTGTGTGTAATGTTAATCCTAAAGTCTTACTACAACTGATTCAAGTAACAATAACACAAAGGGGGTGTTTTTGGGTGTCAATACGACTAAGATGATTGGTAGTAACTGAAATGGTAAAACATGATGCAAGAACAGATTGTAAACAAAAGAAATAAAGGATTTAAATACTTAATAAAAGGCACTAGAGCAGTTGAATGCACTGCTTAAACTCTACTAGAAGATTCAGTAATTGACAAAGTCCATTTTTACTTTAAGGAGAACAATGATAAAGATACAAGTCTCTCGCTTATTCAATAGGGAAATGATCACAACATGAATGTTTTAACATTAACCAAAAGTATCAATCTCCAGCATCAGTTGTCTTTCTACGGCACAACTAATCACAGGTTGATTCTACAATGTATAATTACTCTAACAACTTGGGATGCCTGACATACTAAGTGAAAGTTATACATGGAAGCTCTAGTTAAACCCATTCTTACTCAATGAAACACAACAAGAACAATGTCGAAAACATGAATAATCTAGCAGTAAATTAAGAGCTTCATCTGTGCCCTAGCTAAGAAATTTAGAACATAATTATTCTGGAAACCAGAGAGCATATGAAGTTGTGAAATTGATAAATTCATTGACCCAATCGCTTCTTTTCTCAACTGAATTCTGCTAAGTTACTCACACAACATAAGCCAGTGATGAAACAAGAAATGGAAACTAATTTCTACTCCTCCTCTCTCACTCCCTTCCTCTCCTTTTATACATAGATTTCTCCCCTTTTTCCTAATCCGTGTTATCAACAAAAACAATATAAAATTTAGGGATTTTGTTCTTGAAACTCACCACTACATAATCTCTTCATTCATGTACAACAACCTGCAAGATCTTCACCAATTATGACCGATGTTGTTTGGAGTTGCGTAAAAGCCGATTCACCCTAATTAGACTATGCCATTTGCCAGCCCACCACACCCTCCTTCTTGTTGTCAATTTCCTACTGCAGTTGTTGGAGTTCACAAGGAGCAACAAATTCAGACCATTAGCTTGTTATCCTGTCACTTTTGAAGAGAAATCAGCCGACCTAATCTTGCACTCCATAGTCTAGGGCTAGGTTGAATTGAGTATAGAGATAAGTATAGAAAATAAGCAACTAGTCTGACAGAGGAAAGATGGTGATAAAGGTATGGGCAATGAGTACTGAAATTTACAGGGAGAAAGTTGTGGATGACATTGGCAGAGTTAGGGTTCGACATTTGACGGGGTGTTGTCGGGGGTGAAGGAGAGAATGGGGGATGCTTATAATGATAGAGAAATGAAAGAAGGGTTTGGGTTATGTTTGGGTGTAAACCATGAATATCGTGTTTTTGGTATATGAGTGAAACTTGGACCTAGTTTGTATTGTTTCCCAAATTATTTTTAGCACTTGAAATTTGGCCCATTAACTCCAAATGCTCACAACTCAGCTTTAATCCCTTACTGCACATGCCTTCTTCTGCACATTCATCATCGCGCAACACCCCATTTGCTCCACGTTTATACCGATCCCATGTTCAGACCATTCTCTTCATTCACCTAGCATTACAAAACAAAAATCAGGAACAATTGCCACACATTTTACTTGAAACGAACTAGAACTACAAAATACATAATTTGGCATAAATACCAGCAATTAGTGCAACAAAGTACCATTAACACCTAAAAAATGATAAGAATGTATGCAATATTAGGTGCCCATCAGTAACTCATATGTTTTCTAGAATAACTTTAAGTTTATTAGATTTTTGTTTTGTATCTGTTAGAAATAAAATGTCACGGTTTATTTTATTCAGCATGTCATTCAGGTATCTACTAGTGTTTGTGTTTCCTATGCCTTGACAATTCCATGTCACAACTGTAAAAATTTGCTAGAAGAATGAAATTATAGGGTAGGAAACGATGAGGAAAGTGTATCCTACAATGTCAGTGTTATCTATCATGAAAGTATGTATATGGATACTAATAATAAATATGCTCAGCAGGTGCAGAAATTGAAGTGAAGTGTTGTAAAAGATTAAATTTACTGGGATGCATACCTTAGTTTTTTTGAAAGGGTTTGAACCTTCAAGGAAGCTAGCAATCATCGTAATGTCATTATTTCCGTGCTCCTCATGCTTAGAGTAACCAAATCCTGGTGGGTAGTCTTTTAGTTTCTTGGTGTGAGATTGAGTGCATTCCATACTATCCATAGTTCTGCCTTTACTCAATTGGTTCAGGTATTGGTTGGTTGTAAGTGCTTTTGATGGAATTAGCTTTCTTTTCCAATTTTGTTTTTTCCCGGAGTTACCTGTCATGAATTTTCAGGTTGGCTTTTTGACTGACTTGTATCTCAGATAATGTGGGTAGTTCAGAAAAAAGGTCTGGAACCTATAGAGAAACTTTTTGAAAAAATATTAGCTTCATATATCTCAGACTGATTAATGTTACTGTTTTGAAGTCTAACAACATCTTTGATATGAATCCCCCTCCTTTTAGGATTTTAATTTTTAGGTTTGTGAGCATTTACGGGTTTCTTGTGTTTCTTGTGACTGGTACTGAAATCATAGTTGTTGTTCAAATCATAGTTATTTTTTTCCATGATTAGTATTCTTTGAGCATGTTCCATTTTGCTAGAAAATTCAGCTGCAACATCCTTCTCAGAGTAACTCCTTCTTTAATGTATGATAGGTGTTGAGGGTGATGAGGTAGGTGTAGTATTTTGAGTCTCAATGATGGTATTGAAGGGTTACTAGGATTTGCGAAGCATTTGTGGTATGTTTTGGGTTATTTGTTTCTTCACAAAGAGGAACAGGATGATCAAGAATTATACACACCTTACAGAATTGAATCCTTGGTAAAGCATATGCTATTTCAAGTCAGTAAAAAGTGGAAGTGTCATCATAGGCATTCACTCCAAACTTTAGCGCTCTAGTTACATCAATATTGAGAAGAACTTCAATGTTTTTCTCATCATGATCTCTTTCATACGGTTTTTTAGCTTCTTTATATATTCTAGCTGGTCTTAGCATGCTGCTAATATCAGGGATGATGTGCCTTGGAACCCTTTTAACTAAAAACCAAATAATGACTGCATAGAAGTTCTATTCATCAATGGAATCTGGGCCAGCAGGTGTGTAGCGGACCAGAGACTTTTTGCTTCCAAAGGGTGGGTTACGACCCGCTTGGAAAGCTCTGATTCTCTGATACTCCACTCGAGAAACTAGACTTTCAAATTTTTCAGACTGATTCAATTTTACCTAGCAAATGTTTATCGATTTATGCCAAGCTGCTTTAGGAGCAGGAAAACTCCGTTTTCATTCCAAGGGTCATCGAGTCCGTCGAACTGCTGTATAGTTCAAGATATCATTGCTAACAAGCCAAATGATATGAATCACCATGTGTGGGTGACAACCATCTCCAAGCGAATACCAATGTTCAGAGACTGAGATTCTGCTGAACAGAAACCTCGTTTAAAGGTCATGTAAATGTCAGAATTTTCGGAGTAGTTATGGATACCAGCCACCACGGCCGATGCCAATGGTCTTAGGGTAGCCACCGAGGTGGTGGGGTGCTCCAGTGGGCCGACAACACACACCGTATCAGACGGGTGAGGATGGCCAGTGCCAATGTCGGTGGTAGTTCTAGATACCAGCACCATCAGCCGGTGCCAATGGTCTTAGGGTAGCCACCGAGGTGGTGGGGTGTCCCAAGAGTTGACAACACACACCGTATCGACTCGGTGAGAGATGGCCAGTGCCCATTATGTTCTACTAGATGGTATGAACCGCCCTGCAGAAACCATCCTCATTAGATGGTATGGTTTAAACGACAATAACCATCTCCTCTCAGATGATATGCGTTACCAAATGTGATAAAAACCATTGCTTAACTCACAAACGAGGAGGCGATGATATGAATTACCTCGAAATCGGTAATAACCATCTCTTGTCTCACCTGTGTTACGATTTGTCAACTAGTGACATTACCTCGGATGGTAATAATCATCTCACTAGGTAGTATGAACAATGTCTTTGGCTACCTCTAAAGGAAACATTACACAAATCTTCGAAGGTCGCAATCATCTCTCGAATAGATGGGATGAACTGCGCGGCGAGAAACCAACACTTTCGGATGATATGAACAACCTTGTAGTGTTTGTCTTTGAACCGCATAAACGGATGCCTCGTACCCTCTCCGTTGCTCGAAGGATCAAGCACGACCGTAGTTCGTCATTCTTAGCTTAGATAGTATGAACTGTTTACACAACAACAGTAACTATCTCTATCCGCAGCAGTACCTTTAGATAGTACGGATAGTATGAGTTGCATAGCAACAACTATCCCTAGCACATCACGTCACCAACAATTACCAAAAAAGTACCAACAAATGGTAAGATGTCGCACCTATGTTCGTACTGCATGCAACTTAAACTCAACGAAAGACTACATTTTGTGTTATATGTCCCCATGCATTTTCATTTTCAAGTACCCCAACATAGATAATGAAGTTGAGGTCATGTAGACATCAATTTCATTATTTAACTATCCATAAATACCATTCGATTTGCAAACAGTGTATCAAACAAAAATTACTCTTGCATGTGTCCAAAATCCTCCCATGGACTTGGTCGGTTATCATTATGTATACGACCACTTCACTTGCCAATAAAACTTGTATAAAATGCAAAGCTAATCCATTGGTCTATTTGCAGTAATGACTTAGTACGGAATCCTAACAAGGAAATGAGCTTTAACAATTGCAGCCCACAAACCCTCCAAAAAACCTCTAGGAATTCTCACGCAGACAAAGTTACCCACAAGAAAAGGCATTAGCAATTTCTCTAATTGAATCGGTCCGTTGATCTAACTCAATCCAAGTCCCACCACCACCAATTCATATACAGTAATATATATAGCATGTACAAACTTTGTTTCTCTATTTACATATACCCAACTAGATTAAGAAGCTTAGTTATTTCGTTTATACTAAACTAATTAGTTCACAACAGACAATACACTTATATTAATTTGATTCATAACTAACCCAACACTACTTAAATATCAAGATCAATCACAAATTTTGGTGCAGTATCCACTCACTGAATTTTCAAGACTAAAGACATACTTAAATTCACAAATGAGTCTAATATTGTTTTCCCCACTAAGACTAAAAGATAGGCCGAGACTCAATACAGGTTATTCCCTGTTCTACTGCAGTTCTAACCCTTCCCCAAGTCCGATCCTCCTGCAATTTTGGTCGTGTCTTGTTTACATTTATAGGAATAACATACCAAAAATTCACTGAATTCTAATGGTTAGATTTTAGTATATCATCCTATCAGTACATAGGTTCCAGATTTCAGAAAAACAGATTCGCAGCTCATGCTAAGGCTTCACTATCTAAACTAAGTTTCCAAGCAACTCTTACATGGAAACTCAAGTACCAACAGTAATAAAGGTTGCCTTCATTGATGCTTCACGCATGCCACATAAAACTACATCGAATAATACTACATAGGCTTGCACATGGTGATAGATAACCATGACTAGCTAATATTGATAATAAGTGTTTCTTTAAACAAAAGATATTACTAACAAGCACAAAAAAAATCCAAGAACATACTTAGCACTATTTATCTAATTAGTACCACCAATGACACAATTAACTAAAAGTATCCAGTAGTGTCATTATAAAGACGAGACACAAAATGAACATCACATACATTCGAGATTAGAGCAAAACCCCAGACCCTCTCTACGTACTACATTCCTTTAGTGTCAAAAATCCCAATACAGCTAATGTGAGTAAGTTCGATAATTTAAGAAGGAAACAAGTATCCCAAAAGAATATCTAATTACTATTCTTTAACAGTCTCACACTGCGACCAAACAAGTTCGAAATAACTACTCTTCTTCATTTCCTTTTTCTAGAATGGATACAATGTATGCTGAGGTGTACAATTCATTGAATACTATAAACACACAGTACATTTTCGAGAAAGGTTTGACATCCAGATCACTAAATTAACAAAGCAATATACATTTCTTTGGGTCATTTCATCGAACAACCAATGTTCATGGCTTGCTATCGTACGCGTACCAATGGGAACACACATAATCTGTTCATTTAGAACGAAAACTATATATGTCGAAAACAACCCATTCAATAATGAATTTCCCTTCATATGGAATCCTAATATCATGAGCCAAATTATATGTAATCAAGTTGCGGTCTTTAATCAAACAAAACATACACCCCAGAGATTGCAAAGAAAACTTTAAATGTTCATAATGAATCTAGATATTTATGAAATGTGGATATTGATATTACTTCAATTAAATTACATGGAAGGTAAAACAATAACAAACCAATTGATTCATCTGCATAAATTTAATGTTTAACAACCAAATTATGGAAAATTCCTAAAATTTCAGAAGAACTCAAATTCTTCACAAACTGAAAACCAATAGAAGACCTCAAATTTAATAAATAATCACTTCCATTAAAAATGAACCCAAACTACCTGCATGGTCAAATCAAAACTTGAAGATGAGAATTCTAGAATCTAAAAGATGAATTTCTCTTACCACTATATAAACAAACCACCATTAGAAACTCAATGCAACCTTTTCTCCATCTCATTTACGAACCAAGCCAACCCCATCAACATCTCTACAGCCTTCATGTCACCAAATTTCGACGAAACCCACTCATGAATAAATCTCTGTTAAACGAGAAAAGGGAAGAAAAAGAAATAACCTCAGTTCCATCCGTTTCCTCTTGTTTTAACCTAGCCATGCACAATTACATTGAATGCCCTTGATGCCTTCTCTACATGGCATGTGTCTGGCGTGTGCCCTTTCCGCTAGACACGTGTATGGAATGCATAACTATTAAAGCTCCCATGGGTTTGAATTACAAGAAACCCACAAGTATCAAAAGACACTCGAGCATTACAGATTTAGGCATTATTAATGCAGAATTTCACCAACGGGCTTAGTTAAAATTGAGAAAAATTTCAGCCTCTCACATGGTGGCACATCAGTGAGCACAATAAGTTTCCCAAATATGCCTCTTGTTCCTCTATGTATAAAGATTCTATAATCTTCCACGCTTCCTATATTTATAGAGTAGTAGTTTCTTCTTTTTTCCCAAAGATTCACCCCAACAAGCTATGCAGATCCCAGTTAGAGTTTATAAATCGAGATATGGCTTTAGTTTCATAAGTTATTTTGCTACATAGCCTACCAATAAATCACTATTTCTAGCTGACTTCCTTCTTAGGGGTGGTTTTTTCAGGATTAATGAAGACTTTTGGATAGAGATCCGCAAAAATGTTCAAGGTATTGTTCATTTGTTCACTAAGTTAATCAATGTTGTTTTCAGGTTTGGATGAAGATGAGAAGCCATGATGAAAGTGAGAAGGAGATTATTTTTAAGGTTGGGTAAACAAACTAATATTGGTAGCCAGGGTGTGTAGAGATAGGTAGTAACTTTAATTTGAATTTTGTAGTTTGATTGGTACTTTGATTTAGGTATATCATGGGTCCATGATAAACTAATGTGGGATTTTATCCTTATCTGAATAGAGTTTCCAAGAAAAACTTGTGTAACCTGACTCACCTGTTGACGAGTATTCCATGGGATTTTGAAATATATCTAGACGGGCATGAGAATGCTTTCAAGGATGTGGATCACTTCACTCGAGTGACTGGTACGTGTGGTGCATTTGAGGCTTGGCTTCAAAACACACCTGGACCCATGATGAAACTTCTTGTCATTTGTCGCTAAACTACCAAGGCAATCTATCAGACTGATTTAATGGTCAAAGATTGTCAATATGTATGCTTCGGAACCGTCTGAGTGCTATTGCATCTCAGCATTAGTTTCCATAATCATTATATTTCCTTGGAAGTTGTTCCTAATAAACCTTGGTGGGTGAGTAATATCAGAGTAATTCAACCCACTAAGATCTAATAAGAAGTTAGAGAAGCGCCAACTTTTCACTTTATCCTTCTTAAACAACTGCACGCCTGAGAAAGAATTTCCATATGGCAAAATGTTGAATCCAGATAATTGAACAAGAACAATGCCTCGAGTTTTTTTACAGTGAAGGAAGCATCGTTGAAGAGACACCAGAGGTACTCGAGGAGTGGACAATCAATTGGTGTAATCCCAATTACCCCATCTCCAGTTTGCCATATGGAATTAATTTTCCAAATGGTAGGGAGGCAATCAACTATACTCGTAATTTATCTGGCACTGGGAGAATTCACGTTACAATTGCAGGGTGAAGCAAGAGCAGATATTTGATCAGATTTCTCCCGGCCATGGCGTACTTGTTTTGCGGCAGAATTTTGGTTTTAGTAATCCACCCCAGGTAATCTTTCTCCATATACATATTTAAATTAAGTATAGCAAATAGGTTCTTATTTAAATTTGTCTTTTTATGAAAATGCGGGGGTCTAACAACCACACCCAACAATTCGTTTGGCAATCTAAGAGGACTTAATCCAATACACTTTCTAGAGAATCAACTAGACAGTCAGACTTAATCTAGATTAAAGTATATCAAAGAGTTTAATATCTCTAGCTCTTAATTCAATCCTCAATCAGCAAATAGAAATATGCGAGCCCGATTGAATATAAGAGGAGTTACTTTAACGGTACCAAAGACCAATGTTCAAGTGTCAATCAATGTAAATCAACAACCAAATGTTGGATATTCTAATTGATTGATCTTAACGCACAACCTGTAATATTTCAATTATATAACAAAATATATAATGCGGAAAATAAATAGCAAACATACCAGAATTTTGTTAACGAGGAAACCGCAAATGCAGAAAAACCCCGGGTCCTAGTCCAGATTGAATATCACACTGTATTAAGCCGCTATAGACACTATCCTACTACCAATTAACTTCGGACTGGACTGTAGCTGAACCCTAATAAATCTCACACTAATTCAAGGTCGCTTGCGCCTCGTCTCTCGATCCCAATGAGGATACTACGCACTTGCTTCCCCTTAGCCGATCTCACCCACAACTAAGAGTTGCTACGACCCAAAGTCGAAGACTTGATAGAAAAATCTATCTCACACAAAAAAGTCTATAGGATTGTATAAATCTGTCTCCCACAGAAATACCCAAGAGTTTTTGTTCCGTCTTTTGATAAATCAAGGTGAATAGGAACCAATTGATAAACCGGACTTATATTCCCGAAGTAGTATTATCAATCACCTCACAATAAACTTAATCTACTAGCGAAACAAGTTATCAGGAATCACAAACGATGAGAAGAAGTTTGTTTGTGATTACTTTTTTCATGCCTATCGAGATATGAAATCTCGAACTATTTCAATTGCACTCAACACGATAGAAACAACAAGATCAGATCACACAACTACAAAGATAATAGTTGTGTCTGGCTTCACAATCCCAATGAAGTCTTCAAGTCGTTAACCTACAGGGTCTCGAGAAGAAACCTAAGGTTAAAGGAGAATCGACTCTAGTTATGAAACTAGTAACACACAAGAGGTGTGGGGATTAGGTTTCCCAAATTGCTGAGTTCTCCTTTTTTTTATATAGTTTTCAAATCGTGGTTTGCAATCCAAGTTACCTTGGTAACAAAGCATTCAATATTCATTGTTAGATGAAAAACCTGATTCAACCAAGCTAATATCTTTCAACCGTTAGATCGAACTTAGCTTGTTACACACAAATGAAATATACCCTTATTTAGGTTAATGTAGCCGTACCTAAACGTGTACACCAGGTTGGTTCACAAATAGTTAACCGAGGTTAGCTATATGATTACTCTCATATCAACCTTATGCATCTTAACCATAACTAGTTCAAATGAATCAAATGAAACTAGTTAATATTTGTTCAATTTTTTAGAAAACACAATTGAAATCAAATCAGTTTGATTCACTTGAATCAATCATGAACATTATAGCCACGAATTGCAAAGATTGCATTCCTTATGATTTAAGATTAAGTATGCGTACCGGTAGGGAGGCAATAAACTTAAGCAACCGGTTTTTGAGTTTGTAAAGTTTCCAAACCTCAACAGAAATTTTCGGTTCAAAAACTTCCACTCGTATGCATACGTGTACGCATACCTAAGGTGACTAGTTAAGAGTTTTGCCAAACTCAAAACTCAAAGAGAAATTCTCGGTTGAGAACTTAAGCGCATGCGTACATGTACACATACTTAACCCGTCTCCTTCACCAATTTCGTATACACATATATGCATACTTTTGGTTCCCAGTTTATGGACTTATACACTAATGCTAAACACACTATATATTTATAACCAAAGATGGTTACATCATCAACTCTTTATTTCAATCATTGTGACATTCTTCTATAATGTCAATAGCCGTTTTCACACACTATTAGCATCGAGTAATTTTCAAGATATTCAAATAATCATTATTGAAACCTTCCAAGTCTTACACCAAATGATTGTATCGGACAAACCATGTAAGATGTTACTTTCATTAATTTTATCATGATATAAGATTAACTTGGTCGAAGCGAAAGCTTATTAACACATATTTCGAGAAATATGTAAGCGACATATACTCATCTCGAAATCTCAAATATGTATAGAGAAAACTATATCGTAACACGACTTATGACTAAATATAGGAGATGGTAGAAATAGACTTTCCAAGTGATAGATAAGTTCAAGTCTCCACATACCTTTTGTCGGAAGTTCCACAAGCTCCCCTTAGTAGTTCTTCTGCCTTCAAGGAATGAACGTCGAGAGATTTAAGTTCAACTACACTATCTATGTCCTAGTCCGAGACATCTATAAATAGGCTAGAAATCAAGACTTATAGTTTTGATCACTAACATTGACAAACATGCTTGAGATAGCAACACATGCGAGTTTGACTTGCAATGCTCTAATGTACTTATATATGATTTGTTGATATCCAGGGAGTTGCAAATCATGTTAGTCAAAATGTTTTCCAGAAAAGTGTGCATGAAGTTGGTAGTAGTAGTGGGTGTGTGAAAAGACGAGGGTATCCAGATACACCATAATCTTTTTGTTTCAACCTATAAGTCCTCTACCATATGTGATCGTCTATGGACAGAGTGAGATAATATTGAGCAATTTGGTTCACACTTCGTATGATCGTCTATGGATATGAGATCGAGACAATACTACAACAAGATAACTTGTGTGATTGACTATGGATACAAGATCGATACAATACAACAACAAAGTGTGATACTTGATAATAGGTTTGGTAATAACCAAACTCTATAAGATCTCTATCGAGTATTGTGGAGTTAACGTATATCTGTAATTTACTTTATTATAATAAACAATTATAATGCGGGAATCAAAGTAAATGACACATCAAGATCTTGTTAACGAGGAAACCGCAAATGCAGAAAAACCCGGACCTAGTCTAGATTTGAATACTCTCAGAATTAAGCCGCTATACAAAATCTAAACTTCTTATAGATGAGACCAAGCAGACTACCCCTAGCTAATTAGTTCCCTCACTATCCCTGCGCCTTCGACTTCTAGAGTCACACACGTGAATTACAAGTCCTTTGAATCGTATTCCAAACAGAAAAGAAGAATCTGTTTAGTAACCACTCTAATCAATCTTGCTAGAAGATATGTTGATAAGTTTTTGACAAAGGCTCTTCCGTTTAATATAATATATCCTTTGTTTGGTTAGATCAATCTAACTTTAACTACTGAAATAGTCAAGTATAGATTTGCAATCAATCAATATAAATCTTAAAGAGAAACTATAAAGTGATGTCGATCTCATGCAACTAATCAATCGAATAAATCCGATTTTAGTTAGATCCCAACTAATCAAGGTTTGTGCACACAATTCACAAGATACGAAAACCAGTAAGAAATATTCTTCGTCTTCAAATCTTTTTTTAATGTTCAATAACTTGCACAACACCACTTGGATCTCTTGTGTTCAATCACACACAGAACTGAGTATGTTAACAATGGATTATCACAAGATGTATTTAGATCTAACAAAAGTTCTAAAGATTCCATCGATACTCTGATCTAGTTTGAGTGAATCTTATATCAGAAGAGAAGATTCTCAAGAATAAACAACTAGGTGAAAAAACGAGGGTACCCAAATACACCACAATCTTTCATTCATCCACCTATAAGTCCTCTTACCGAAAGCGATTGTCTATGGACAAAGTCGAGACAATGCAACAAATCGATATTCACACTTTGTGTGATTGTCTATGGATACGAGATCGAGACAATACAACTACCAAAGTGTGATTACTTGATAATAGGTTCGGACTTAACCAAACTCTATAGGATCACTGTCAAGTAACACAGAGTTAACGTTTGTGTGATTTGGGGCTAATATTTCTCTGTTTCCTAATCAGCGTCTTTTTGTCTCGATCTCTGTCCAGGTTTGTGTGTAAATTTACACACAAACCGCCTATCTTTAAGAGAGTTAACGTTGAGATTTACACATTTTCCATATCCAAAAAGATAGGCAGGTTTGTGTGTAAATTTCAAACCTGCAATCAAGACCAAGTTATTTTCCACCTCAACGATAGTCGAGACTCAAGACCAGGAAGTGCCAACAACACCTCCAAAGAGCAAGGGTCCAACAAAGCTATCCTCCGCGTCTTTCTCGAGCCAATAGTATGCATATGGCGAATGGAAGGTCTATGACTCGCAGTGGACGCCTTTATTGATCTCATCAAGCATATCCAAGTGCAAGAACCTTTGTTATCAGTTAACAAATTTTTTGGGACTGCTTTGATACTCTGATATTCTTTTTTCTTGTTGATCTGATTACATATGGTAAATGATCTATTTTTAAGCTGGTTATTTTGAACTTTAAATGGATATTGTAGTTATATTTATTTCTAGATGGTTCATGGGTGTTGATGTTCAAATGTTTGTTTCTAATGAATGTGGTTTTTTGAGTTAGGTTCAATAGATAATTGTTTTGAAGATTTATCCCGAGTAAGAAATAAATTGTAGTTGGTTTTATCCTTAGATCAGACTTTCAACTAGAATTTTTCCAACCAAAATGTATAGCAGATTTGTTGGCTTTAGAATTGAATACTCTGAGATCAGAAATCCTTGTAACAGTACTACCTTTGAATTCTTGAGATTTGGTATGAGGTTTCAAGATGATGGGCTTTAGAAAGCAATTTGGTATATATGACTATGACGACTATAATGATTGTGATAAATGTGATTATGATTGTGATTATTGTGGTGATCGTGATGATATCATTTATCATATTCCCATTAAGTGCATATGATGAGAATGGCATGTGTGGAATAATTTAACCACCTTGATATCAGGACGTAGGTGATTGAACCATCGTTCCCTGCACTGTTTGCCAATTCATCTGTTTATCATAGAGGCAATACATTCCCATTTATTCCCTCCATGTTTTTCTACCAGTCTCACTAGCAATCTGCACCAGATGGGGCAAATTGAATTATAGATAGAAAAATTTATTCAAATAAATAGAAGAATGTACAAGAGTCCACAGAAAGTAGACTAAGAAGAAAATAAAACAGCAAAACGAATTCAGTTGGTAGTTTATCTTACCCATCTTCTTTTCGGCTCCATGGCCCCTTGAAATACTGCTTCTTCATTGAAGAATTATTCCTCACCAGCCCACTGCATTCAGAAGACAATGTTGTTTGTAAGTTGTATGAGTACCTTGAAAACTTATAAGCTCATTTAAAATCCTTTGATATATGTAGCAATTTTAACAACTGTACGTTTTGTCTCGAAGTACAAAGTACACTCGATAGGTAGGATCCACAGTAAAATCTTTACATTCATTCATTCTAGAACTAAAAACAGAAAATGCTAAAGCTTTAAATGCATTATTGAAAACCATTTTCTTTATTAGAATATACTTAGGGGATTTTGTGTTTCCCCCTCAAAATAAATAGTTATTTTTGCATTTCTCCCTTTTTTAATTCATAATTTGTAAAACCCCCTTTCCGTTATAACTGCCGTCACCACCTGGTCATCAGCGTACGTGTGATTCACGTGTGTACACTAGCAATGATAACCGATCAGAAATTAAGCATGTTATTTTTGGACATCCCTACCTCTCTCTTCTTGTCGTAATATTCTTATTTATCCACATATCCGCCATTAACAAGCTTGAGAGAAAAACTCAATCACTCAGATGTGGGTTTATAATTGCATTCCTCGGGAATCAAGATCATCGTCACCAATTTACAGGTTAAGCCATCGAAACCATCGTCAAAAAGTAAGACTAAATAATTGTATTCACTCTTATTTATACAATGAATGGTATGTACATGGAAAAAATAGTTTTCCTCCGTTAATGACCTTAACCATTCAGGACCATTCATGGTATCCATTAGAAAAATCGATCCAACTTAATTTGAAAAACACCGAAAAAAGGAAATGAATACTAGAATTTCATTTAAACCCAAAAACAAAACTAAAAAAATAAAGAATCCCATTTCTTAATTATTTAAGAACTTACCATGGGTTTTTGGAACCCCGTTCTTTTGTTGTTCATTCACGATATAAAAATATAAGGGAATCAAAATCCATCAATTTCGCAGGGTATTTCATAACGGCGATGTTTGTTCATTTGGAGGTGGTGGAGAATTGGGTGACGGAGGAGTCTGTGGTGGTGCAGGCGGTGAAGAAGATGATGATGTTGTTTTTTAGGGTTACTTTAGAATTGTTATTTTACTGTTTAGTATTTTATTATGGCACACACGTGAATCACACGTGCACTGTTGGCTGGGTAGTGACCCCATTTATAACGAAAAGGGGTTATACCAATTATAAATTAAAAAAAAGGGGAAATGCAAATTAGCTATTTATTTTGAGGGGGAAACACAAAATCTCCCGTATACTTACTTAAACAATTCACAAACTTCTTTTCTTTCCAAAGTTTCTTAATCAAAGTAAGATCAATTCGCTAATCTATTAAATTCACTTTCACAAGCAAAACTCAACAATTATGCATTAATATAACTATCAGGGGCTAGCCCGGTTGGCCAGGAGCCTGACTCTCAAGTAGGAGGTCAGCGGATCGAGTTTAGAGTTTACAGTTCTTAATGTATCATTTCCTATTAAAAAAAAATTATGCATTAATATAGTTTCGATAAAAACTAGTATGTAACGTCCTACACCTAGGAGCGATGGGATCGCTAATTTAATTAAAGGCTTAACTACTGCACTTGAAATGGTTAAATGCGTTAATACATATTTGAATGGTCTTTGATTGTTTTGATACACTTTAGGTATCGATGATTTGATAATTTTAAATTTAGTATTATAAACCCAAAATCATGTATTAATTTGATAAGCAAGATATTAAAATAATTAAAAAGAAGTTGATTTCATAAATTTAGGATTTAAAATAATTAAATTATATATGCATATGAGTAAAGGCAACTAAACATAAATTACCACGTTTTTTTTTTTGTCCAACCTTTTCTTTTTATTAACAAATTATCATATCCAATGATTAATTGTATCACATGTAAAAGGTTTGGAAGATATATACATATATATCACATGCAAATTCGTGAAATGCAATTTTAAAGACAAACGAAATGTAAAATGCTACAATTGTACATGCAGCGTTACTGCAGGTCGCGTAGGATGAGCTTTAATAATGTCCCGTAGATTTAGAAGTCGATCAATGTAACAGTACTATGTTGAGTCAGTTTTGCATAACACTTTATCGAGATTACATGCTTGTTGGTGGTGTTTGAGGTGCTACTTAAGCATAGTTCCATGATACAACTTAATGTATTATCAAAGATGGAAGCCATCGAAGAAGAACACAATTGTAACGCCGTTAATTATAAGATTCACATCCTTTTAATTTTAAAATTGCCACCTTCTTTTAAAAGTATAAAATATAGTGTCGAAAATAATAATATATTTCAAAATCGGTGTGTCTAAAAATAAATACTCATGCTATCTTTAATCTCTATCAATAAGTAAACACTTCATTACCTTTTTCATCTATCTCCCAATCTGGCATGCCAAAATCCTTCTCCATAATCTCGTCCATATCATCATCATGTTCATCCAATTCGATCAACATTGGCATGTCATAATCGTTTTCTAATGTGTCATACTTTTTTTACCGGTCGTTTAGGTAGGTGTCTACGAAGTGGTTGCTCACATAGTTGGGCAAACCAAGGCGAGCTAATCTTTATATGGCCACTTTTTTGTAAATTGTAAGTCATCAATTGACATAAAAAGATTGGATTTTGGTGTCCCAAACCATTTTCAATCTAAAGAGCCCCTCTATGTTTCTATTTCTCAATAAAATTGGCGTAAATATAACAAAAACCGATGTAGTAATCACGTAAAATTAGGTAATGCGGAAAAAAAGGACACGGAGGTTGGCAATGTAGTAATTGTTGAGGGGTAGTTTAGTAAAATCCAGGGTAATGTGACCTGAACGTTGCAGGTTCGATTCTCGGCAACCTCTGTTTTTTTTTTTTTTTTTCCTTCTTTTTTTTTCCCTTCTTCTTTCTTCAAACCGATAGAGGAGATCGAGATGAAGAAAGAAATTGAGCAGAGAAGTCAGGGATTGTGTCGAGATTGAAGAATTGGGTTTCGAAATCATGAATCCTAATGTTAAAGGTCGAACCCGACCACCTCCAAATGTTTTTTTTTTTTCTAATCTTTATTCCTTCTTCTTCTTCTTTCTCCCATAGCTGCAGCTGCTCATAAACCCGATGGGATTTGAAGATTTGAAACCAAGGAATGGAAGAATTAAATGATACCGATGGAGAGTTCATGAAGAATTAGAAGTGGATCTGTTCTTTAATTGAAATAATTCATAGATGTAGAAGGTGTTGAGTCATGGGTACCGTTGATTCAAAGTAGGGTTTGATTTGATTCTGAGATTGGTACAAAATGATGTTAATGCTCTCAAATGAACATTTGCAGGATTTGAGGATTGAGATGATTTTGGGTTTCATTGAGACGAGAAAGAGATCTTATTGCTGTAATTAATGAAGTTGCTGTATTGATGGAGTTGATGTTCTCAAATCGACAGCAACAGATGAAATCAAAGAAGGGTTTTAAGAGATTCTCGAAGGAGATGGTTGTGCCGGAGATGATTAATGGAGGAGAAGAATTTGGAGTTGATATTGAATTCGAGAAAAAAATCAGTTGCAGATGGTGATAATGGGTCTGAAATTGAAGTTAGGGTTGAGTCAAATTCAAAAGGATGTTGTTGTGTGTATGGGTAAATTGATTTTGAATGGCAGGTGATGGGTGTTCGATGGTGGTACTGATGCTGTTCAATGGGTGATGCTGCTTAAAGTTAAAGTGTGATGCAGTTTCTACTCAAATTCAAGCCCGGTTCAAAGTCCTATTAGATTAAATGATTCTACTTAACTTCAGCCGTCTGCAAATCAATTAGGGTCATCATCATCCTCGGCTACGGAGTTAGTTCATGATTCGTTGCAAGGAGAGGGTGGCAATGGAAGTGCAGAAGTGTTCATGGATGCTACGAATTCTCTTTCGAACCTAGAAGAGGTAGCAAACCAGAATGCTCAAGATGATGGGAGAATCGTTATTCAATTGGGAAATCAAAACTCAAGAAAGGTAGATAATGTTGAAGTTGTTCTAAGATGGTCTCAGAATAATGTTCAGGTGGTTTTAGATTCACTAGAAGCCTTACTGGAATTAGTAAATGTCTATGGGGGAAATTATGAAGGTAAAGAAGAAAATATGAAACAGCTGTTAGTATCTTTACTAGACAAACACAAATCAAGAATTACTGTAAAAAACCCAATGGGACACAGTCAGTGAAACAACCAGTTTAATGCTAAATCTGATGGATATTAAGCTTCTATCTTTGAATATTAGAGGGATGAACTGTAGTGATAAAACTACTGTAGTAAGGACCTTAATTGCTAGACACAGACCCACTATTTGCTTGATTCAAGAGACAAAGATGGTGAAAATTACTCCTTGGCTTGTGAGATATCTTTGCGGCTCCCAAAGATTTGGTTGGAAATATATTCCATCAGCTGGGGTTGCTGGCAGATCAGGTGGGATTCTTTCTATTTGGGATCAAACCAAGCTCTTATTTGAAGACTTTAAATTGGGTGCTCACTCCATTACAACCAAGTTCAAAACTAACAATAATCTTTCCTGGGTGGGACTTATACTTGGTATGATATGAAAGAACCTGATCCTCTTCTTTGTAGGTTGGACAGAGTGCTTTTTACTTCTGCAATGGAGGAATTAATGCCAAATGCTACTCAAATTTGTCTAATTAGGGTCATCTCTGACCACCACCCTCTGTTGTTAGACAATACGATTAAAATCAAAGGTAAACCTCCCTTTAAATTCGAGAATTTTTTCCTTTCTAACTCCAAGTTTATGAAGCAGCTTAAGATTTGGTGGGACACAATGACCTTTTCTGGTAGGCCAAGCTATGTTTTTAATAGAAAGCTAATCTTAATTTTTTTTTTTATCAAAAATTGGGTTAAGAATGAATTTGGAAATGTTAAGGGGGTCAAACTAAAGCTTGAAGAAACCATCAGCAATCTAGATTTCAAGGAGGATGCGCAACGTTTGGATGCAGCTGAATTATCTGAGAGAGCTAATGCAAAAGTTGAGCATTTGAAAGTCGAGAGGATGAAAGCGAGAAAAGTTATGCAAAGAGCCAAAGTTCATGGGTTTAAAGACATGGACAATAATACAAAATACTTCCACAAGATAGTGAATGCAAGAAACATAGCAAATAAGGTGGCTAAGTTGGTGATGAATGGAGCTGACTGTTTTGACCAAGAAATTATCAAGCATAACTTCAGGGAGAATTTCTCACAAAGGTTTATGGAATGTTGTCAGTGGAGAAAGCTTACAGGTATGAATTTCACTACTATTTTCGAAACTGAAGTTGAATGGTTGGTGAGGGATTTCGACGAAGCCGAAGTTTTAGGAATTATCAAGAACTTTGCAGCTGACAAAACTCCGGGGCCTGACGGCTTCACTATGGACTTGTACAAGAAATCTTGGGATATCATCAAAACTGATCTAATGAAGGTGTTGAATGAGTTTCATCGTTATGGAAGTTTAGACTGGAAATGCAATGTTTCTTTCTTAACTCTAATCCCAAAGAAAGTGGAGACCTGTACACCAAATGATTTCAGGCCTATTAGGTAGTGTCTATAAGATTCTCTCAAAGTTACTTGCAGGGAGGTTTAAGGTTGTTCTACCTAGGCTTATCTCAGAGTTCCAAGGTGCATTGGTTCACTGAAAACATATCATGGATGGTATTCTGATTGCAAGTGAGTGCATTGACGCTAGACTCAAAGCAAAGCAACCAGGTGTGATCTACAAAGTCTGGTGGTTTTGTAGCTCAACTTGCAGATGTTGGTTGCTTGAGAAGTTTGCAGGTGTATGTTGCTGCTGTTAAATGTCTGGAATGCTGAAAGGAGAATATGGGTTGGTGGAAGCAAGGAAAGCAGAGCATGTTTTGGCGCTGATGTGAAGTTACAGAACAAGTGTGTGTTGGATGGAGAGCAAGAAACTGTTGAGTTTCTTTGAATTAAAGTAACAATAGTAGAGAAAAAAATCCGGTCGGCCCTTCCACCGTGGCAACGGTTGTACTAGTTGTATTTACCAAAAAAAATTTCCTGTTTAAGAGATATGCTTTCTTCAAGTATGAATCTAAACACTATTGATTTCCCTATTGCAGTTAATATTTTCACTATGCAGTCTACTCGGTTTTTCAACAAAATAATTTTTCTAGAGATTGCATTTTGGTTTTTTCCCAGAAAATTGTGTTTATCATAAACATTATAGTTACCTTTACATCTACCATTGTGGTATATATTAGTGCATTTAATATGACCGAACATCTATTGTACCATGACTCGCTTTTCATAAACAACACGCAAATTTGAAATCACTTAATGTAACCCATGCTACACATCGAGGATGATGAGAATCGTCCCCCATATAGGCACCCGCACCGAAGAAGATTTCAATTGAAAACATCATTTGCCAATGCGCGATAGTTATATTTCATTGTGTCAATACGCAACAGTTATATTTCAATTGACAACTGTTGTGTCAATGCGTAGCGGTTTCTTTTATACAGTTTTCAGAAAGAAAAAAAAATGCATGTAAATTATCCAAAGTACTAATAAAATGCAAACAAAAAAAAAAAAAAAAAAAAAAATGATAACATCATCTGACTCTGCTACTTGATATGAGATCCATAGCTTATTGATCACCCTTTTTCTTTTATCGATTCCATGGGAGCCATTAACTTCAAATTTTATATTAGTTACAGTGAGTCCATCTTGTTGATAACCTCTGAACCTTGTAGTCTTAAACATAAATAGGATTTTATTGGCTTCCCATGGAGGCTAGGATAGTATGCTAGTTGCATCCTCTTGTTATCACAACCTTTTTTCACTAAGAGCATTTGGTGCAGATTGAGCGTGATGAAATTTCCATGATTCCTTTCCATGTGCAAATGTGACATAGATAGTCTATATCCACCTAGATTTTACCCCTATGGATAAATCCCTAAAACATGTAAATATTTTTATGAAAAGATTAGATATGACCGAAGAGGCAAAATCAACTTTCTCTCGAAACTACCTATGAACATGTGAGAATATCCTCATGAGCCCTAAAGTAATTTCCACGAATCATCTCAATAATTAAACTCTTCCTTTCCACTTAAAAGTAGATACCATAAAGAAGGTATAATTGTAGTTCATAAAAGTAATTTATCGTGAATGAATCCGTGAAATTAAAGTTAGCCAAAGGAAAGAAATGGTGACATTTATGACCGTGACATTTATGACCCAAATTAAGATACTATCTAATTAACACAGTTATAATATTTGCAAAAATAGAAGAGTTTATCACAATTTACGATGTATGTTACATCATCACAAAATTTAGGTAGGGAATGCATCAATTGAGCTTTTTGTCTTTACCTTCTCCATGATGTTTGAATTCCTAAACTGGATAATTCTTTGATGGAACTCCGACATAGGCACGTAAGGACTGGCAGAAATGATAATCCCTTCACTTTTCCGGTACTAATTCTATGATCTCCATTGTTATAATTAATTAATAACTTCATTCAGCCAAAAAACGCAGAATTGGAAACTGAAATGGCATACAATATAAAAGTGAGCATGTTCATGTAGTAAGTAACACGTAACTAAGAATACATAAAGGCCTATGACTTCAAAAGAAGATTTTGAGGCTAAGAAGTATATCTAGAAATGAATTCCATGAAGCTTTCATGAGGAAGTTGTCATTCAAAATTACGAAGAGTATAAAACAAATGCTCCTCCGTCAAAAATTAGTCCACTTTGACTAAGTCAATATATTAAGGAGACCAAATGAGTGTACAACACTATCCCTATTAAATGCTATGTTATTACTAAAATTAAAAGAAGTATATGGAGCATGCAATAAAAATATATACTTGGTAATTTTATTATTTATTGAAATTTATGGATTGATTTAGTAATTTTATTTCCTATCGAGGAAGATATCATTTAATACGTTTAAATAGAAAATTAAAATAAAAGTATTTATGGATTAATTTAGTAGATTTGTTTCTTATTTAGGAAGATATCATTTAAGATGTTTAATCGGTTATATTTTAAATCAATTTTATAACTATAAAAATTGAAGGATATATTTGAGAGTTTGACTAAAAAATATGACTATAAACAGAAGTTGGCTAGTATTTTAGGACAAACGAAAATAGAATAGAGGACAGAAATTTTAGGACAGAGGGAGTAGTAACAAATAATTTTGAATTTCTTTATTTTCACAATCGGTTGTTTGCTGAGGTTTATTATCTACCGATTTTAATCGGTAGTCTCGTGATGTTATTTATCTACCGATTGTGGTAGTAGCTACAAATTTAATTATTTCAAAACAAAGCAAAGAAGAGAAGAACATAATCACAATCATTATGATGGGAGGATACGTTCTCATGCTATCTCACAATTTCGGCACCAATTTTTTTTTTTTTTTTTTTTTTTGTAAAATTCAAATGACAATGACACCAAAAATAAGCACAATCTGGAACGTATAACAATTCCATCTTGCAGTTTGAAAATTTTTAGTCGTTGAAGACTCATTTTCAAGAAACCGCACGGATGGAAGTCAACAGTACAGTACAATGTGATCATCATGTATGTTCTTATAAAGAAAAAAAAAGACAATTCTTATTAATGTGATAATTCACATCTTTGTATTTAATAATGTTTCATATCATTCCCCTCAAAGTAACTCATCCACATTTATTAAACTTGACCTAGAGATTGGAGTATTTGTGTAGGTTGGTCTTTACATTCCTGCAAAGTTACAAAAAGGTCGCACCAAGTGGTATCCGGTACTTCTCCAGATGACATATTTGCGAACAAAAATATACTTCTAACGTCGATTGTAGCTAATAACTTTATATTTTAGCAAAGCCCAAAACCATGAAATCCCAAAATAAATTACACAAAGAAGTATTAAGCCGTCGTTTAGGTACTAAAACTTTATATCTTAGCCTTTGGCCATATGACACCCGAAGTTACAAACACTACCTCAAAGCCTCAACACTAAGAAAATGTTCATCGTTATGTAGTATAAATTCCCTATATTTCATTAAAAAAAAGGAAAACAAAACTGATGGTCATGTTGGATATACTAATGGGACCATGGTTGAAAGTGCACCATTCAAGCCGCAAAAAAAGGTGCAATGACCTGCAAGCTGATAAAATAGTTATTATTCCGCTAAAAAATGTGCAATGACCTGCAAGCTGATAAAATAGTTATTACTCCATGGTTCAGGGTGCACCATTGAAGCCGCTAAAAAATGTGCAATGATCTGCAAGCTGCTAAAATAGTTATTACTCCATGCTGTAGTACATGACAATTGTGTGAAAGACTGCATCGATCATTCGCTGATCATTGGGATTTCACTCGATAACTATGCGTGATTAAAAATGGAGGAATTGTTCCAGCCTTCACAAAATTTCCACTAACTAAATTTGGTTTTTTCTAAAAGCACATCCATGATGAAAAGAATTCTTGTATGCGTAATTCGTCAATTATGAAATTACAAAAAATAAACTGACAATAATCAAATTCTTGGTTACCATAATAAACAGTTACAAAAAGTATTCTTGATCAAACTATTACCTCATTTTACCGACATACAGACTTTCAGAATTGTACCATATTCTTTGTCTTTAGAGTGTGCCAACAGTCCTTATTGGTGTTAATATGGCTGCACCTACCAATCTTCCTGCTTTATTCTTTGCTGGTACGGAGTAAAATGCCAAAAACACCAAATATCATCAAAAGAATCCTATGCACTAAATCTGTGATCGTCCGCTGCTCAACTCGTGCTTGTGCTACATCATCAAGGAATGGTGGAGGTGGTGGCAACCCTGTGATGATTTCAATAAACTGTTAGAACGTTGTAAGGCATAAAATATAAAAATATTCCAACGATACATTATAGGCAACCCTGTTAGAACGTTGTAACCCAGTTAGAACTGTTAGAACGCTGTAAGCTACATCATTCGCAAATATTCCCAAGCAATTCGTAAGCAGGTACATACTAACTAAAAATTCCAGAAACATTGTATACCATTCCAGCAATTAATTCATAAGAAACATCAATACCTTTCAATGGAACTCATGACCAGCACAATAAAAATGATCCCAGAATTAAAATCACCATCACTAAGTTGCCATTCACGTCAATGAAAGTAAAAACTACACCACGAAAAAATTAAAAAGTAACCTAAACTCTAATAGCAATAAAAAACCATAGAAAGAGGGTTAGGGTTTACCAAATATCGATAGGTCAAAAGCAACCATTTTTAAAAATAAAACCAAACAGACTATAATTAGAACAAAATCAACGAACAATTAGAATGAGAACGAAGAGAAGGAGGAGGAAAAAACGTGTCGCTCCAAGTCTTATTATATCCAATATTTTTTTATCTTTTTGGAAAATACCATATTTATGTCGTTTATATTTAGCGTAAGTCGTAAGATCTTAAAACGGGAGCATCATTATCTAAATTTTTTTGATTTTCCTGGGGATGTAGAGTTGTATCTTTAGCTCTTTATCATCACACGCTTCTTCAACGTTTTTGTGTGGGTTTATTTCGGTGAAAAAATCCATGCATGTGCACCTGCTGTGATGAAAAACATACACAATTACTTCTCATCAAACATAAACGATTTCAGTAGTGTATGAAATCAAATCAAATCGGTTTATGTATATGCATACACATAAATAAAATCCAAGTTTTTTAGATGTTGATACCTTCTTGCTTGTTCGAAATCCTGTCGCTTGGGCAAAGTAAAACCACTCCTTCGTCGATTTTTTTTTTCTAGTTTTCGTCTAGTATAATACGCATGCGCGATGCGCCTGCCGTTCCGTTCATTTCGTAATCAGGTCTTTTCTAGTGTAGCCCATGAGCCAACCAACAAATACTTTCGCAAAACCTTTATTTTGATCAGATAATGTATAGGTGAAGTCATACCAAAAACTTCGTTGTCCGATTATATAGTTTCATTCATATATTATAGTTGTAGTGAATTTCATACATTATAACATGCTCAAGGTCGAGACTTTATAAGATTGGGTAAAAAATGTACCTGCACAAAAGGATGTAGTATATGCATATGCAAAGTGAAAGTACTTAATATAGAAGCAGAGACACCGTCCCACTGACATGATTAGTTCTCGTATCAACTGCATCATAGTATCACCCTTATTTACTTCCGTGATTGTGGCGCACATGGTTTCCATAACAATCTACAGGTCCTATACCACCTTCTATCAGCTTTTAGTCATGTTTCAGTTGTGCGATGCAGCAGCAACAACCCATTTTCCTTCGGCATTGATATCAACTCACTGCTACTCTTACCTTCCAGCTTAGAAGCATATCTCCACTCACAACTTTCCAAGATAAGCAAAACTGAGCTATGATCCTACTGTAATACCACCTTGAAGTATGAGCAAAGAAGTTATTGTGAGCATTAAGATTAAGATTAAGATTAAAATTCAGTACATCACTAAAAATTCACTCTGAATTTGAATCTACAATGATAACCTATTGCAAAAAACATACACTGAAATAAGAAGGCCAAATAGTTTGCCAGCAAACATAAAATTAGTAAATTACTCACGTGACGAAAATAAATAAACTACATTTACTCCGCTAACTGCGATAATAGTAGCCACGTGAGTACCAACAGTGGATGCAAACACACCATCCTCTTTTGATCATTACCTATACAATGGCAGCGCCCATAACAGGTGCATGTATATCAGTTGCAAAACTATGTTGTTCTTCGGATGCCTTGAACACTATTTATCTACCAAGTTAGCTGGCATTCTAATGGTTGGCTAAGAGTTAGCTCTAGAGTTCATATAGATCCCAAGATTATATTAAGTTGGTTTGTTTAAAGTTCTTGACTACCGTGACTTAATAAACCACTACTCACAGGGTAAACTCCACAAAGTGAAAATTGCTTTTTAATACGCTTCCCACTTTCTGCTTCACACTTCTAAGTGATCCTCATTCCTAAGTTTTGTCTGAATGTTAACTATGATATCCATCGAGGAAAAAACAAACAAATCATCACCACGGCTGTCAGTAGGAAGTTTATATCAATCAGTTGTACATTCCTACGGTTCCAAAATGGGTGTTAAGTATTTTTTGAATAATTATTTTTTTTGCTAAGATTTAACAATTAACCCTCGGTAGCATTCCGAGTCATGATCCATTAATATTAAAAATACATCGTGATTACGCAGTTAGACAGTGTATGTTCGTCTTTATAAGGGACAAATCATTAACGTGCATCTCCAGCTAATACTTTGCATTCATAATCCCATGCTAAAGGATCATCGGACGATTTGAAACCCGAACAAAGTTAAAAGACAACTGAAACACCGGTTTACATCTACTAATTGAACCATGGATATATGCAATCACACAAAAGATAAGACAGAGAAATTTGGAAAGCAGAGAATACTTACCTGTTTACTTTTGTGCTCTCAGAGGTTCTGGTGTTGGACATGAACAAAAAACCTCAGTAGACGGTCGAGCACAAAGGTTTTTTATGCACATTTTGCGCACATTAAAGAACATAATTCTGTGTTAGCTCTCAGAGTCGAGCTAGCTCGAAAATTCTTGGACTCTGACGTAGATGAGAACCCAAAGCTTTACCTTACAATGAAGTCATCTAAAAAATAAAACAAAGAGTGAACTAAAATTAGTCAGAGATTCGAATCAATAGGAATTCACAAACTAAAATTAAAGCGGAAATATTTTCTTAGGCAATCATGCAAACAGCTGCTGTGACAAAGTCGAATTGAGAATATACAAATTCTAAATCCCAATCAAATTTTTGTTTTAATCCATCTAAGAACGATAACATTCTACTGATTCTCACTTCAGTTTTCCAACTTGCGATACTAATTTTCCATTCCCCTTAACTAAAATTCAATGCAGATGAAAAAAAAAAGGAAAAAACCTAAAATACAAATTCCATACCAAACCCAATTCCTAAAGTATATCAAACCCAAAATTTCAGAAAAACTTACCTTCTTCAACTTCTTCACAGCCGTTGGGGTGATTCGAAACTTTTTCCCCTTTGAATCAAACGACCATGATTTTGATTGGAACAACATTAAATTCGATCAAGGAATTCAATTCCCCATCCGTTGTTTATGTAAATCAACAGAGAAGAGAGAAGAGATTAAAATTTGATTTGAACAGAGAAGAGATTAGGTTTTGATTAGATTATAATAAGTTGGATTCCCCATCCTGTTTTTTCTCGATTCAATTCGAAGTGATAATGATCTCGTAAGTGTTGACGGAGAAGAGAATAGATTTTGGCCGATTTGTGCTGTTGGTGGTTCGATAGTTTTTTAAGCAGAAGAAGCCAAAGGGTATCAGCGTCATTTCAAGCACCAAAAAAAAAGAGGGTCGTACCAAATAATGACCACTTTTCTTTATATTAGTATATAAGATAAGATAAGATATTAAGAATCTTAGCTGTTATGGAAATTCTTATGATTCTTCTTATGTTATGGAAATTCTTGGATTTTTCCTAAAAATAATTACCCTAAAGATCTTCTAAGTTTTTTTTTTCTTTGGCATGTAAATCTCGTAAAAAAATTTATATATGTTGATTATCCTTTTACATGGTAATTCTCGTTTTTTTTCCCTGTTAATGGTGGTTTTTAAACAAGGGGTAAAATCGTAAAACCCCATGACCTAGTGTTACCCGCAACACATTAACTAAGAGCATTTAACTCAGGTGTAAATAATTAATAGGGGTATTTTTTCAAAATACCAGATTAGGGTTTTCGACGCAGAACCCTAATTCCAAAACTAAGCCGCACACTGCGCATCATGGCAACCATGCCAAACCAAGCCGCACTCGCGCACCAGTGGCAGCAATGCCAAACCAAGCCGCACTCTGCGCATCATTGTCAACAATGCCAAACCAAGCCGCACTCTGCGCACCATGGCAACCATGCCAAACCAAGCCGCACTCTCGCATCATTGGCAAGAATGCCAAACCAAGCCGCACTCTGCGCACCATGGCAGCAATGCCAAACCAAGCCGCATACTGCGCATCATTGGCAACAATGCCAAACCAAGCCGCACTCTGCGCACCATGGCAACCATGCCAAACCAAGCCGCACTCTGCGCACCATGGCAGCAATGCCAAACCAAGCCGCATACTGCACACCATGGCAACAATGCCAAATATTCCAAGTCGCTATACCATTGGCACACGCCAAATATAGCGCCCTAGGCTTGCAAAACTTGCAACTAGGTCAACATGGCCGCACGTGCCATTGGCACATGCCAATACGTGCCGCAAGCCATATTCCAAGTCGCTATGCCATTGGCACACGCCAAATATAGCGCCCCTAGGCTTGCAAGACTTGCAACTAGGTCAACATGGCCGCACGTGCCATTGGCACATGCCAATACGTGCCGCAGCCGGATTCCAAGTCGCTATGCCATTGGAACACGCCAAATATAGCGCCTAGGCTTGCAAGACTTGCAACTAGGTCAACATGGCCGCACGTGCCATTGGCACATGCCAATACGTGCCGCAAGCCATATTCCAAGTCGCTATGCCATTGGCACACGCCAAATATAGCGCCCTAGGCTTGCAAGACTTGCAACTAGGTCAAAATGGCCGCACGTGCCATTGGCACATGCCAATACGTGCCGCAAGCCATATTCCAAGTCGCTATGCCATTGGCACACGCCAAATATAGCGCCCTAGGCTTGCAAGACTTGCAACAAGGTCAACATGGCCGCACGTGCCATTGGCACATGCCAATACGTGCCGCAAGCCATATTCCAAGTCGCTATGCCATTGGCACACGCAAATATAGCGCCCTAGGCTTGCAAGACTTGCAACTAGGTCAACATGGCCGCACGTGCCATTGGCACATGCCAATACGTGCCGCAAGCCATATTCCAAGTCGCTATGCCATTGGCACACGCCAAATATAGCGCCCTAGGCTTGCAAGACTTGCAACTAGGTCAACATGGCCGCACATGCCATTGGCACATGCCAATACGTGCCGCAAGCCATATTCCAAGTCGCTATGCCATTGGCACACGCCAAATATAGCGCCCTAGGCTTGAAAGACTTGCAAATAGGTCAACATGGCCGCACATGCCATTGGCACATGCCAATACGTGCCGCAAGCCATATTCCAAGTCGCTATGCCATTGGCACACGCTTAAATATAGCGCCCTAGGATTGCAAGACTTGCAACTAGGTCAACATGGCCGCACATGCCATTGGCACATGCCAATACGTGCCGCAAGCCATATTCCAAGCCGCTATGCCATTGGCACACGCCAAATATAGCGCCCTAGGCTTGCAAGACTTGCAACTAGGTCAACATGGCCGCACATGCCAATACGTGCCGCAAGCCATATTCCAAACGCTATGCCATTGGCACACGCCAAATATAGCGCCCAGGCTTGCAAGACTTGCAACTAGGTCAACATGGCCGTACGTGCCATTGGCACATGCCAAACACACACCATTTGGTAGCCTAACTTGCAAACCGCGCAACCTACAACCTGCATTCCATTCACATGCCAAACACACACGCTGGTAGCCTAACTTGCAAAACCATGCAACCTACCACCAAGGCATTCCGCACATGCCATTGGCACATGCCACACGCGCCATTAGAAGCACCACTTGCACTCAAGGCGCAACCAACGAGATATCAACACAAAACTGGGGGATGCTTCTTTAGGGTTTTGGTTTGGCGGTCATAGCATGCAGCGTACACTACGCTCACAATTAAGAAAGCGTGAATAGGAATAAAGCGGTCAAATAAAAGAGGAAATAATGGTGAAAAACGTTTTCACCCATTAAACCATGCGGTTACCACCTCCTCCCATTATTTCACCCTTTACTCTCTTCCTTTATGAGGCCGTGGTACGTTTCAATCTTGACTTGTATAAATAGGTCTTACCTATTTCCACCGCACAACAAGTCTCGGTCGGGAGAAAGATACTACACTTACACTCTCGAAAGGCAACTTTGCAAGCTCTCCAAAAAGCTTTCATCTCTTGCAAGCTTCCTAAGCTTTCACTTTTCGATACAAGTCGAGATACTACTCTCCTCAACACCTTTCTCTTTCCCTCCCCAAATCAACCCTTCTCCTCCACTTTGTGACCGAAGCAAGTCCGGAACGGCCATTTCTTGGTTTAGGCCGGACTTGTACAGATTGATCTCTCGAATCTATAAAGTGCTCATGTGCAGCACATTTGTTTAGGGTTTAAACCAGTTTCTCACTCACCTACCGCATTTACCGAAATCGACAGAAACGATTTTCACTCATAAACAATTGGCGACCACAAATGAGGATTGATCTATCTTACAATACCAACTCCGACTCCCCGATTTCGTTTCGAACGTCAAATCTCAACATGGTGGAACTTCAGGTCCGGAGCGGCCGCCGAGAACACCAAGCACGAGACGCACCCCCGATGTTAGCATCTCTCCCAATAACGTTGTTACGTCACCGGCCGACAACAAAGAACATCGAATGCATTCCCTCAAGTGTAACACCGCCAATCACCAGGCCAGAGCCGCCTCTCTATCGTCTACCCGCACAACCCTCCAATCACGGCAATGAAAATATCTTTTCGGGTGTCGCGCCACTAGTCACCAGGGCTAGAGCCGCCGCCACGACCCCAAATGCTTCGTCTAGCATGGCGCCTCCGTCCACGACCAAATCCCAACTACCCCGCCAACGGGACAAGAAACCGGAGGGACAAGAGGAAGTCGCCCTTACGTCACCATCGCTGATCTGATGGAACGACAAGAGATGCTCGCGAGCCCGGAGCAGATATGGTTTCAAATACGTAAGGAGGTACTCATCTTTCTCAAGACTCGGCCACGACTACCACGTGAGTCGCGCCCTCCGAGTCATTTAGGAACGTCTCCAACAACCCCGACGCCAGACACCTCGGCGGAGCACGCCTCCATGGATGAGGAAACTCGCACTAGAATCCCATTGGAAAGAAATCAGCCACCCAACTTTGTCACTAGAGAAGATTTGGAACAACTCCTCGCAACCGAATCAAGAATGATGAGTTGGACGTACATCATCACCAACCCCTTACCCATCCGAAATACAGAGAATCCTCTCCCGAGGGGGTACTCTTCTCCTCAATTTACCCTGTACGATGGTACCGGAATGCACGTGAGCATGTTTCTTTTCCTGGAATCCCTAGGTGAACATGAAATAATCACGTTCTTCGTTTAAGGGAATTCTCAAAATCACTTACTGGAAGGGCGTATACATGGTACAACAAAGATCCCACCGAGCAGCATTCCCAACTCGGAGTAGCATGGTCACTGCGTTTTATAAGAAATACTTCTTCGTGTCTGAACAAGTTACCTTTTCGGACCTCGGAAGAATGTACCAGTGGGATAACGAACATCCGAATGATTTCGTCAAAAGGTTCAGGGTTCAAGCACTCGACTGTCACGACCCAAACGTGACCGAGCAACAATTGGTGAACGCATGCATCAATGGTATGGTTCCAATCTACCGCGCCCTGCTAGAAAACTTGCATTTCCAAATGTTCTCCGAACTCCATGAAGCCGCCAGACGATCTGCAACAACAACACCAGCATTACTGGAAAGAACTAGGCCAACTCGAACCGAAGACGCGCGCGAAACCCGCGGGAGTAGACGCCTCATCAACAAACAATTTAATGCCGGCTCATCCTCCGTGAACATAGTAAACGAAAGGGGAAAAGGAAAGCCGCAACTACGAGCCACCACCAAACGTGAAGCGCCGGCACAACGGGGAACCCTCGCAACGGAAGATCGTCACTAAAACTCCCGCAAAGATCGTGAGACCAAAGGAAATACCCTTGATTTCCCATTCCCCATCGAGGAGGTGATTGACCTCCTAGAAGCCTGGGTTCAAGATGATGTCATCAGATTGCCACCACTCAGACGGCCACCAACTGAGGCTGAGATGGCGAACCCCAAATACTGCCATTACCACAGGTTCGTTCACCACCCGACTAGCGATTGCAACAGACTGAAGCATATTTTCAAAGAAAGGATAGAAGCAGGAGAACTCCAACTAGGAGACGAAAGAGTGCATCGAGACCCACTACCAATAAGAAACTGCGGTTCCTCTGGGACTCCGTACACGAGACCGTACAATCCATGATGCGACATGTATGCGAAATTCTCTATCTTTCCAAGGTTCAGCGCCAAGATATTTTCGCAGCTCTCAATCGTGTTGTATCCGGCAAACGGCTTTTTCTCTCCTCGGAATCCACGCCAAGGGCCCAAGCTTCCCAAACAGGCGAAGCAGAGAACTGGGGACTGCTGACCACGTCCCGTTTAAGAGGTAACGAATTTGACGACACGCTCATCGACACGGCCTCCTACCACAACATCATTACTTTCAAGACACTGAAGGCAGCAGGATTTACAAAACAAGACGCTACCTATTCCCCGTCCGTGATTAAGGACTTGAGAGGAGAAGCTTTGAACGCGCATGGCTACATCAACTTAGAGATCGAGATGGGAGACGCTATAACACATAGCAAATTCCATATTGTCAAAGAACTAGATCACGACATGATATTGGGACGTTTATGGGTGCTTGACAACAAAGCAAAATTGGATGTGCGCCCTCCGCCAACGTCCACGCCTTGGAAGGAAATTCCAACAAATCATCCCACTGTTTATCGCATCAACAAACCACCGAAGAAACCCCGGACATCCGGAGAAGACTCGTTGGCGCTAGCTCATGGTTTTCAAATGCAAGTAAGTCGACCAAGCAACCTTTTCGCAACCAGCCTTTTCCTTCCCCCTCTCCGTCATGGGGACTCGGCGCGATTACTGGCACGAACGCTGTCAAGAAATGCGAATGGGAGGCTGGACCATTTGAACACTTTGCAAGAAGCTTGGAAACTTCTATTGAAGCCAACGAAGCCAAGACTCAAACAGTCGCACGACGTCTGAACCCGTTTTCAATTGGGGATGTAGTGGTCAAAGGAAGCACGTTTCAAGTTGGGAAGATGACAGAAAAATGGATTTGCCCAGTGAAGGAGAAGACGAGGCCGTATCTGGTTGCGGATACCCTTTTGGGAGGATATTGCAAGCTCATCAATGCAGTCACACCTGAAGGCGTGATAATTCACTCGCGATGGCTCAAGGAATCCAATCCATAAAAAATAAAAATAAAAAGGGGGGGGGGGTTGTACTTCCCATTTACTCCTTTTCTTTTTCAGTATTCCCTTTAACAATTCCTCTTAGTAGTTGTACTCCCCCAAGATGAATACACCGTTTGTATTTCTCCCTGGGGATTCCCTTCCAGTCAAAAAAAAATAAATATATACATCTCTTTCCAAGCAAATTCTCCAGATATCAGAGAAATACATCAGATAAACCCAGAAAACCACAGCAGAGCCATCTCTTCCAAAAAATATATATGAAGCAAAATGTTTACTGATGAAGAAGAATGAAAAGATGAGTTTACCAATAAAAAAAGGGGGAGGCATCAAGGGAACTAAGCAGCTAACAGAAATAACAAAAGGGAGGAACTAGCCCTCGAAGGATGGAGCACAAGTCCCCTCGGGCAAAGCTATCTTCAAACACTTCCCCAAGCAATCCTTCGGGCAACAAAGGTTCCATTCAACGGTTTTAGCATTAACAACCTCAACATCCCATCCCGAAGTAGCCACAAAGCAGAAAGCCAGCAGTGGCCTTCCCGACGACTATTCCAGCATACGCCACCATAACTCCTCCGGTATCGCCAACAACACCTTTGGCATCAACTTCAAAGGCTATTTCGCTGCCATCATATGATCCTTCAAAGGTTTTCTCAGCGACACTTCGGAGAAAGTATTTTGATTCATCCACATCAGGGTCAAGAGTCATGGCGCACTCCTCCATGCTCACTGAGCCCAAGAAAGTCTGAATATGCACCTGTTCTTCGCGGGGATAGATGGAAGGGAGGTCCTTAATGATTTCACTAGCTTCGTGGAATGGAGACTCAGTCCCAACCAATGCCTCCTCAAGAGAAGAAGACCGGTCTTCACCAAGTCTGAAATCCTTCTTCGAAGAGTTAAAGGCGCAGCCATCCCTGGAGGGTCCCATCACACACTGCAAAAGATAAAAATGATGACCCGGTTCTACCATATCTATGCACATGTAAAAGAGGATAACGCGAGCAGAGAAGAATACGAAAACATACCCCAAGTATGATCTTCTTAGCCCGAATGACCCTGGTTGGGGTGCTTTTGCAAGAATTAGACTTCGGGCCTTCACTTGGAGAACTTGGCTGGTTAGGAGATGATTCGTCTCTCGTGCGACATGACAATGAAAAGAAACTCGACAAGAAGAACCCTTTTCTCAAACGAGGAGACGATGCAATTATTTTGGGTATAAATACGGAATCTTAAAAAAATGGAAAGGAAGCAATGAGGGACATAACGCTTCCATTTTAGCATGAATAATGCCCTAATTGAAGCCGCACGTGAAGGAAAGCAAGATAAGGAAACTTTGCTATCGGAAGAAACTCCCTCCTTGTTTACATCGGTCACGCCCGCAAGCACGCACAGCTTCCACATTACGCCGGCCCCACCAGCCAGCACACGCAATTTCCCAAGTCACGCCCGCAAGCACGCACAGCTTTCACATTGCGCCGGCCCCACCAGCCAGTACACGAAATTTCCCAAGTCACGCCTGCAAGCACGCACAGCTAGCTTCCACATTGCGCCGGTCCCACCAGCCAGCACACGAAATTTCCCAAGTCACGCCTGCAAGCACGCACAGCTTCCACATTGCCCCGGCCCCACCAGCCAGCACACGCAACTTCCCAACATCGCCCAAGCTGCACCGGCCCCACCAATTGTGCCAGCCTCCCGATTTGTGCAAAACTCCCAGGGCAAGGATTCCAAATCCTATTTATAAAAGGTCGACAAGCCCCTCAATTCTCTTTACTGGTTTCTTTGTTGATAGTCTGTCATTATCTTATGCTTACCCCTCGCAACAAAGCCCCCTCCCGAGCTAAGCGGGGGACTTAATGTTGATGGTGGTTTTTAAACAAGGGGTAAAATCGTAAAACCCCATGACCTAGTGTTACCCGCAACACATTAACTAAGAGCATTTAACTCAGGTGTAAATAATTAATAGGGGTATTTTTCAAAATACCCAGTTAGGTTTTCGACATAGAACCTAATTCCAAAACTAAGCCGCACACCGCGCATCATGGCAACCATGCCAAACCAAGCCGCACTCTGCGCACCATGGCAGCAATTCCAAACCAAGCCGCACTTTTCGCATCATTGGCAACAATGCCAAACCAAGCCGCACTCTGCGCACCATGGCAACCATGCCAAACCAAGCCGCACTCTGCATCATCATTGGCAACAATGCCAAAACAAGCCGCACTCTGCGCACCATGGCAACCATGCCAAAACCAAGCCGCACTCTGCGCACCATGGCAGCAATGCCAAACAAAGCCGCACTCTGCGCACCATGGCAACCATGCCAAACCAAGCCGCACTCTGCGCATCATTGGCAACAATGCCAAACCAAGCCGCACTCTGCGCACCATGGCAACCATGCCAAACCAAGCCGCACTCGCGCATCATTGGCAACAATGCCAAACCAAGCCGCACTCGCGCACCATGGCAACCAAGCCGCACTCTGCGCATCATTGACAACAATGCCAAACCAAGCCGCACTCTGCGCACCATGGCAACCATGCCAAACCAAACCGCACTCTGCGCACCATGGCAGCAATGCCAAACCAAGCCGCATACTGCACACCATGGCAACAATGCCAAATATTCCAAGTCGCTATACCATTGGCACACGCCAAATATAGCGCCCCTAGGCTTGCAAGACTTGCAACTAGGTCAACATGGCCGCACGTGCCATTGGCACATCCCAATACGTGCCGCAAGCCATATTCCAAGTCGCTAAGCCATTGGCACATGCCAAATATAGCGCCCTAGGCTTGCAAGATTTGCAACTAGGTCAACATGGCCGCACGTGCCATTGGCACATGCCAATACGTGCCGCAAGCCATATTCCAAGTCGCTATGCCATTGGAACACGCCAAATATAGCGTCCTAGGCTTGCAAGACTTGCAACTAGGTCAACATGGCCGCACGTGCCAATGGCACATGCCAATACGTGCCGCAAGCCATATTCCAAGTCGCTATGCCATTGGCTGATGCGTGTCGTACCACAACAAATTAATTCAAGATTTTCCACTCAATTAAAAATAATATAATGGAAGTCAAGTTCGTTCCCACGAGGAGCAAGAGATTCTAGTTGTAAAAATTGTCACAAAGGGGGTGTAAAAAGCAAAAGAAAATAAACAAAGCAATTAAAAGATAAAGTTGAAAGCAATAAGAGAGACAAGATCAAGGAATCCTTCTTCGTTGCAAAACAATGATTAAAGTTATGTTCTCTTCTACTTGTTATTAGTCACAGTTATCACCAACCGTAGGATAAAGAGTCCGCTTAGCTAGCCCAAAATCCTAATTTCACCGAATAACAGTCCGCTTAGTTATCGATTCTATTCAAAAGAACCACCCCGAGGTTCGCTTACAAGATGTAATTCACTCGAATGCATTAAGATCTATGAATTTAGGTTTAGTACTAGTAGTTAAACTCGGTTCGCTTGGTTCACTTTCTAGCGTTGTTTCTACACACAATTGCTCCACGGAATCCCTCCGCAAGGTCTTGTGTTTTCTACTTGTGTAAAGTGTCGAGAACGATTACTTATTCCCTAACTTATACTAGATTTAGATTAAACTAACAAATCAATTTAGCATGCATTCTAAACAATCTATCAATCAATCATGAATGTCATTAAGATCATTCCTATTAGTAAAAACAAACGATAATCATGTGAAAAACTTCAAGATAGAATTAAAAACAAAAACTCAAATCATATTAAGAACTAGGAATTCATCCTCAATCAATAAAATTAGCTACTCATGTTAAAGAGTTCACACAAAGAATAAGAAAAGAAAAGTGTTGTGTGTGTAGAGAGGTGTGTAGAGGTGTATGTAGAGATGTGTAGAAAACTTCTCTATTTATAGGCTTCAATATTCTCCAAATCTTCCAAGGAATAGAATCCTTTTTCTTTTGCAATTCAATTTCCAAATCCAAGATTTTCTCAACTCTTCCACCTTCTCTTTCCAAATTTGAGTCCAATTCTCCATCCAATTCCAAGCCCAAGTCTTCACACCCATGAGAGAAGTCCATAGAAAATTCTGGAATTTTTGCTCGCCGGAAAACTGGGATTGTGGCCGGAATTTTACCGGAAAACCTCACCGCCGGCCACCTGAAATTTTCTCCGTCAGTGGAATATTCGACGGAATATTCCGTCAGTCCACCGTTAGGACTAACGGTCAAAGGGGTCAACCGTCAGTCAACTGTTAGTCAGCGGGTCAAGGGAGGAGGAGAGTCAGCTGAGTCAGTTACTCAGTCAGATGTCAACTCAGTCTTACTGGTCTGACTCTACTGAGTTGCAGGGCTGAATCGTCTGGATCGGTCATCGCCGAGTTAACTCGCCGGAATGGAGGACCGGCCGAGTTTCGGCTATTTACAGGACTTCCCAGGCCAATTTCAGGCCTATTTTCTTCAGTTCCTGTGACATCCTAAACATACATCTTAATTTCAAAGAACTCATTCTCAAGAGCAAAGAAATTCATCATCTCCTGTGTCTTGTTCAACAGCGGCATCTTCAGCTCTGCCTTATACACATCCTGTAGTTTAGCTCATGCCATCCCCATATACAGCTTCACTTCATTCTTGCACAGCTGCTGCTTCAACAGCTTTTCAGCCTCAACACCACTGCTTTCACTTCCATAACAACAGCTACCAACAGCACCAGAACCCATCTCATGATTTCAACCATTCACTCCATCTAAGTAGCATCAGATTCTCGGCCAGAACCATCTCTTCTTTCTTTTGAGTTATCATATCATCTCTACCTTAAACACAGAATCATCACAAACCCATTCATCTCTCGATTCCGAAAGCTCACATCTCTGATTCCACTACAGCATCCATTCCATCTCACACCCTTAACTGCAGATTAACTCATCCTTTCAACTCGCTGAGGATGAACAACTTCAATTCACTCTGAAGGAGTTCAACCTTTCTCAATTTCTCGATCAGAACCTTACCAATTATAGCAGAAACCCATTCTCAGTATCATCCCCATGGAAATCAACAGCATCGGCTGAGTTCTTCTTCTCTCAAAAACCCATTTCTGAATCTCGAGTCTCACAGCAGATCCACCAACAACAACTTCTCAAATTACTCACCATTTCTTCCTCTCTTGATTCCTCCGACCCAACACAAAGATCGATCTACTTCTCTTTAAACCAACAAAACCTAATCGATCCTGTCTTCTATTTTACAGCAGAAATTCAATTTCAATTCTCAACTCAAGATGGCCATCATCTTTATCTTCTCGAATAAACCCCGATTCAATTCGTAGAAACAATTTAATCTCTTCCTTGTTTTATCGATTCACAGATCCAACACAAAATTTAGACAGCCACCAATCACAGAACCTTCATCTATTTCCAGTTTCTTATCTGCTTCGCTCAATCGACTCATTTAACTCACAGTTTCTTCTCTCGATTTTCTCTCTCGCAATGCCTCTTTCTCTTTCTCAATTTCAGCAGTTCTGTAATGAATTGAATTGAATTCAGACAACGAACCCAATTTTAGGTTTTAGATGTGGGGCGGCTATTTGCACCCACCTTGTATGCAGCCACCCAATGATATATGATAAGGGACACCCAGATGGCTACCCCTTAACCATTGCTAATCTTTGTTTAGTATTCCTTCAAATTGGGTTGCCCCTTAACCTCAACTGGGCTCCATATATCAATCGCCTGTAAAATGACCTTTTTGCCCTTTTTGCTCAAATTGGGTGATTTCTTCTTTTTTTCCTCCGTGCGACTCCAAAGTAGCTACAAAACTCAAAACAAGCGTAAAATACAAAATTCACACGAAAAATAGCAAAGAAAGCATAAACTCTAGATAGTAAATACGGTGTATTCTACACCTATCAAATTCCCCCACACTTAGACTTTGCTAGTCCTCGAGCAAATCAAACTAAAAACTCACAACTTCAAAGTGTTCAAGCGTCCCAAGCATCCAAAAAGTTATGAGGACATAGAGTTTCTGCATGCTAGTAATAAGAAGTTAGAAATACTAAAGAACATATTCTCATTCTTAAATGTTGAGTGAGAAATAACCACACCATAATGAGAGAACGCGTGTTTGAGAAACGATCAATAAGCATTTCGCCTCGACTTCGCCTCACCAAAAAGGATTTTATGATAATTGCACTCAAAAAGACGGCTTTTTTTATGGGTCACACATGTGTGCAGGTAGGAATAAAGAGAGAATTCCTGCAACACGTTGAATGGTGGGAAGGATAACTTCCGAAATTTTGAAAAACCCACATCTTTTAATATTTTGAAAAACCATTTTTCTGACGATCTCTAAGAAAGGAAATCAACCATATATTATTGAGGATGAGATTACTTACTCACCTTCACATCCGATCGCCAATTATGATAACACCACTCTCACGGCATCCAATAGAAACGTCTTCCGCTCCTTGTCTTGATCTTCATGGTCTTCGGTTTCAACTATTGATGATAAACCCTTGAATTTCACAAATCCTTGACAATTTGTAACTCTTTTACCTTAAAAATCCTTGTCGCTTGAAACTTCCTTATATATTTTCCTTCCCCACGGCTCATTAAATAAAAATAAGAACAAATATTTCTCTTGTGTTTTTCTTTTCTTTCCTTTTCTCTTTATTTTTTTTTTTTTTTTTTTTTGAAATTCAAAACAAGAGAAATTAAATACAACCATGGCCGTGGGAGAAGTATTTTACCACTTGATTCTTCACAACTTGTATCGTCTTGAAATCATAAACTTCAAAAATTCTCACCTTTTGATTTTCTTTGCTTTCATGAATAAGTCTTCATACTTGGATAAAATTACCTTATTGTATTGTAAGTCCTCAACATATATGTAAAAATCCGCTCTTTGTATGTTGCTTTACTTGTATTTGAAATTTGCTCTTTTCTCGTTCCGTTGCTTGTAAACCTTAAACTTTTCCAACTTTCCTTGTAAATTTTGATGTCGCTCCTTGTTGATGATGAATGTGTTTCTATGGATCCGTTGTTGTCGCGAGAGAGAATGGTGCTAACTGCAAATCGAACTACAAGAAGGCGGCTTTCATCTAAAGACGTCACCCTCATGATTGACAAAATTAGCACTCAAGAGATCAAAGAGTAGTGCTTCTATTGGTGGGAGGTTGGGTAGCTCACCATTCTACCCGAATTTACGTACGGTGACACACACTCAAAAGAAGGCTCTTTAGTAGATGGAAGAATTCTGGTCGGTGCCTCTCATGATATGAATACGGGTAGTCTCCACTAATGATTGATCAGCAACTCTAATAATGCCCTTCTCCCTGCACCAAATTCGCATCACCGGCATGATTAAATCCATTATTTAACACTCAAACAAGCAAGAAATCCGAATGTAGTTCTCTAACATTTCCAAGTTCAATTATGTCGGTCAAAATCTCTATGTAAACATACCTAGAAGTATGCTAGTGACTCTAAAATCTTTAAAAGTTGGAGTTTTTATGTAAAACTTTTTTTTTTTCAAAATTTTTCAATTTTTTTGTAATTTTTGTTTTAAAAACATGCTTAACCACTCCCCCACACTTAAACCTTACATTTTCCTCAATGTAATTGAATCCTCCTAGTAAAGTCAAGGTGGGAAATTTTAACATGATAAGAAACAAGAAAAAGAAATAACAAAAAGCAAAAAGATAAGAAATACAAAACCTATGGGTTGCCTCCCATTAAGCGCTTGTTTTAAAGTCGACGGCCCGACTTAGCTCTTGCATGATTCATTCCCCATATACCAACAATCGGAAAATTTGAGGATCCACCCATAATACCTGTTTTGCAAACAATAACTCCATACAAATATTAGCACAAGAAAACAATAGTGAAATTATCGCTCGATAGAAATTTCCCCCACACTTATTCTCGTCCACACTCGGAAGTGTATAAAGAACATAGAATTCGGGAACTTCCATGTATTCCTCTTGGCAAACCTGCATAGTGTTAGAATCAAGTGTTTCCAATGGTGGATATCTAGAAACAAAATCATCCAAAAATACTTTCGAAGCACATACATTCAAACCAATAAGAGGTGAAGGAGAAGAATCAATAGGCAAAGGGTTAGACAAACCTTGCACAATCTCTTGTATTATAGAATCCTCTTCATCCTTAAAAAATTCAAGTGAATTACTTACCTCTTGTATATCGTGGTCCTCTATTAAACCTTGCAACCATTCTTCGTCGTTTTCTACCTTAACCAAAGTTTTGGCATCATTATAATCATTAGCAAGTTCAATTGGGTCTTCCACAAAATCAATGAATGTGGTTTCATCCTCTAGCATCATCTCTTCAACATCATCATCGGAATCGGGCCATTCTTCCCTCATATAATCTTCCTCGATATAAATTGTAAGATCTTCTTGTGAGGGTGTTACTTCGTTTACAACAATAGGCAAGTGATATCCAAACTCCTCATTTTGAATAGGTGAAGGATCTTTATTATGATCCGGAGTTGGAATAACTTCCTAATTGTTGCAACGTTCATACACTTCCGCGGACTCCCATCTTTCCCTAAGAAATTTTTTCCAAGCACTAAGTGCATCATCTTCAAGCTCTACCTTTTGAATAGGTGTTTGATCATTATTAAGATCAAGGCTCGAGTAAGCTACACTAGCGTCATCAAAAGTCTCTAAAGGTTGGTTAATTTGTTCGTATATTTTCTCCGAATTCCTTTGAATTTCTCGATGTGATTCTTGAAACTTTTGTTGAAGATCCCCAATCATGGCGTACATCTTATCTCGCAAAACTAGAGAATTTCGATCATAAACAAAACTATCCTCCCATCCTTGTGATTGTCCACTTACATACCCGTCATAAGGTTGTTGATATGTATGAGAATATCCATAAGGTTCTGTAGGAATTTGATCATAGCCAAAAGATTGGTTTTGATTGTATCCTAAGGATGGTTGGAAGTTGTCATAATGTTGAGGTTGAAAACCGTATTGATTGTTGTAATATGCTTGCTCTTGTCCACCGTACATGGAAAACCAGCACCTGAAATAAGATTCAAAAACCAAGTTAGATACGGAATAGAATCTAACAAAGCAAGAATAAACCAAAAAGAAAAATAAAAACAACTAAAATCATCCGCTTGCTCCCTAAGAACGGCGCCAAAATTTGATGCGTGTCGTAACCACAACAAATTAATTAATACTTTACTACCTAATTAACTAGTAATATAGGGTAGTCAAGGTCGATCCCACGAGGAGCACGAGATTCTAGTTGTAAAAATTGTCACAAAAGGGGGGTGTAAAAAGCAAAAGAAAATAAACAAAACAATTAAAAGATAAAGTTGAAAGCAATAAGAGAGACAAGATCAAGGAATCCTTCTTCGTTACGAAACAATGATTAAAGTTATGTTCTCTTCTACTTGTTATTAGTCACAGATTATCACCAACCGTAGGTAAAGCAGCTAGCTCAGTGCTAAACCCCTAAATCCCTTGTATCACCGGACACAGAAGTTCTCGACTACCGGATTCTATTTACCAAACCACCTAGTAGTAGCTCACTCTAGATGTAATTTAAATAAACGCATTAAGATTTATGAACTTATTAGGTTAATATTAGTAGTTAGACTGTTAGATCAAGGTCTACTTGCAACGGCGCCAAAATTTGATGCGTGTCGTACCACAACAAATTAATTCAAGATTTTCCACTCAATTAAAAATAATATAATGGAAGTCAAGTTCGTTCCCACGAGGAGCAAGAGATTCTAGTTGTAAAAATTGTCACAAAAGGGGGTGTAAAAAGCAAAAGAAAATAAACAAAGCAATTAAAAGATAAAGTTGAAAGCAATAAGAGAGACAAGATCAAGGAATCCTTCTTCGTTGCAAAACAATGATTAAAGTTATGTTCTCTTCTACTTGTTATTAGTCACAGATTATCACCAACCGTAGGATAGCAGGTCCGCTTAGCTAGCCCCAAAATCCCTAATTTCACTGAGTAACAGGTCCGCTTTAGTTATCGATTCTATTCAAAAGAACCACCCCGAGGTTCGCTACAAGATGTAATTCCACGAATGCATTAAGATCTATGAATTTAGGTTTAGTACTAGTAGTTAAACTCGGGTCGCTTGGTTCACTTTCTAGCGTTGTTTCTACACACAATTGCTCCACGGAATCCCTCCGCAAGGTCTTGTGTTTTCTACTTGTGTAAAGTGTCGAGAACGATTACTTATTCCCTAACTTATACTAGATTTAGATTAAACTAACAAATCAATTTAGCATGCATTCTAAACAATCTATCAATCAATCATGAATGTCATTAAGATCATTCCTATTAGTAAAAACAAACGATAATCATGTGAAAAACTTCAAGATAGAATTAAAAACAAAAACTCAAATCATATTAAGAACTAGGAATTCATCCTCAATCAATAAAATTAGCTACTCATGTTAAAGAGTTCACACAAAGAATAAGAAAAGAAAAGTGTTGTGTGTGTAGAGAGGTGTGTAGAGGTGTATGTAGAGATGTGTAGAAAACTTCTCTATTTATAGGCTTCAATATTCTCCAAATCTTCCAAGGAATAGAATCCTTTTTCTTTTGCAATTCAATTTCCAAATCCAAGATTTTCTCAACTCTTCCACCTTCTCTTTCCAAATTTGAGTCCAATTCTCCATCCGATTCCAAGCCCAAGTCTTCACACCCATGAGAGAAGTCTATAGAAAATTCTGGAATTTTTGCTCGCCGGAAAACTGGGATTGTGGCCGGAATTTTACCGGAAAACCTCACCGCCGGTCACCTGAAAATTTCTCCGTCGTTGGAATATTCGACGGAATATTCCGTCACCCACTGTTAGGACTAACGGTCAAAGGGGTCAACCGTCAGTCCAACCGTTAGTCAGCGGGTCAAGGAGGAGGAGAGTCAGAGCCGAGTCGGTTACTCGGTCGATGTCAACTCGCCTCATCGGGTCCGACTCTACTGAGTTGCGTGGTCAATCGTCGGATCGGTCATCGCGAGTTAACTCACGGAATGGAGGGCCGTGAGAGTTTCTGACTATTTACAGACTTCCCAGGCCAATTTCAGCCTATTTTCTTCTGTTCTGTGACATCCTAAACATACATCTAAATTTCAGCAACTCATTCTCAAGAGCAAAGAAATTCATCATCTCCCGTGTCTTGTTTAACAATGCATCTTCGGCTACGCTTATACACATCCCGTAGTTTAGCTCATGCCATCCCCATATGCAGCTTCACTTCATTCTTGCACACTGCCGCTTTCCAACAGCTTTTCAAAATTCTCAACACCACTCGCTTTCACTTCCATAACAACAAAGCTACCAACAAAGACTTAACCCATCTCATGATTTCAACCATTCACTCCATCTAAGTAGCATCAGATTCTCGGCCAGAACCATCTCTTCTTTCTTTGAGTTATCATATCATCTCTACCTTAAACACAGAATCATCACAAACCCATTCATCTCTCGATTCCGGAAGCTCACATCTCTGATTCCACTACAAGATCCATTCCATCTCACACCCTTAATCAAGCGGTATTAACTCATCCTTTCAACTCGCGGAGGATGAACAACTTCAATTCACTCTGAAGGAGTTCAACCTTTCTCAATTTCTCGATCAGAACCTTACCAATTATAGCAGAAACCCATTCTCAGTATCATCCCCATGGAAATCAACAGCATCGGCTGAGTTCTTCTTCTCTCAAAAACCCATTTCTGAATCTCGAGTCTCACAGCAGATCCACCAACAACAACTTCTCAAATTACTCACCATTTCTTCCTCTCTCGATTCCTCCGACCCAACACAGCATCGATCTACTTCTCTTTAAACCAACAAAACCTAATCGATCCCGTCTTCTCTATTTTACAAGACCTCAATTTCAATTCTCAACTCAAGATGGCCATCATCTTTATCTTCTCGAATAAACCCTGATTCAATTCGTAGAAACAATTTAATCTCTTCCTTGTTTTATCGATTCACAGATCCAACACAAAATTTAGACAGCCACCAATCACAGAACCTTCATCTATTTCCAGTTTCTTATCTGCTTCGCTCAATCGACTCATTTAACTCACAGTTTCTTCTCTCGATTTTCTCTCTCGCAATGCCTCTTTCTCTTTCTCAATTTCAGCAGTTCTGTAATGAATTGAATTGAATTCGAACAACGAACCCAATTTTAGGTTTTAGATGTGGGGCGGCTATTTGCACCCACCTTGTATGCGTACCACCCAATGATATATGATAAGGGACACCTGGGATGGCTACCCTTAACCATTGCTAATCTTTGTTTAGTATTCCTTCAAATTGGGTTGCCCCTTAACCTCAACTCAAGCTCCATATATCAATCGCCCGTAAAAATGACCTTTTTGCCCTTTTGGCTCAAATTGGGTGATTTCTTCTTCTTTTCCTCCGTGCGACTCCAAAGTAGCTACAAAACTCAAAACAAGCGTAAAATATAAAATTCACACGAAATATAGCAAAGAAAGCATAAACTCTAGATAGTAAATACGGTGTATTCTACACCTATCATTGGCACACGCCAAATATAGCGCCCTAGGCTTGCAAGACTTGCAACTAGGTCAACATGGCCGCACGTGCCATTGGCACATGCCAATACGTGCCGCAAGCCATATTCCAAGTCGCTATGCCATTGGAACACGCCAAATATAGCGCCTTAGGCTTGCAAGACATGCAACTAGGTCAACTTGGCCGCACGTGCCATTGGCACATGACAATACGTGCCGCAAGCCATATTCCAAGTCGCTATGCCATTGGCACACGCCAAATATAGCGCCCTAGGCTTGCAAGACTTGCAACTAGGTCAACATGGCCGCACGTGCCATTGGCACATGCCAATACGTGCCGCAAGCCATATTCCAAGTCGCTATGCCATTGGCACACGCCAAATATAGCGCCCTAGGCTTGCAAGACTTGCAACTAGGTCAACATGGCCGCACATGCCATTGGCACATGCCAATACGTGCCGCAAGCCATATTCCAAGTCGCTATGCCATTGGCACACACCAAATATAGCGCCCTAGGATTGCAAGACTTGCAACTAGGTCAACATGGCCGCACATGCCATTGGCACATGCCAATACGTGCCGCAAGCCATATTCCAAGCCGTTATGCCATTGGCACACGCCAAATATAGCGCCCTAGGCTTGCAAGACTTGCAACTAGGTCAACATGGCCGCACATGCCATTGGCTCATGCCAATACGTGCCGCAAGCCATATTCCAAGTCGCTATGCCATTGGCACACGCCAAATATAGCGCCCTAGGCTTGCAAGACTTGCAACTAGGTCAACATGGCCGTACGTGCCATTGGCACATGCCAAACACACACGCTGGTAGCCTAACTTGCAAAACCATGCAACCTACCACCAAGGCATTCCGCACATGCCACACGCACCATTAGCAGCACCACTTGCACTCAAGGCGCAACCAACGAGATATCAACACAAAACTGGGGGATGCTTCTTTAGGGTTTTGGTTTGGCGGTCACAGCATGCAGCGTACACTACGCTCACAATTAAGAAAGCGTGAATAGGAATAAAGCGGTCAAATAAAAGAGGAAATAATGGTGAAAAACGTTTTCACCCATTAAACCATGCTTTTTACACCTCCTACCATTATTTCACCCTTTTACTCTCTTCCTTTATGAGGCCAGGTACGTTTCAATCTTGACTTGTATAAATAGGTCTTACCTATTTCCACCAGACAACAAGTCTCGGTCAGGAGAAATATACTACACTTACACTCTCAGAAAGGCAACTTTGCAAGCTCTCCAAAAGCTTTCATCTCTTGCAAGCTTCCTAAGCTTTCACTTTCTGATACAAGTCGAGATACTACTCTCCTCAACACCTTTCTCTGCTTCCCTCCCCAAATCAACCCTTCTCCTCCACTTTGTGACCGTAGCAAGTCCGGGAACGGCCATTTCTTGGTTTAGGCCGGACTTGTACAGATTGATCTCTCGAATCTATAAAGTGCTCACGTGCAGCACATTTGTTTAGGGTTTAAACCAGTTTCTCACTCACCTACCGCATTTACCGAAATCGACAGAAACGATTTTCACCCATAAACATTCCCAAAAAAATAAATCTACCGGGCCCTCCCAAAAGATATTTGTAGATTTTGCCGTTAATCCGAAGGTCCAGATTTCATATTCTATTAAAAATTGACGGCCACGAAATGTAACGGGGCTAACTTTGATTTCGGCCAATCAGGAGCGAGGGTTTCGTTCACCGGCCAATGGGAAGGGAGGTTTTCGCAACTCTCGACGTGGTGTGAGAGATGGGATTGGGTGTTTAGGTTATTGATAAAGAAAGTGCATATATGTAATTAGACAATCAATAGGCGATATACTCAACAAAAATATTTCAAATTAATGTACACGTATACGACAAAATGGTTAGTTCTTAAAATAAATATTTAAGATATTAAAAATAAATACAAATCACATAGTACATTTGTTTCAAAAAAACTAACCATCGAAGGTGATGTTTCTCTTTATTTCATTTTGTAAACAAATAAGACAAAATAGTACTACATGGAGCAAATACTAATATCCATTACTTTCATCTCTCCCTCCTTCTACTTTTTCCTCTGATATTTTTGACTCAAAAATCAAAAGGAGCCTTCCTATACACGTGCAAATGGCTTTTTTCTAGTATTATTTTTTAATCAGAAAACAAATAAGTGAATCAATTTTTATCATGAAATAAATAAGAAAAAACCTTGTAATATATTTTTTTGTTAAGGATATAGGACAAAAACTATAAAATGCATTTTTTTTTTCATGGGACCAACACGCAGTACCCACTTCTCTAGAGCACCTCCAACATTTGGAGTCAAGCCAAAATACAACACAATTTTTTTTTTCAATCTATAAGTCCTCTTACCAAGTGTGATCGTCTATGGAAAAACTCGAGACAATACAACAACTTCGGTATTCACACTTTGTGTGATTGTCTATATGGATACGAGATCGAGACAATACGACTACCAAAGTCTGATTACTTGATAATAGGTTCGGACTTAACCACACTCTATAGGATCACTATCAAGTAATACGGAGTTAATGTTTGTGTATTTTACTTTATTATAATAAAAAATTATAATGCGGAAATCAAAGTAAAAGAAACAACAAGATTTTGTTAACGAGGAAACCGCAAATGCAGAAAAACCTCGGGACCTAGTCCAGAATTGAATACTCTCAGAATTAATCCTCTATAGAGAATCCAAACCAACTTCGTATAGTTGAGAGCAAGCAACTACCCCTAGTTCACTCAGTTTCCTCAGTATCCCTGCGCTTCCGACTTTGATGAGTCACGCACTGGTACAATTCCTTTGGATCGTATTCCAAACAGTAAAGGAACAACAAACCTGTTTGGTAACAACTCTTAGATTCTTTTCAAGATAATAGATATCTCAAGTCATACGCAAAGGCTCTTCCGTTTAATCTAATAGACTCCTTTGCCTGGTTAGATCAATCTATCCAATAACTACCAAAGTAGTCAAGTTTAGATTCTTAATCGATTCTAGTTGGATCCCAGCCGATCAAGGTTTGTGCACACACAAAGATACGAAATCTTCTTTGTCTTCAAATCTTCTTTAATCTTCAGTTAAACCTGCACAACACCAATTGAATCTCTTGTGATCAATCACACACGGAACAGAGTCTGTTAACAATGGATTATCACAAGATGTCTTTAGATCTACGCACAGTTCTAAAGATCCCGTCGATACTTCGATCTAGTTTGAGTGAATCTTATATCAGAAGAGAAGATTCTCATCTTAAGGTAATAACGTTAGGAATGAAACAGTTCAAGACAATATTACTAACCTCAAGAGGAAGGATGATGTCGTCGTTGTATTCCGTTATTTTTTCACGTTCTTGAGGTCTTCGAGTAATAGTTGTATGTCTCAACATTCCTAGAATTTTTAGTCGAACCTAAACGAAGTTGTTCTCTAGTACATAATCAAGCAACTCTTAGATGAGTTTTGATTCACTAAAATATGACAACCAAACTTGACATAGCAACGCTTGGTGGGTTCAACCGAGCTATGATCTAACACTAGGTGCAATCAAAGTTTCAAGAACCGTTAGTCAATCAAATCAATCAGAAACTAATAACATTGCAATTATCTAGTTTCCCACCAACGGTACTCGTAGAGCTTCTTGATCCCACATAAGTCTTTAAATGAGCGGTCGTAAGAGATTTCACCTAATTAGGATACTTTCCTTTGCGGATAGACGGATCCACCAGAAACAACAAGATATGAAGTTTGCCTAGCTCTTAGGATAGTTTTCTAGAAATTCAAACTTAGGTATTTATAGACCAAGGATGTTTGGACTCTAAGGAATTTCCAAAACCGAAAGTATTCTCAAGATATGCAATAAATGCTCCATTCGCTTTTCCAAATTCCAATTAATGCTTGTCCAATTTTTCCGAAATCTCTCAATAGAAAATCTCCAATTAGTAAATGCACATTTACTAGCTTTTATTTTCTAGAGCTACACATTAATTTTTGGTAATTAATGTATATAAAACTAACAACCTTAATTAAAAGATTCCTAATTTATTTCGGTACATGATCTCCTTGAGTACTAAGGAATATCATTGAACAATAAATGATAAGAGTTACTGTCTGTGTTCAAAGTATGTTGACATCTTTTCACTGTAAATACTTATTCATATTTACATTACATTCTTGGAATCGGTCATACCACACTTCCAAACAAGTTTAGAATTGGTTTCCATGTATTCCAAGACTACTATGTGATTGATCAAATATCAAATCACATACATGGGTTCAATCGGTTCTACCAATCACTAGGATCGGTTATAACTACTTATGGAAATACTTGTGATCGGTCACACCAGTCACTAGGATCGGTTACACCAGTTACAAGGATCGGTTCCATATTACCATGGTATTGCTTGTGATCGGTCACACCAGTCACCAAGATCGGTTACCAATTACAAGGATCGATTACACAACTCTCTGTGATCGGTCACGCCAATTTCTAGGATCGGTTACACCAATTATTAGGATCGGTCACACTAATTACAAATATCGATCATACCATCTCATGGTGATTACTTAGGATCGGTTACACCAATTAATGAAAACCAGTCATACCAAATCATAAGTCAGGTATTGTGATTAGTTATAAAAAGATACATAACCATGGTTAAGATCGGTTCTACCATCTCACACATATTGGTCATCAAAAGATTTGCAATGAATAGCCACACCAATAAGCCTAATGATTTCCTTTCGATTCATAAAACAAGTTTTTGAATGCATTTCCTTTAAACGAATGTTAAACATTGTTTCCTAGGATGAAATCTTCACCATAACCCATTCACATAAGCATAACAATATATACAAGATTATGTCGATGTCATATCTACGAAGTTCAAAATATAGGCGTTATACTTCTGTTGATGGTGGTTTTTAGCTTAGGGTTAAAATCGTAAAACACTAAACCCTAGCAGACAGTGATGTCACAGCATTTAAAGTAACAAGCATTTACTAGGCACATTTACTGAAACCTTTAATGTGTCCCTAAATAATTACCGGGGTATCTTTTTCAAATTAGGGTTACGACAAGTCAAACCCTAATTCCCACGTGTGCCAATGGCAAATCATGCCAGCCACACCGACCGCGCCAAAGCATGCCAACCATGCTAGACGCACCTCTGTGCCAATGGAAAATCATGCCAGCCACACCGACCGCGCCAAAGCATGCCAACCATGCTAGCCGCACCTCTGTGCCAATGCCAAATCATGCCATCCACACCGACCGCGCCAAAGCATGCCAACCATGCTGGCCGCACCTACGTGCCGATGGAAAATCATGCCATCCACTGCGCCATGCCAAACGCATCTAGCCATGGCCCCATGTCGCTCCACCATACTGGCTTTCACTACGCGACTATCAAAACGAAGGCGTGCAACATTCAACGGTTGCCCTTCAATCCCAGGAGCAAATCCTGGCCGTCTAAGGTTACCAAACGACCTTTGCCCCAAAACCCTAGCTTGGTCACGCACCTAGCCCAAGCTAGTCACGCCATGCGCCTATGGCAAACCCTTGGCCCCACATTCCAAGCCAAAACCTAACCTAGCCCAAGCTAGTCACAGCCATGCGCCTATGGAAAACCCTTGACCCCACATGCCAAGCCAAAACCGCACCTAGCCCAAGCTAGCCACGCTATACGCCCCTGGAAAACCCTTGGACCCACAAGCCAAGCCAAACCAAACCTAGCCAAGCTAGCCGCGCCATGACAAACGCACTTTGCCTTGGCCCTAGCCATGCTAGTCACATCATGCCAAGCCAAACGCCCTTGCCTTGGACCTGGCCACGCCATACGCCCATGGCAAACCCTTGGCCCCACATGCCAAGCCAAAATCGCACCTAGCCAAAGCTAGCCACGCCCAAGGCGAACCCTTGGCCCCACATTCCAAGGCCAAACCAAACCTAGCCAAGCTAGCCGCGCCATGCCAAACGCACTTTGCCTTGGCCCTAGCCATGCTAGTCACATCATGCCTAGCCAAACTCACTTTCCTTGGCCCTAGCCACGCCATACGCCCATGGCAAACCCTTGGCCCCACATGCTAAGCCAAAATCGCACTTAGCCAAAGCTAGTCATGCCCAAGGCGAACCCTTGGCCCCACATGCCAAGCCTAACCACACCGTAGCCGCGCCGCCCTGTTAGCCTTCCCTACGCGGCCACCAAAACGAAGGCGTGCAACAATCAACGGTTGCCCTTCAATCCCAGGAGAAAATCCTAGCCATCCAAGGTTACTAGACGACACATGGTAACCTTTGGCCCGAAAACCTAAGTTTGGCCACGCCAAACCTTGCCATGCCAACCTAGCCGCGCCACCACGTTGACCCTCACTACGCGACTACCAAAACGAAGGCGTGCAACAATCAACGGTTGCCCTTCAATCCTAGGAGCAAATCCTAGCCATCCAAGGTTACCAGACGACTCATGGTAACCTTTGGCCCGAAACCTAAGTTTGGCCACGCCAAACCTTGCCATGCCAACGGCATGCCAACCCAACCACGCCACCACGTTGGCCCTCACTACGCGGCTACCAAAACGAAGGCGTGCAACGATCAACGGTTGCCCCTCATCTCAAGATGCAAAATCTCAACCGTCGAAGATCACCAGGCTGGCAAGTTTCCCGAGCTTGACTTGACAAGCCACAACAACGTTATATATGTTTTCCAAAACATTCCAGACATCAACACAAACTGGGGGATCCTCTTTGGGTATTGATATGGCGGTTTACAATAATGCGGCGTACACTACGCCCGTCATAAGGAAGTGTCATAAGGGTGAGGCGGTTAGTAAATACGGAAGTTATGTGTGAAACGTTCATGGGACATAAAGCACATGCGTTAACAACTTTATGGGACATCAATTCCATAACGTTAAGCGGTTTCATGCGTTAACCACTTTATGGAACATCAATTCCATGCATACGGTTACCACCTCCTCCCATTTACTTCCCCACTCCTTAATGAGACCAGGGTACGTTTTACTCCGACTTGTATAAATAGGTCTTACCTATTTCCATTGAACAACAAGTTCATACGGGAGATACAACACTCAGAAATACTTACTTGCTAGATCACCTTGTTAGCTCTCTCACTTTTCTGATAACAAGTTGTAGTAACCCAACTACTCTTCCAGAATCAACTATTATGGTCTCACCAATTTCCTTGCTTCCCTCCCCAAAACCAACCCATTCTCCTCCACTTTGTGACCGAAGCAAGTCTGGAACGGCCATTTCTTGGTTTAGGCCGGACTTGTACAGATTGATCTCTCGAATCTAAAGTACTCCCTTGCAGTACATTGTGTAGAGTTAAAATTGTTTCTCACCTACACACCCGCAATTATCGAAATCAGCAGAAACTATTTTCACCTACAAACAATTGGCTACCACAGTGGGAGGTTTGATCTTTCGGTTACAATGTCAATTTTCAACCAGCGATCTCATTCTTCGACCCAGACATCAAGAGAGTAGAGGAAGGCGATCCACTCCGACTCGGTTACCCGACGACTCGATTATCAGTCATGACGCGACAAGGGATGACTGGGGACTTCCCAGAGGATAGAAGTAGACGATCCGCCCAAGGATCAATGGCTCGGTTATCAGACAGCTCAGTAACGACTGGGGACTTTCCACGACAGTGTTTCCAGAGGATAGAAGTAGACGATCCGCCCAAGGATCAATGGCTCGGTTATCAGACAGCTCAGTAACGACTGAGGACTTTCCATGACGGTGTTTCCCACAAAACTCGGTCTTACACCTGAAGGTTCACTTTTCATCGGGAGACCTAAAACCGAGTAAGTCTTACCTAGGCAAGATACATGGTTTTCTATTTCAAGTTTTCACGGGAATGATAAAACCTATAGCCATATTTCATCCCATGTCATCTACCAACACACGGTTCCATGGTTTTCCTGGAATGTCTGCATCACTTTCATTCATATCCAAAGACAATTCAATTCTAAACATTTCATTCAAAACAAATATATAATCCAAAACCGTCAAGGTAGCATTTATCTATTAACCAGAGAAAATCAGAAAATCAAAAACCAAAACCAGGTGTCTCATTTGCCTTTCAAAAAAAAACACCTAAAGATAAGAGGTTCAAAAGACAGAAATGTATTCAAGGAAAGTTTTTCAGCAGCGGCTTGCTCCTCTTAGAAAAGGCCTCCTTTGTACTCTGGAGAGCCGCCCTCTTCAACTTAGGCCTCCTGTACAACTTCTTGAATTCCGCTTCCTGCTTCTTCACTATGTCTGCGGAAGGACCTTCAACTGCTCCAGCCAACGACCTTTCAACATCAGAGAGACCTTTAACGAACCAAGGAACGTTTAATTCGAAGCCCACACACATGTCACGATGGAACTTCCAGCTCGAGATTACATCCTCAGAAATTGTATGACCAGTCACATTGCACATCTCATCAATCGAAGACAAGGCTTCCTCCACACGCTTGACCAACGCATGTCGACTAGTGATCTTCTTAGTCGTGGCAATGTGACTATAGCTTTCCCAAATCTTGGTGTACAATGTCGCATGTTTAGCCGGCACACTAAATCCACCAATCAACACATGACCTGGGAAAGGGGACAGATACGGAGGATTGAAGGTGGCACCTGCAACTGAATCAGCAACTGGCAGGAGATCCCTAACTACGATTTCACCCCCCGAAGTGCTCTCCTCCACCTGAGTCACGGCAGCGCCCTCGGGACGATGAATCTCCATGTCCAAGTCGCTAGCTGACACAGTTTCCGCAGTGGGAAGTACGGCTACGTCTTTACTCTGGTGGTCTTCCACTTCAATATCATCCCCAGAAACGGTTTCCTCCTAAAAATCAAAATTTAGTTTTACTGCAAACGAAGAAAAAAAAAGGGGAAAGAAGAAAAACATGGAGGGGACTCACCGATTCAGTTTTAGACTGACTAGACGAAGTTTCAACACTACTATCGGAATAATTGCTCTCACCACCGCTAGACCCTGAACTCTCATCCTTTTCGAGTTCCGCGTCATCATGGGTAGACTCTGCAACGCCGCTCTCTGTCTTGAAAAATGATGTTTTCTGACTGCTCGCAAGTTTAGCAAAGGCGTTCGTACTACTGAGACCCCGGACAAGGGCGCATTCTCAGAAAAGGAACAAGGAAATAAACGATCCAGGCCAAGGTCAAGAGGAGATACGTATGTACCCGCATATTGGAACATCAATTCCATGCATACGGTTACCACCTCCTCCCATTTACTTCCCCACTCCTTAATGAGACCAGGGTACGTTTTTACTCCGACTTGTATAAATAGGTCTTACCTATTTCCACTAAACAACAAGTTCATAAGGGAGATACAACACTCAGAAATACTTACTTGCTAGCTCACCTTGTTAGCTCTCTCACTTTTCTGATAACAAGTCGTAGTAACCCAACTACTCTTCTAGAATCAACTATTCCGGTCTCACCACTTTCCTTGCTTCCCTCCCCAAACCAACCTATTCTCCTCCACTTTGTGACCGAAGCAAGTCTGGAACGACCATTTCTTGGTTTAGGCCGGACTTGTACAGATTGATCTCTCGAATCTAAAGTACTCCCTTGTAGTACATTGTTTAGGGTTTAAATTGTTTCTCACCTGCACACCCGCAATTACCTAAATCAGCAGAAACCATTTTCACCTACAAATAACTTCGTAGTCTAATTCCCTAATACTATGATCATACAAATATGACCATGTCACATCACTAGAGTAATATACTATATGTACAGTATATATATCTTCGCAGTTATGTTTTCAATATGTCGTCGTTGTAGTTCGCTACTTCTTCACATTCTTCAGGTCTTTGAAGTAATACTTGTATGTCTCAATATTCCTAGACTTTCTAGTCTAACCTAAACGAAGTTGACTCTAGTATATAATCAAGCGAGTTTAGATGATTTTTGACACACTAAAATATGACAACCAAACTTAAAATACCAACGCTTGGTGAATTCAACCGAGCTATGCTCTAACACATTCAAAGCGAGTATGATGCTTCTACTTTCTCATACCTCGACTATCGAATAAATATAACCCTCCTAGACGGATTGCATGCTAGTATAGAGCCATCAATTAATTAATTCTAGTCGCAATATTCATCAATTGAATTCCTAGAAAATAATCTATTTTTATCATAATATCTCATTACTCCGTTTCGTGGCTTTTCTCGGCTGAATTCCTTGGATTAGTAATTGATATTCACTTTTCGGGTATTTGGGCCACCACCAAGTAAGCCCCGGGAAAATGGGGCGAGTGTACTTATAAATAATGCACAAACGAGCACACAAAAATATGGACGAACGAGGAAGTATGGAGACCTATGCAAAATAGGAAAGGAAAATAAGTAAAAAAGAATTAAGAGGCGCCCGGGACAGGGATCCACCGGCCGGCCGGCCATGCCGCTGTGGTCGATCCCGCGCCTCTCCATTTTTCTTTTAACCTATTTTTATTATTTTTCCTCATCTCTTGAAACTCCCTCATTTGAGCAAACTTCCTTGTTTGAGGAAAACTCCTAGTTTCCCATATTTCCTCACACAAGTTAGAAAAATAATAATAAAAAATAGGAAAGGGCGCCACGGAACTTGGCCCACCGGCCGGCCGACCATGCCACGGTCGTGGCCGGTCCCACGTCTCTCCAATTCTTTATTTTATTATTACTACTTCTCGCATCTCATGAAACTCTCTCGTTTGAGCAAACTTTTGGTTTCCATATTTCTCTAATATTGCTCAAATCTCCAAAAAAGCCAAAAACTCAAATGGTCCCACGACCGTCCGGGCTTCTCACGAAAAATATTAAAATATCATTATTTTAATATTGTTAAAATATTAATCGCACAAGCAAAGTCTTACTTATTCATGCAAAATTGAGAGTTTTAGTCAAGATCAAACTCTTCTGAAAATCCAAAATATTGCTCAAACGAGCAACAAGACATCTAAAATTCTCAAGAACGCACGTGTGAGGGACATGGTGGCCCATGCACCACCATGACCGGACCTGGACGGTCCCTTGGCCATCATGACCGGCCGGTCCCACGTCTCTTCATAAATATTTAATATAATTCATATTTTCCTGATTCTCCAATGATGAATCCTCGTCCATGGATATTTCTACACGCTCGGATGTCCCCCCCACCACCAATGGACGGCTCTCATGCCCTTGGTCGAATTTTCTTGACCTACATTGGACAACTCTCCATCTAGTGTTCGAATTTACGATAATTCGATAAAAGTCGATATCTTTTATATTGATTCAACAATCAATATTCTAATTTATATTTAATGTTCAGTCCTGCAACCAACATTTTTGCTCGATTGGGAACCAAGGTGTGGACAGACGACCATCGAATCTAATACTCTGATTCCTACTTTGTATTCAACAATTCATACATATTAGATCAGGAATGAGCATTCTACATAATTCAACAATATCTGATTTCTTGTAAAATACTCGACATATCAGAATAGATCCACGATCGAGCAATCTTATCGGACGCGCGTCAATCCAAATAATCAGAATATCAATTATTACCTCAACTGGGAAAATGATATATCACAATTCATCAAGACTCAACGTGTGTGCATTACTCTGTCTCAACAAACATCTCACGTTCAACTTCGAGTCTCAGAGCATATCACATTCGTCCATTATTCCCGACTTACCAAGGATAAGTCTCATGTCTAGTCAAGTCAACAATTGACCAATTAAATACATGTCTATCATGCATGACTCCACATTCATGAGACATCAATCATGTCACATGGGGGAATATTACTAGGGTTTTGGTCTGGCGGTCTACGACACGTGTGTACACCCACGATGAGAAATGTAAGTAAGTCATGCAAGCAGTTGAAAGAGTTAGCAAAATAGTGGATGGACAATCAACCAAGTCTACGCCCGATGAGAAACTGGTTCAAACACGATTTCAATTTACCCACTCTTCCACTCCTCTACAATCGTCGTACTTACTTGGATCAATGTGTCTACTACTCTTGCAATATAAATAAGTTCTTCGATCCACGATTAAACAACAAGAATTCTTATCTGAACAAGAACTCACAACAGAGCAGAATTCAATCAATCAAAACGTATTCGAACTCAACATTTCACTGAAAACTTGCAGTAGTCTACAACACATCCACAATCCTTGATCATCATTGATCTCACACACTTATCATCTTCCCTCTTACAGATCGAACCCCATCCATCTTTGTGACCGAATTGACTCTAGAACGGACATTGTCTTGGTTTAGTCTAGAGTCTTACAGATTGATCTCTCGAACTCAAAGCACTCCCGTGCAGTGTATCTGTTTGCTAAAGGTTTAGGCAATTTTATCGGTCGAGGAGCCTCCGCCTTACGCTCGAGTCCCCACCTTCCTAAAAAACCAGCAAATCATTTTCACCCATCGACATATTGGCGACCACAGTGAGAGATTTATCTCTCGGTTGCAATCCTAATTTTCTAAAAGATGGTTGATCTTAGGTCAGGCTCAGTTACAGATCTTAACCCGACAATGCTAGCACTAACAACAATGGTGGTACTCTAGTTGCTCTTCCCATTTCCAACAACGGCGCTTATGATGCTACCCCACAAACCAACAATACTAGTGTCCATGCTAAAAGATGGTTGATCTTAGGTCAGGCTCAGTTACAGATCTAAGAGGCAGAGCATACACCTAGTACAATAACATCGTTCCAGGAAGCATCGCCAGTTGGGGAGAAATGATTAATGTTTTCTACCGAAAATACTTATTCGTTTTGGAACAAGTTACTCGCTTTGATCTGGAAAGGATGTTTCAGAAGAACAGTGAACATCCGTACGATTATGTGAAAAGTTTCAGATTCCAAGGTTTGGATTGTCATGATCCTAAAGTCACAAAACAAAAACTTGTAGATCTATGCATCAATGGAATGATCCCAGTCTACAGAGCTCTATTGGAAAATCTTCGATTTCATACTTTCTCAGAGCTTCAAGAGGCAGTCAAACGATCAACAACTACTATAACCTCTTTACTAGATAGAGCAAAAACTACAAAAGTCGAGGAACCACGGAAGACTCGAGGCAGAAACAGGCGCCTGATTAATAAGCAATACAATTTCCAACCTTCCACGAATGTTGTTGCTGAAGGGAGCAAAAGGAAAGCTGAAATACAGCATAAGAACACTTCTCCAACATTCCGGGCTCCTCTAAAAGTGTTAAGGAAGGATATCCAAACTCGAAATGCACATGCCCCGACCCAGCGTCAGTAAACAAGAAATGAACAAGCAGGATTAAACTTAACTCTGCCCATCGAAGAAGTGATCGAGTTGCTGGAATTCTGGATCCAAGACGGTCCAATCAAACTGTCATATATCAGGAGAGAGCCAACTGAGGAAGAGATATAGAATCCCAGGTACTGCCGCTTTCATAGATTTGTCAATCATCCAACAAGTGACTGCAACGTTTTGAAGCGCATCTTCAAAAAAAAGGTCGAGCCAGGAGAGCTCAATCTGGGGACTGAAGGAGTACAAAGAGGTCCTCTCACAATCATAACTTTTACTCTCTCTGAACCACCTGGAAAAGAAGCAGTTCAATCCTTAGTCGAGCATATATGTGAATTGTTATATCTGTCAAAGGCTCAAAGGAAGGACATGTTCGCAACACTGAATCACATCGTGTCAGGAAAGCGTCTATCCATTCCATAATTACTCTCTGAACCTCCAGTTATATACAAAGAGATGTACGATTGGGGACTTCTTACCACGGTCAATCTCAAAGGAAATTAATTCAAGAGAGCGTTGATCGATGTTGGTACTGTTGTCAATGTTATTCCATTGAAAACCCTCAGAGATGCAGGTATCACTCGACAAGAGGCAACTCATGCTCCTATCTCAATTAGAGATCACGAATAAACACCCAGAGATGCTTATGGATACATCACTCTCAAGATGAAAGTAGTCTCAACCTGGATAGAAACCAAGTTTTACATAATCAAGAAGGATTCAGAATATGACATGATCCTCGGACGAGCATGGATTCACGCTGAAAAGATGACTACTGACGAGACGTCTTTAATTGCACAATTTTCAGATGAGGAAAATTATAATTCGGAAGATTCAACAGATATTCCATCAACAAAGAAATTGTAGGAATTAAAAACTCTGATAGAGTTGAAACAAGAACCCGAAGAATATGCATTGACATTCCTCAAGAGATTCCGTACTCAGGCGAGTCTCATTCCTTGTATGTTCATATCATCTATTTTCAAACATGCTCTCATAGCACGAGGACTCAATTCTGCTAACAACTTAGTTGTTGCAACACGTTATGAATGGGTAGTCTCGCCACAATAATATTTTACCAAGTGGTTGAATATGGAATCTCTCCGAATCCAGCATCTTACTGAAACATTCACTGCTGAAATGATATTTAAGCACAAAAAGTATCTTGGGTATTCTCCCTTGCACGATTATCCACATGTGCCACAAAATCGGAAAGCTTCGATATATTCACAAGCATGGAATCCCACTGTAAAAGGAATGCCAAACCTGCAGAAGATAATCAGGGCAAGAATGATCAAGCCTCACAAATTTCATGAAGGCTATTTGGTTCTTTAAGCAATTAAATGCAATCTTCATTATGCAAAGAACTCCAATTGGGAAGGACCTTTTATGATTACCAAGTCTGTTACTGGTGGATACTACAAGTTGGCTGATATGGATGGAAAGGCAAGTGTTGCAATAATACAACAAAATTGGCTCAAAGCATTTGAAATCTGAGATATTCGACGTTTGAGGTATTAGACGTTAGAGGCACGAACGCCATAAATATTTGAAGTTTTCATTTAGGATTTTCATTCACTGTATTTTCACCAAAACTTATGCAATACTTGCATTCATTATTTGAGTTCAGAAATTAATCAAAGTTCATTTTACTTAAAGAAAATCTCTATCCAAAAGAAAATCCTCAATCATCTACTTATCCAAAATCAACCAAAATAAAATCTCGCGTCTCTCAGAAGTTCATAGTTCAAGAAATCATGGAACGGAAATTAAAGGAAATCGGCAAAGTAAGATTTCTGATCTTCAGAAAGCGTCAACTTCAAGTCTTTCAGAGCCGCATTCTCAATTTTAGCTCCTCAGCTAGTCTAGTAATCTTTGCTTCTTTCTCCATCACATCATTGTTGGAGAGAGGTACATTCTTCTTTTTCTGGGTCTCCTTGATGGCATCAATTCTCTGACGAAATCATTTCACAGTGAAACCAAGTCTCTCAGAATTATCCAAGTTGTACTCCCAATCAAAGAGTACATCTTTAGTAGAAGTACTTCTAGCCCTGGTGCATATATCATCTATAACACGCAATATAGATCCTACTAACATTATTAAGAAGTAAACACTTTTAGGATCTTTGGCGGTGACGATATGACCATACATTTCCCATATTTTCGATACAAGCTAGCATATCCGGTAGAGACGCTAAACCCACCAACTAGTTCATGATACGGGAGTGTCTCGCTGAATGGGGGATCAAAACAAATCCCTTCATTAGGGTATTCGTACTCTACCATGTGATTCTCAATCATTGGACCGGTTGCTTCCATCTCTGAAGCAACAATAAGTTGAGATTCTGTCACTTTGAAGGACTCATTAGCGACATCATCATGACCCTGAAGTGTTAATATGATTATATCACCATTTTGGTTTGCAGTATAACTCGTTCTATCGTTATTAGTTTCGTTATCCTCAACTCTGTCGTTTTGCACTTAATACGACAATTATATGAGTTAGAGTGCTTCAAGCGTGGAATTAAAATGGTAATCACAAAGTCCAGAATGTAAGTGAATTAATACCATCAAAATTCTTCATTATATATTCAAGACACAAGCAAATAGTGTAAGGTGGCAAAAAAGACGTTTTACAACAAACTCGCCTGAGATGATTTTACACTGTCATGTACAAGACGACGATCTAGAAGAAATTGGTAAGAAATCTAAGGTTGATTCATATGTCATTCTCTTTGTATGGATGTCCTCTACAACATATCCAAAATTCACTGCAATTGAATAAACAAGCAAAAAGATATGGCTGGAACATCGAACTATATGGCAGTTGAAATTTTTCTGGAGACTTCCTGGAAGTTTACCGTCATCGATTTCGACATCTAAACGTGCTGAAAACCCAAAAAGCTTATTTTTAAAACCTAGAAATATCCTGGGCATAAGAAAACTTGGGTAGATCGCAAAACTCAGATGTCGGAAAAATATTCTACAAAGTTTTTGCTAAAAGACTGAATTTCAATTTTCCGTGTGACGTATTTAATTTTTATTCATTCATATGGATTCTAATTCATTCATCCAAAAATAACAATCACTACAAAAAAACCGACCAAAGGCTACTTGACCAATGGTAGTGGCTTATAACAATCTTTTGTTGCAAATCACTTTTTGCAATTAATGTTAGTTGCCCAGCCTTAGTGGCGGAAGGGGATGTTGTTTTCTGTTTAAGGCAACAAGTGCGCAGTGGTTAGTTGGTAACCACGTCTTAAGCTACTAATCTGAGTAGTTGACAAACAGTCGTCACCTAATATGTAAAGCCACTCGTATGAATAGTTGTCAAGTTATTAGCGAAAACATTATAGCAACTCTAATCTTTCAGTGGTTTAATAGATTTTGCTTTTAGAGGTTTAAATAGTGGCCAAACAACATAAAACCACTGGCTATTTGTAGTAGTTGTTTTATTTGCCTAATCATTTAAGCCACTAATGTTTTTGTCTAGTTGTTCAATAATTTGCTAATAGAATACCATGCGTTGGTAATATCTAACACCTGTTGCAAAAATGTACATGCAACTAAATTTTAGTGGCCAAAATTTTTAGGCTACGAGTACCTCTAATAGTCCCAAGTAGCTAAATAGCCAAAGAGACTAAATTTGAGAGTGCCCAAACTTAAAGAGCCACTTGTTCTCTAGTATTTAAATTGTTAATGCTACCAACATATGGGATGGAAAGAAAATTCTATCCGTAAATAACTCCTTAACTATCGCCCTAATTTTTGTTTAGCTTCCCATATTTGGAAAATCTAATTGTAAATATTAACAAAGATAAAATTGAATTTCCATAAATAAATTTTTAATGAATAGCATCCGATCTAATGATAACTATTAACAAAGATAGAATTGAATTTCCATAAATAAATTTTTATTGAATAGTTAAAACAGAGAAGAAGTTCCCAAAGAAAATAAACAAGAATATTTCCATAAAAAAAGAAAAGAAAAGTTCTTCTAATAGCTTGACTGTTCGCCATTAAATAACAGAAACAAAAAATACATCTAACCGGCTTCCTCTTTTATTCTTCAATCTCCAATTCCTCATCCTCATCTTCTTCAATACCGTGTTCAAATTCCCTATCTCGATTCTCCTCGTCACCTTGCTGATCATCTTCAGGGTCGTGTCCACCTTCCTCTTCAGATTCCCTATAACTATGTATCTCCATGTTCATGAATTCGACTCCCTCGCATATCAGCATCTGTATCCATGGTAATTAAGCATGCCATGTTCAAGAAAATTCCATGGTAATTAAGCATGCCATCTTCATCTGTATCCTCGTGTCCACCTTTGGCATCATCTTCAGCTGATAATTCCATGGTAATTAAGCATGCCATGTTTAAGAAAATGTTTATTTAACCACTCCTGTTTTTTCTACAAACTTTTGTTTTCCTTTTCCAATAATGAGTACTTCCAATTGGGCCATTTCTGCTTCTATCTTCTGGTACAAACTATTGTGAGTTGGATGAGCCTTGCAACGCGGTTCACCCAAACTTTCCATATCACGAATTCTGTAATATATCCCTCCTGGAGATTCATGCGTTTCTCGCCAAAGTATTGATTCCTTCGTGGCCTCCATTTTTCCCTGCACAAATTAGATATACACAGGCGTACTAATTCCAAGCACGGAATCCAAATACAGCATAGTTGTACAACCACTATGTAATATGCTCAATACTTCACCTAGTCCAATCTAATGTTTTTGAATGGTTATCCCATCGTAGCTACTTTATGTCAGCCCTAAACCTCCTTCCTGTTGTATTATCTCACTAGGTGTAACCCTAATTCATACTGTATGGACAATAACTCTGTAAGATGTTACAAAATCAGAAACAACAAAAAATTCATGAAAAACTAAAATAGAAAGCAATAACATTGGATTACTGGTTACCATTTGATTGTATTGCAGGTACACTCAGAGGATTCTGAGCCAGTTGAATGCAACACTCTTCATCCTCCTCCTTTTGATTGTATTGCAGGTAACATTGGGTCCATTGGTGCAGTTGGCATGCAACACTCTTCATCCTCCTTTTTCACTTTGCTCGAACCAACCACCAGTTCATCTTCTGAAGGGTTTAGTTACTTTTCCTCTCTTCGCCGCCGTTCCTGGAAAACAACCATTCATATTCATTAAATCATAAATTTTAATTTTACCATATTTAGAAAGCAGGTGTCCCAGGGGTTTTGACGACCTCTGAATCCCCACAGAATAGGCCATCCTAAGACATATCTGCTGAATTCAAAATACCAAAGTACTGAATTTGATTTCACAAACATATAGATCTCATGGTTAACCTAACTTTCCACCATCATTTTAAATTAATTGAAAGTTAAGAGACACAAAGATAGCCTGAATAAGAAAAATTGAATACCTGAAGTTTAACCAAGTCACCAAATGAAGCACACTATAGATGAATGCAAATAATCTGCAATGCACATAGATGATCAAATTGATGGATATGCAGTATGTCAAACTAATTTGAAACTAAGTCACTTTCATCTTACTCCTAGGCAGTAACTAATTTTAGTTTTTCGCCTTGTGTATTTTAGATGTCAAATTTTTAGTGTTTAGTTTTTCGCCTTGTGTATTTTAGATGTCAAATTTTTAGTGACATACATTTCTTTTAACAGAATTGGCCTTTTTCGATATACACTAAAATTTGGTGCCAAAGATTAATGGAGAAAGCAGTACATTTTCTTTTGACTGTAGGAACAATAAGAGTGGATTTAATGGGGAAACAGTCACTAATTTTCTCGCAATATTTGATCCAATGATGTCAGAAAATATCTACCATACAAAAGAATTTATTTATAAACACAGTAGCACAGCTCAATTACAAACACAGAACTACAAATTTTCTTAACATGGTAGACCTCAATTACAAACATAGTAGCAAAAATGTAGTAATCCATCACTTTGAATACACTAGCTGCAAGTCAACTCCTGCTACCTAGACTTAGGCAACCTTTTCTCGATCCATGCTATTTCGTAGGCAACCTTGATATATTCCTAGTTAAACGGATCCTAAAATCTTCACATGAAGCTCAATTACTTAATCTATAAAATACAAATGGCATACTGATGACAATATGTTGGATCACAGATATTATCACAAACAGTAAACTTGATAGATCTATGGTGATAAATCTGCAAAAATAAAAAAACATCCATTGCCAAACTAGAAAAACCCAATCCAAACATCTAAACAAAACAGTCAACTCAACGAATCACTCCAATAAACCGTATGAATGTCAGCCGGGTAGAGAATAATAAGGGATACGAACAAAAATAAAATCAAACCTGTTATTTCGATAGATGATAAATCTTCCTTCTAAAAAACAATCTTCATCAACGATAGAAGAAATATATCATCTGTTTTGGCTAGACAACAGAGTTCGATGAAAGAGAGAAAAGGAGAAAGGGAAGGACACGGTGTATGTTGAGATTGAATTAGAGAGATTTTTCTAGGGTTCTTTGTTTTCAAAGGAAAGTAGTAATTGTAGAAAAAGAGAGAAGACACGCGTTAAGCGGTTGTTGAGAGATACGCGTAATATGGGCTGAAATGTCGGCCCATTATATTTATATGTTGTATGTTGTGTCTTGTGTGGTAAAAATGCCGCCCAAGGTTTTCCCAAAAATTTTGAAATTTTTGGCGAAATATATTAAAAATCTGTATTTCGCGGGTCTAATGACATCAACTTTGGTAGGTGTATATAAGGGTGCACAGGAACCGAGCCGGACCGACGGATCGTTCGGAACCGATGGGCCGCACTTTTGTCTGGAACTCAGGAAGAAGATGCAGTGCACCATCCAAAAATAGGAACCGAGGCTAGGGAGGTACGGGTACACGGTCTTATCCAAATCCGTGCACCGTCCCGGACCGAATGTACCGAGTAGTAATAGCCATTAGATTTGGGGTAATAAGCTAATAATAGCCATTAGAAGCTCCATTCATGACATCATTAACTTCTTTGAATTTAGAATCACATTATTAATTTTTAAAATGACATTGCAAAGTGATTTAAATGAAATTAGGTTTTTTTATGTGCCAAAAAAAAAAGGATGTCGATAAGTATTTGAACTAAAACACTTTCCACTGAGGGAGTGAGTTTCGTTAGTATTTACTCCCTCCGTCTCTAAAAGATAGGCAGGTTTGTGTGTAAATTTACACACAAACCTGCCTATCTTTTAGAGACGGAGGTAGTATCATCCTATTTCATTTGGTCGTGTATCCATTGTTTTCGTGGCATTGTTTACTCATCAAATTTTTTTTGTATTTTTGTGTTCGCATATGACACTGTAGTGATCGGGAGTCATGAACCCTTAACCTGATAGGCACATACTTAAAGTATATGGCCCATCTTTATACGCTAACACTTGACATTTATTATAAAGAAGAAACTAAAATCACAAAACGATTTTATTACCCAAAAATATAACTAATTTTTATAGAGATTTTGAGGGGTAAGTTTTAAGTTAAATACGTGTCAAAAATAAACATTGGACCCATACTTAATATATGTGCCCAGACCACATCTGGGACGGAGGGAGTTATCGGGGGTGTCATGAACCCTTAACCGCTTAACCTGATATGCAGCATAGATATCCGCAAGATACTCTTCATAGATTTTTGCTCCAAAAATTCCCTCCGTTTATTTTCATCTCCCGCTCGCCCAAAGATTTCATTTCCTCAAAAATAGGTACTAATAACAGAAACTTGTTCCTCCCGAAAATTCTATAAATCGAGCTCTAAAAATTCCCTCTTTTTTTTTTCTATCTCCCGCTCCCAAATTTTCACCAATTATTCTTTCAAAATCTCTTTCGTTGTGAATAGATTTAGCTTATAAAAGAGACCTTCATCTCATTCATTATCTCAAAAAAAGAGAATTTTTTGGTGAAGGTAGTTGAATCAAACCCTTGATTTTTTTTTTCAGATCTTTAAAATTAGAGTTTCTGATTTTGGATACTAGGGTTTGTTGATTTTTTTTTTTTTTTTTTTTTATCTTTTCGATTGAAAAGGGGTTTTTGGTGTTAATCTTTCTCGATTGACCCAAATCAATCACTGGGTTCACAATAGTTTGTTGTTTATTGTTTTAAAAAGTGTTTTTCTTTTTGTGACCTAAGATCAATTGTATGAACAAAATGGGTGGTGGTTTAAATTTCTGTCAGAGTTTTCATAGTAGACTACAATTGATCGGTAGATGTAATATAAATTAGATTTATCAATCTTCATCGTCGTCATATCCTAACTCGAGTCTCGGATCCTAACAGTGATCTTATTATTGGTATTTTAGTCATTTTCACAGTGATTGTGGTTCCTTGTACCATTCTCATGTCCAAAAATGACTATAGTGAAAAGGTTCCTACATGTTATTAAGGAAACCATGATGCTTTCTTTGTATTTGTCTGAAGATGTCCAATGTTATGTTTTTTGAATCTAATTTTAAGGTTTGAATGATGGAGACAGTATGACATTGTATTCCATACATTAATTTTTGACGAAACCTTAGTAGTTGAATTCTGTATTTGTTTATTTTGGCTATGATTGTGAGGATTGACGTTGTTATTGTTGTGTGAAGCCTAACTCTTCGACCTCAAAGGTTTGAGAATCCTAGTGTCTTGCATCAGCTACAATGTGGGGTTAGTTTAATTCCTTCTTATCCTAATGTCTTCATGCAATATAAATTTGTCATGGTTCAATTTAGCAACACTGCTAATTTATTAATTTCATATTTTCTTGTGTACAATTTTAATGGCTACAAAATTAAGCCCCAAATTATTGACAGTAGGTCACATTTAATTTTTAGGGTGTTCTAGAGGTTGTTGGATCGTATAAGTCTTGCAGGTTATCCTACATGTAGGAGTTACTCTGAGTTTGTTTATCGCTTTTGATGAATTAAATATCTTTGGTTGGTTTGCTTTAGATTGTTTTATGTTCTTTGTGGTGAGGTTTAGTTATCAGTAGAGTTAGCGGGTACCCTTGTCTGTCCTTGTCATATACTGTATCATATACTGTATTATGTGTTACACGTCTTCAATGGGTTTAGATCATTCTTCTTCCTTTCGAATATTTTTCAATGCAGGTCACCTGCAATTTTTTGTTATGAATCTATGTAATTGCATTCAAACAGATTATTGCTTTCAACTACATTCATTATTGATGTTATATTATTAGTTTGTCTTAAGTTAGGGAGATAACCTACGATGACGTCACTACGGATATCCAAGAATTTGTATTTAATATATTTTGAAACTGACATTGATGTATACTTGCAAACAAAGGAACCGCTTATAGATGAATTGAAAGAATTACGGGGTATAATTATTTCAATCAGTAGTTATCGGTGGATGTGTTTACACATTATAGCATTCATGCTCTTGTGGTTTGCTAATTTAACGAGGAAAGAAGAACAAGTGGGTATCGAGGACTGGCCTCTGGGGTCACTGTCATTGCAATACTGACAGCATTTTCAAAGTTGAGACAAAAGCAGTTAGTTTGAGTCTGGGGTTTAGTTCAAATTCCAAGTGTGGCAGCAACACTGATGCCCAACTTATAGCTTTCTTCCCAGTTCAAAGTTTTCCGTTGGTATACTTTCTACAGGTGCACAATGTAATTAGTGTATGATCAAGCCATGTACGTCGAAGGGATCTCCTTTGCAGACTTCATTTGTATTTAGAACTCCAATTAATCCCAGTGTTTTACGAATTTACTTCATCGTTTTCTTTTCCTTTCCTTTTCGTTTTATTACGGTATAGTTTCTGAAGGCTTAGTTAGTGTACGCATGTTTTAAATTTAATACACCACTTGCTTTCATCTGTGTTCTTCACTTTACACCGTTGAGCAATGACCAATTCATTGTGATACCCGTGTAAAAACTATGACAGGTAATAAGTTTACTGCATCTTTGCAGGTATGGGTCTTGTAAATTGTTTGAACGTTACAGTTTGGTTGTTCTTGTGTGCAATTGCAGGTATGGGATGTGCTCGCAAACCCATAAAAAATCTTATACATTAGTCTGGATGGTCTGGATTGCTTAATGGAAGTTCAAAAACTCTGCAAATTGTCATCGAATAGGTGATCATCTTTTATTTTATGCATCCCCAAATTTTTTTTTACAAGTGTGAATTTTTTCCAAGCCCCTCCCCCCAAATCTTCAATCTTGGATCCGCCTCGAACCCGAAACCATCAGCCATGAAGAAGTAATATCAGCCATCCGAATATAAGATAAGGAGGAAGCTGATAGTGGCACAATTTACACTGACGAAGACGATGACTTTGAATTTGACGATACGGGATTCCCCGATAGCTGCGGTTGGGTGCGGTGCGGTTCATGCACGATGTTCACTGTTCACATGTGTACGGTAGTCAAGTTTTTATCCCTTTTGTTTATGAGGAATTTAACCCTTTTCTGTCCCGTTTTGGTTAAATGGAACTTTTTAGCCTATGGAAACCGAGTGATTTCTAGAAAATGTGAATTTTGTTTTTAAGGCAGCATTTAAAAATAGATAAATAGTGTTCATTTTCCTTCTAGTTCAGGGATGTAGTATCAGTCCAGTGGGTACCAAACTATATATCCGAAGTGAAGTCTTATATTTAAGTTATTACAAATGTAAGGTGAAAAGAGTGATTTCCTTTTGTATGCCTGCTAACTTTTTTCGTATTATTTATTATTCCTTTCAAATTGGACCGGAATGTTATAAATGTCGCAGCCAGCACTTAGCTGGCCATCTCGCATTCGATCTGAAATTTCGAAATTTCTTTTGTATTTCAAATATGTACCACTGATTTTTAGTATTTTCTTAGGGCATTGATATTACCAATTGGCTTGGTAATCGTTAAGAAACTGAGTTTACACTGACGCATGATGTTCTATCGATACTCGATACATAGACGGCTTAATTACTAAATTATTCATCTATACAAATTTAAACCGTGATCACAGTAACATGCGTGTCTAGATTATTGGACTCAGCGAAAAAGCTTCACTACACCAACAGCTTAGTCACTCCCTTATTAAATTAATAACCCCTCCTTAGTTAAGCTACTAAGATGCTTAAGTTGGTTCCCAAAAGTAGCTCAATTAATATGCCTACTGTAGTTGGCATGGTTAGTTCCCAAAGATCTAATCAACTAGGCTTTTGGTAGTTGTGTTACTTTAGTGGCTGAGTAGAGGGTTAGGCAACTAATAATATCCCGCCGTTGTTTTTTCCAAGTGGTTGAATGTCTCAAGCTACTAGTGCATTTGTTTAGTTGGCGCATACTTATTTCTAATGGGTTTTAGAAACTTTAGTTGCTTACCATCTAGTGGCTTAAATCAATACACACCCCCAGTTGCCTTTCCTAGTGGCTTAAACTGTTAAACAACTAAATTTTTTTTGCTGTTGAAAAGTTTTAGTGGCCTTTGGTCAGTTTTTTTGTAGTGAATTCTATACTTATATGAAGACAATTCAAGATATATACTTACTTGAGTAGTCTCTGAACCGTTGGAGGAGTCAGGACTGCCGGTGTCGCCATTAAGAGCATTATTACCTTCATTCGGCTTCGAGTCTTGAGAATTTTATTCCTCACCATCCTCCGAAGACGAATGAGAATAATTAGTACCATGATTATCCATGAGAATCTCCTCCTGGGTACATCAACAACAATCATTATTATTTAATTCAGGAAGTATCATAAATGGTTATGCAAAGAGGTACTTACATCAATTTCTTCTTCATCAGTGACACTTGACTCGTGAATTTCTTGTCCAACATGAGTAAATCTAAGACCGTCAATACTTGATGTAACAAGGTAACAAACATTTTTTTATGATCTTAATTATATGGATAAGAAAAGGTCACAGAGGAAGAAGCGTCAATGGCTAACAAACAAAAAGGCGGAGAATTCACAATATTTGGTAACATCCTATAAACCTTGCTTTTGGTTTCCCCACCTTGGGGACTTTCCTCAATTTCCATAAAGTACGCATCGACTAGAGGCCTCATTACACGCATATCCTACGATAAAAGTTAATGGAATGATTAAATACGCAATTGTCATACTTATACAAAAACGACAAGAGTGAAGACCCAAGAAGTATTTTCCGTTTATCATTAGGGATTGGCTTCAATATTGGACGAGCGGAAATCATCTCAATAGTAGGAGGTTCTTGCGTCGGAGAGCGAACAACCATTATAAAATCATGGAAGCGCTTGAATTGCTCATTACATAAGTCCACATAACCCGGAGTTGCATATGTGGCTCGGTCTGAACGAGGAAATAAGTAATCACACCCATTCACATGTACCATCTAAATAGGATCTGGGATGCTCAGCTGACGGCTTATCAATTCGAACGTTCGGGGCACATTGATCAAGACCCATCTGTCGTGCTGCTCTATTGATATTATATTGTTACACAAGAAAGTTTCCTCGCATTACAGATACTAAAATGTCCAGGAGTACAACTCAACATAAAGGATATTTCACCATAACTAAGGTATGTACCATATTTTAAAGTGATATTCTCTCCAGCATTAAAAGTGATCAACTGAGAAACAAAAGGAGGAACAGATACCCATAGACGAAAATTGAATTCAGACTCGTTGTCTAACAAATTGATGAGGCGTTCTTTGGACCAATGTTTCTTTTAGACCAACAATAATGCTTGGAGAAATATTGAATTAACATATGATTCAATTTCCATAAAGACATTAGAGACGCTGGAGTCTACAACCAAAGAGTTTAAATTGGAGAACAATAAGCCTAAGAACCGACAACCAACGTGTAATCTCTCACCTTTAGCCATTTTAATAGAGAAATGGATCAAGAATGGATTCAACAAATGTACACTGTCTTCAAGCACATCTCTGGACAACCACAAAGATAAGAAAACATCAATGGTTAATGTTCCATCATCATATCTATTGATATCCTTATCCATTGGACACCAATACCTCAACCACTGAGCATAGCGTTTGACGGATGATTTATTAAGGTCATGCATCTTAGCTGTCAAAACTTCAGACATCAAAACTTCTTCTTGTTAGAGCACTGCTCGGTCAAACTTGCAAGCGTTGCTATATCAAGCATGTTTGTCAAGTTTAGTTGTCAAAACTATAAGTCTTGATTTCTAGTATAATTATAGCTATGTCTCGGATTAGGATAGAATGTGTAGTTGAGCTTTGGACTTCACGGCATTCATCAATTGAAGACGAAGAACTACTAAAGGGAGCTTGTGGAACTTCATCAACAAAAGGTATGTGGAGACTTGAACTCATCTATCACTCAAAAGTCTATTTCTACGTTATCTCCTATTGAGACAAAAGTCGTATAGCTATATAGACTTTAATTTATACACATTTGATATTTTGAGCTGAGTTTAACTCGCTTACATATTTCTCGAAATATGTGTTGGTAAGCTTTCGCTTTTAACCAAGTTCATCTTTTGTTCTTTACGAAAGTCAAAAGATGATCATGTGAAAATCGCCTGGTAACATCTTATATGATTTGTGTGAGACAGTCATTTGGTGTAGAATCGGAATGTTTCGTATTGACATTTGATCACTTGAAAATTTCTTTGAAGCTAATAGTTTGTGTGAGATAGATATTGTCGTCTTCTAAGAATGTTTCAATGATTGAAATGGGAGTTTAGAACAATTAACCAATGATTGGATATAGCACAGTATGCGTACTTGTATGCTAACTGTTGCAAGTTACTCCAAGTCCGGGAATCTAGTGTGCATACCCGTATGCGTACTGATTCAACAGTTGAAGTCCGGGAACTATAGTATTCGTACCCGTTTGCATACTAACTTCAACTGAGTTTGGTAAGTGTACGACAGTATGCGTACACGTTTGCATACCTGCGAACACATGACAAGTCTGGGAACTCTAAGTATGCGTACACGTTTGCATACTTGAGTGGTTAAGTTCTAAAATCGGCAAAGTCATGAATAAATACATTTATATAATAAGGAATGAAATCTTTTGCAAACCGTGCCTATAATGTTCATGAATTGATTCTAGTGAATCAAAGCCGATTTTTCTTCAATTGTGTCTTGTATACTTCTATGAGAATATAAACAATTGAACAACTCTATAACTAGTTTCATTTGAGTCATTTGGACTAGTTGTGTTAAGATGAACAAGGTTGATATGAAAGTGTTCATATGGCTAACTTCGGTTAACTATTGTTGGGCCAACTAAGTGTACACGTTTAGGTACGGTTACCCATATCTAAATGAAGGTATATTTCATTTGTGTGTAACAAGCCAAGACAATCTAACTGTTGAATGATATTGCCTTGAATCTAATCAGGTTTTCATCTGACGGTGAATATTGATTGCTTTCTCCCAAAGTTATCAAACCCTGATTTGAAGACTATATAAGGGAAAACTCTAGCAACTGGGAAACCTAATCCTCACACCTCTTGTGTGATACTAGTTGCGATTAGAGTCAATTCTCCTTTAACTTAGGTTTTTCCTTAAACCATTATAGGTTAACAACTTAAAGACTTTATTGGGATTGTGAATCCAGATCAAACTATTTTCTCTGTAGTTGTGTGTTCTGATCTTACTTTGTTCTATCGTATTGAGTACTATCTTTTCTAAGATTTTCTCGAGATTTAATCTCCGATAGGTAAGATAAAAAGTAGTCACAAACATTTTCGTCTCATCGTTTGTGATTCCATAATATCTTGTCCCGCTACCATACGATTAAGATCATTGTAAGGTGATTGATATTACTTGGTTATTCTTCGGGAATATAAGTCTGGTGTATCAATTGGTTCATGTTCACCTTGATTTATCAAAAGACGGAACAAAACTCGTAGGTATTTCTGTGGGAGACAGATTTATCTATTCAATAGACTTTTTTTGTGTAGGACAAATTTGTTTATCAAGTCTTCGACTTTGGGTCGTAGCAACTCTTAGTTGTGGGTGAGATCAGCTAAGGGAATCAAGTACGTAGAGTCCTGCTGGGATTCAGAGACGTAAGGAACGTGACTGTACATTGATCAGTGTGAGATTGGTTATGGCTCAACTACATTTCAGTCTGAAGTTAACTTTTAGTAGGCTAGAGTCTATAGCGGCTTAATACAGTGTGGTGTTCAATCTGGACTAGGACCAGGGGTTTTCCTGCATTTGCGGTTTCCTCGTTAACAAAATTTCTGGTGTTTGTGTTATTTATTTTCCGCATTATATTTTATATTTAATTGAAATATCACAGGTTGTGCGTAGTTCAATCAATTAGATAATCCAACTTTGGTTGTTGATTCAAATTGATTGACACTTGAACATTTGTCTTTGGTACCGTTCAAGTTGTTTCTCATATCAATCAGTCTCACATAACTCTTTCTGTTCGATTGCAGATTATATTGAGAAATAGAGATATAACTCTTGGATATATTTCCATTGATTGAGTCTGACTGTCTAGTTGATTCTCTTGGAATTATATTGGAGTTTGTCCATATAGATTTCCTAAACAAAATATTGGGTGTGGTTGTTAGACCCCCGCTTTTTCAATTGGTATAAGAGCAGGCAAACACGTTTTAGACCTCATAAGTCTGTGTTTGTAGCAATCTATTTTCTGTGGATAAAAACTTGTCTCAGTTTTACGCACATAAATGACTTCCAAAGTTTTTGATTGTGCCAAATGTCTAGGGATTACCTCAAATGATAACTCCTTAGATGATTCTTCTGAATCCCGAGGTAGAAATTTTTTGCTATCAGATTCTGATAACATTCCCTCTAATGAGACAGTTGACACTATGTCAGAGGCTGAAATGGAACTCACCGGAACTTTAAAAAAATCTGCTGAGATTATTGATTTTCAAGGTTCTAAAATAAAGTCTCTTGAAGAAAATCATGCTCAGCTCATTGATGAACTTGAAAAATCTCTTAGTCGAGAATGGGAACTCTATAGCATCGTTGAGTCCTTTTCTAACAATATCGAAAAACTTGTTCAAGAAACTACCCTACAACGTGAAAAGATTAGTGTTATTAGGGATATTGTTAAATAAGATTCAATTAGATAAAAACGTTTGATCGAAGACTCATTCATCAGATCTGAACGTCATTCGTGTTAAAAAAGAGAAACTGGTTGCATCCATTCTTCTAGCCCAGGTATAGCGCAAATCCTTGAAAAAGGAAAACTTTGTTTTAATAAGTACACCTTCTTCTGTGTCAATCACTAATTCTCATGTGGAATTACAATACATGAAGAAAAGTACTCCAAAGGAAGCTTCTACCAAGAAATGTTTACATAACTTGCAGACTCCTAATAGGGATATAAGTTTAAAGAAAGTTCCCTCCGATGTCTCTCTTCCACGAACCTGTTCTTTCTTTGGTAAAAAGAATCACTATGTTCAACATTGTTTTGATAGGAAGAAACAGATTTCTGATTTTCAAAATCTACTTCTTTTTACTGTCAACAGAGTAAATTCTCTAACAACATCTACAATGGATTTAATTCCCACAAAAAACCAGTACTCTCATAAAAAGGATTTCAATGGTAACTCATCTCGAAATCTCTACAGGAATCGTGTCCCTCTTTATGACGCAAATTCTCACACCACAAATATACACATTACCAGTGTTTATGAGAATAAGACTGGTAAGTCTATGTATAGGAGGTGGAAATCTCACAATCATGATCCCCTGGAACCAGTCTCTAGAGGTCCTAGACTTAATCCTCATAAAAATCCTTCTGATGGATATTCCAAAAGGTCTTTGTCTAATTCCTATGGAATAAGAAATAACCAAAGGAAGGCAAGGAATACAAGGATCAAACACTCAAATGGTATTTACAATTATTCTCTCAATATTCACGGTGGGATTATATCTAACTGTGTTACCTAGATCTAGGTAATTTCATCCTTGTATCTAACTTGAGAGTTGCAAGGATGATATTTGGGAGATGCTCAAGTCTACTGTATCTGTCTTGTGTTTAAAATAATTATTATCTTCTGTGGTGAATACTGAGTCATATCTTGACTCATAGTAACTGTTGTATCTCCTTCATATGCTCTAATTTAAAGTAAATCTTTTAATTATCGAGCTACTTAAGTATGAGATATTTGGAAAACAAAGTGTATTGCCTTTTACTGGATCTTTATTTTGGTCCATTAACCTTCCATTTCTGGTCCACGAACATCCATGTCTTCTTGAGAGTTTTTAGGGTTTCCTTAACAAGGGTGTCTTTCTCTTGTTCGTAAGCATATAAATTTTATATTGTTTTTCCATCCCTAATAAAAAAAATGGAGAACTCTTCAAGACTTCATGAAGTGGTTAATCTTGAGATGGAGAAGACATTAAAGGATGCGGTTCGGTTCAATAACTTGTCTAGGAAAAGATGATTGCAATGAAAGAGTACAACACTTGGATTGGTGAATCTTCCAAGGATTTAATCCACTTTCACAATGACTCAAAAGTCGAATTTGCATATCTTCAACTGCAAATAAATCATCTTATTGATGAACAGACTAAAATCCTTGAAAATCAAAAGGTCTTGATACGGAATCATAAGAAGCTCATCGTGGACTGCGTCAAAGGTATGCAGCTTGCTTGCATAGTTGATCGAAAAGTGAATGTTCTAACTCATGAACATGGAATCTCCACGGTCAAAAGAATCAAGGATATCAGTGATACCTTTTATGATGGATATTTTCAAAGGTATGAAGTTATAAAAGAAACTTGATTCTTATTTTGTATGGAAACTTCTTATGAGAATTTATTCTCGGGTATTAAGAAGGATAACTAGGGTTTGGAATAGAAATTATTGTGAGTACACATAGCTATTGCCAATGATTTTCATCTTGCAATGTTTTTAGATTTATTTATTTAAAATTCTAAAGTTTATTTTGAAGTATTTAATCTTTATTGGTTTTATATATTGCAAAAATAATGTTATGGGATATGTGTGTTTACGTCCGTGAACTATGATTGTCCCATATATGTCAAAAGTTAAGTCTATTATATGTCTCTATGCAAATAGTGATGGAAAATAGAATGAACTTTTGATGACAAAGATTAAGTCTATGGTATCATTATCAAATATTGATGAAAAATAGAATGCATCTTTGAATATTCTGCAGTATTGATCTTTCCATGATCCACTTCTATGTGAAAGTACTTATACGGATCCGTAAGTTCTCTTATGTTGAGCATTTCCGATTAAATTAATCATGGGTTCTCTTGTGGTTAATTTAATTGAGTTTTTTGGATACAAATTCATGTATCATGTAATTTGTTAATGTCCAAAGAAATCATTATTTTCCTATAAAAGCAAGGTCGCTCTTGTTGTTCTTTCGGGAATGGCATTTTATGGGGGAGAGTTCTTAATTGAACTTGTGCTTAATTGCCAAATCTTTGTAGGGACTGCGCTTGTGGAATATTGTAGGTGTTATCTTGTATCTTTATAAATTCCTTGATGAATACACTAAGTTTCGACTATGTGAAATCATCGAAACAAAGTTGATATGTTCTCTTTTAGTCATGAAGTATCTCTATGAGAATTTCATTATGATCCCGCTAGTTTTCGTACCTTTGCCAATTTATATTGACAAAAAGGGGGAGAATTATTGTGTAGTTCAAACTATAAATACATATGGTTTACGAATCATTATGTAAGGGGAAGTGGTTTTCATTGTGAGATGAAGTATTGACTAAGGGAGAGTGATACATATCACCATTGTATTATTTTCAAAGTTGTGACACAATTGAACTTTGATGTTGTGTAATAATACTATGACACCGTATAACAATGATTGAGAACAACTGTTTTCTTATTGTTATAGCTACGGATCTTCAACAACTATGATGCTGAGTTGAACACGTTCATAATCACTGGAGTACTTGGAAGTGACGAAGATGTCGAGTAATGTTAACGAAACAAGGAAGTCAAGCATTTAGATGAAAAGCTACAAAGTTTATTTATTTTGTAATCCATATGTATTGATAGTTTTGTCACTAAAATTGACAAAGGGGGAGATTGTTAGAGCACTGCTCGGTCAAACTCGCAAGCGTTTCTATCTCAAGCTTGTTTTTCAAGTTTAGTTGTCAAAACTATAAGTTTTGATTTCTAGTCTACTTATAGCTAAGTCTCGGATTAGGATAAAATGTGTAGTTGAGATTTAGACTTCACGACGTTCATCGATTGAATACGAAGAACTACTAAGGGGAGCTTGTGGAACTTCATCAACAAAAGGTATGTGGAGACTTAAACTCATCTATCACTCAAAAGTATATTTCTACTTTATCTTCTATTGAGACAAAAGTCGTATAGCTATATAGGCTTTAATTAATACACATTTGATATTTCGAGTTGAGTTTAACTCGCTTACATATTTCGAAATATCAAATATGTATTAATTAAAGCCTATATAGCTATACGAAAGTCAAAAGATGATCATGTGAAAAGATGATCATGTGTAAGCTTTCGTTTTAACCAAGTTCATCTTTTATTCTTGACGAAAGTCAAAAGATGATCATGTGAAAATCGCCTGGTAACATCTTATATGATTTGTGTGAGACAGTCATTTGGTGTAGACTCGGAATGTTTCATATTGATCATTTTATCACTTGAAAATCGCTTTGAAGCTAATAGTTTGTGTGAGACAGCTATTTTCGTCTTCTAAGAATGTTTCAATGATTGAAATGGGAGTTTAAAAAAATTAACCAATGGTTGCATACTAACTTCAATAGATTTTGGTAAGTCCAAGTCCTGATAGTGTGCATGCGCGTGCGTTTGCATAAGAAGTACGGAACTATAGTATGCTTACCCATTTGCATACTAACTCAACGAGGGTAAGTGTACGTAAGTCACTTTTGCAACCGCGAACACAAGGCCAAGTCCATTTGCATATTTGCAAACTTGTGGTTAAGTTCTAAAATCGACTAAGTGATGAACAAATACATTTATATAATAAGGAATGCAATCTTTTGCAAACCGTAGCTATAATGTTCATGAATTTATTCGAGTGAATCAAAACCGATTTTGCTTCAATTGTGTCTTGTATACTTCTATGAGAATATAAACAATTGAACAACTCTATAACTAGTTTCATTTGAGTCATGTGAACTAGTTGTGTTAAGATGAACAAGGTTGATATGAAAGTGTTCATATGCCTAACTTCGGTTAACTATTGTTGAGCCAAATAAGTGTACACGTTTAGGTACGGTTACCCATATTTAAATGAAGGTATGTTTCATTTGTTTGTAACAAGCCAAGACAATCTAATGGTTGAAAGATATTGACTTGAATCTAATAATGTTTTCATCTAACGGTGAATATTGATTGCTTTGTCCCAAAGTTAATTATCAAACCCTGATTTGAAGACTATATAAGGGAAAACTCTAGCAACTGGAAAACCTAATCCCCACACTCTTCTGTAATACTAGTGCGACTAGAGTCGATTCTCCTTTAACCTAGGTTTTTCTTAAAACCATTATAGGTTAACGACTTAAAGACTTCATTGGGATTGTGAAGCCAGACCCAACTATTTTCTTTATAGTTGCGTGTTCTAATATTACTTTATTCTATCGTATTGAGTACTATCTTCTCTAAGATTTGCTCGAGATTTAATCTCCGATAGGTTAGATGAAAAGTAGTCACAAACATCTTCGTCTCATCGTTTGTGATTCCACAATATCTTGTTCCGCTACCATACGGTTAAGATTATTATGAGGTAATTAATATTACTAGGTTGTTCTTCGGAAATATAAGTCCGGTGTATCAATTGGTTCCTGTTCACATTGATTTATCAAAAGACGGAACAAAACTCATAGGTATTTCTGTGGGAGACAGATCTATCTATTCAATAGACTTTTCTGTGTGAGGCAGATTTGTTTATCAAGTCTTCGACTTTGGGTCGTAGCAACTCTTAGTTGTTGGTGAGATCAGCTAAGGGAATCAAGTGCGTAGAGTCCTGCTGGGATTCAGAGACGTAAGGAACGCGACTGTACCTTGATCAGTGTGAGATTGGTTAGGTCTCAACTACATTCCAATCTGAAGTTAACTTGTAGTAGGATAGAGTCAGTAGTGGCTTAATACAGTGTGGTGTTCAATCAGGATTAGATTCCGGGGTTTTTCTGTATTCGCGGTTTCCTCGTTAACAAAATTTTTTGTGTCCGTGTTATTTGTTTTCCGCATTATATTTTCTATATAAGTGAAATATCACAGGTTGTGCGTAGTTCAATCAATTAGATAATCCAACATTAGTTTGTTGATTTAAATTGATTGACACTTGAACATTGGTCTTTGGTACCGTTCAAGTTGTTTCTCATATCAATCAGGCTCACAGAACTCTTTTTGTTCGATTGCAGATTGTATTGAAAAATAGAGATATAACTCTTGGATATATTTCCATTGATTGAGTCTGACTGTCTAGTTGATTCTCTAGGAATTATATTGGAGTTTTTCCATACATATTTCCTAAACGAAATATTGGGTGTGGTTGTTAGACCCCTGCTTATTCACTTCTATTGAGAGATCTCCAGGAAGATTACCGGTAACAGGAAGATGCAAGAAGACTGCTACGTCCTCCAAAGTGATTGTGTACTCTCCCCATCTACATATGAAAGTGTGAGTGGGAATACACCATCGAGCGAGCATAGCTACTATACCTCGTACGTCATGATAAACAAATAAGTCTCCAGCTGCTCGAACGGCCTCTATTATCTGTGCACGGTCTAACATGGCTCAAACGTGGTATAACCTAGCATATGTCTTGTCCATCCAGAAAACTCTGTTAAAGGTTTCCGGGAAAGCTTGAATTCTATGGGAGAAGCAGAATAATATCCACCTTGCAGACAAAATCAGATTATTGCTTGTGAAGACACCAACTTTCTCTGTATTATTTCTGGGATTTATAAGGAGACAAAATGCAGAAACTGGGAGATGTTTTTCGGGTCTATACTGGACTACAAAGAAGTCTTCATTCGTATTTAGAGTGTTCTTGATTACTAATCCTTCATCTTATTCGCCGTCATTTGAAGAAGTATCATAACTATCGACTGACATCTCTGCAAAATAGATGTGACATCCATACAACATCATTCATACAAGGTGCAAATTTCAACAAAGCAACGGAATTAAGGCACAACAATGGAACAATAAAGATGTTCACGTCAACTAAAAGTGTCTACAAAAACGGTAACAATCCAACTCTTACATGTTTATAATTTCACTAACAGTAGTGATTATAACACAAAAGTTGACGCTTCAAATACTTGCTCATCTCTTCAAAACACATGCAAAAACGAGCAAAGTTCATTATTCGAAAATCAAAAGTTGATTTTATAAAACGTGGACAACTCACAAAATTTTTACCGTGTGAACATCCACCAATTTTTCAAAAATTGGACAGACGTCCATTCTAAAATCGTGAAAGCTCACATAAAGACATTATTTTACCATGTATAATTGTCTACTTTCAACGGTTACTCAAAATTTGATGTGCAAAAAAATAAAATAAAATAACATGAATAACTCACGTAATTCAAAAACAAAAACAAAAAGAAAAAACTTATCTTCGAACGAGCGTCGGCTTTTGAAACGAGAACCCATTCTCGAAAATTTGTGAAAGCTCACATATCAAAAATAAAATTATCATGAAAGCTCATGGACAAAAATTTTACTACCTTAAGACGCATGTCTATTAACATGGGTAATTCAGGAACAATCAAAATAATAATAAAAAAAAATTCACTTACCTTGGTCCGCGCCGGAGTTGGCCGGATTTCGGTCGGGCGGCGGTCGGTGATGGTCGAGCTCCGGTGAGAGATTTTTTTTTTTCCTGTCGTGAGGAAGGTGTGGAAGGAGAGAGCTTGGTCGTAGAAAGAACATAAAGAAAAAGAAGGGTTCTCATCCCTTTTATATTAATTTTATTTCCAAAACCTAATTAGACAAGGATTTCCTTTCTTGGGCCTCGGGCCCGTAAGTGCTAAACCGACCAAGATTGGACGTTCCACCACCCAAATCAGCAGTGCCTCATTACTCCACGCTCGCTGGACGACGCTCTATCATACTGTCAGGATCCTCATTCAAGCTATTGCTCGTAGGTGACAGCAATGGAGCGAGAATTCTGGTAACATCTTTTACGACTAAGTTTAATTACTTATTTCGTTTATAATTAGAAAAATCACCATCCATTGCTTACTGTGAAACATGATTGTCCATCACTAAGCAGGGGACTTAATGTTGATGGTGGATTTCCGACGAAGGCTAAAATCGTAAAATCATAATTTTGCATAATTCTGACCTAGCTTTAGACGCGTATGTAAAATTCATATTTTAGGATTCTGACTGAGCGTACAAACCTCATGTCATGATCTCTGACTGAGCGTAAAAACCTCTCCAAGCACACATGAATATGCAGTCATTAAAGTCTCTCAACTGAGCAATTTCAGTATTCACTTCTTTATAGAATCGAAAAATGATTGAACGGCTCCTAGACATGTTGCCTACTATTATAGAGCAATAACGTCTTCAAGATGCCGCAACGTTCCCTGACTATACATAATAAACATTCAGAGCGAGTATGATGCTTCTACTATCTCATACCTCGACTCTCGAATAAATATAACACTCCTAGACAGAATGCTTGCTAGTATAGAACCATCAATTGATTAATTCTAGTCGCAATATTCATCAATTGATTTCCTAGAAAATAATCTATTTTTATCATAATATCTCATTACTCGGTTTCATGGCTTTTCTCGGCTGAATTTCATGGATTAGTAATAGATATTCACTTTTCGGGCATTTGGGCACCTAATAAGCACCGAGAAAATGGTGCGAGTGTACTTAACAATAATGCACAAACGAGCACCCAAAAATATGGACGAACGAGGAAGTATGGAGACCTATGCAAAATAGGAAAGGAAAATAAATAAATAAAGAATTAAAGTTGACGGGACCGAGGCGCACCGGCCGGGCGGCCATGCCGCTGTGGATGGTCCCGCGCCTCTCCATTATTCTTTTAACCTATTTTTATTATTTTTCCTCATCTCTTGAAACTCCCTCGTTTGAGCAAACTTCCTTGTTTGAGCAAAACTCCTAGTTTCCATATTTCTTCACACAAGTTAGAAAAATAATAATAAAAAATAAGGAAGAGCGCCACGGGACCGGGCCCACCAGCCGTCCGGCCATGCCACGTCCGTGGCCGGTCCCATGTCTCTCCAATTCCTTATTTTATTATTAATACTTCTCTCATCTCATGAAACTCTCTCGTTTGAGCAAACTTTTGGTTTCCATATTTCTCCAATATTGCTCAAATCTCCAAAAAAGCCAAAAAGTCAAATGGTCCCACGACCGTCCGGGCCTCTCACGAAAAATATTAAAATATTATTATTTTAAAATTATTAAAATATTGGTCGGACGAGCAAAGTCCTACTTGCTCATTCATGCTAAATTGAGAGTATCAGTTAAGATCAAACTCTTTTGAAAATCCAAAATATTGCTCAAACGAGCAACAAAAACATCTAAAATTCTCAGGAATTCACGTGTGAGGGACATGGTGGCCCATGCACCACCATGACCAGACCTGGACGGTCCCTTTGCCACATGATCGGCCGGTCCCAAGTCTCTTTATTATTATTCAATATAATTCATATTTTCCTAATTCTCCAATGATGAATCCTCGCTCAGGGATATTTCCGCACGCTCGGATGTCCACCCACCACCAATGGCCGACTCTCATGCCCTTGGTCGATATTTCTTGACCTACATTGGATAACTCTTCTTCCCGAGTTCTCTAAAATTAGGGTTCGAATGTATGATATTTCGATAAATCTCGATAAATTTTATATTGATCAACCAATCAATATTCTAATTTAGATTTTATGTTCGGCCCTGCTATCAACATATTTGATCGATTGAGCATAGCTCAGCCCAGCAGACACAAGGTTATGCCTTTATCGGATTCGAAATGGCAGTATAAAAATTTACCATGAAAAATCTAGGAAAAATCAATGGACATGTTGTAGGGCTTGTAGCCCATGGATGTGCGGACCCAATATAGTTTCTAGGGTTCTCTTCCTACTTGTATATAAAGGAATATATTTATGTAATACGGACTAATGCTAATCAACAGAAAGTTTTTGACTCTTTGCCTTCCCTACATTTTCACTAAAAAAGGTTATCATGCACGAAGCTCTGCCGCGGAGCTAAGTTGAGTTTGTTGATTTTTTTTCCTCCATGTCGATCATCGATTATCCGAAGGATTTTCATCTTATTTGGGATTTCAATTTTGATCAATTACGCTGTCCACACAGATCGTAAAATCTAGGTTTCAGTTGATTCCCTAAAAAGAAAAAAGAATCTGGTATGTTTTTGATACACTGTCTCGTTATAAAATTCACCATGGTATGCTTGTCTGATCTTGATTTTAAATGAATACGTTCCCACCACTTGATTATCTATTTTGATTGGGTTATATGCCATCACATGTTGTTTTTATCTATGGAACGAAGGTTTTGTTTGTCTTCCATTTCCTATGATATACTTGCTCTTCTTTTTGTATGATAAGTACACCCATCCCGTAATTATTGATCTTTGATTTTATTCACCTGTATTATTCGTTGAATTGAAGTTCATCAATCTTGCCATAATTTTTTTGTTTGTAGACAAAAGTTTTGATTAATTTAATATTATAATATTATTAAAAATCATGTGTAAAACTGTGAAATACTTGATTCACTGTTCTCTCATTTTACCCCGATCCTTGCTTCCTCTAGTCTCTTGGTGTTATTTAATAAAAATATAATTATATTGATATAGGCTTGTATTACCTATCATCATATGTATGTATGATTGTATTTCATTTGCATGTCTTTGCTAATAAAATAATCATATGACTTTTCCTATATGATTTGTCCTCTATCGCAAAATTATTCATAGTTCTTACTAACTAATCACATGAGCGTTTGTTTTTTTTTAATATTTTATCGATAATTTTAGTAATTCTGACATATTCTCTGTTCACAATAGGTCTCCATCACATTAATACATGATTTTCGTTTCTATTAAACGTTTTTTTTTTCTATTTTCTTTTACTGTTCATCTTTAATAATCATTAATTATCCATATAATAAAAGGAAAAAAAAATCCGTCATGTACGTTCGTGTGCTAATCTTGTATCTAAATCCTTTCGGATTCCTAAATAACTAGTATTCACAGTGATCCTTGCATACTTTGTCACAAATATATTTGTGCATTTTTTTGTAGTTTCTTTTTGGACTTCGAAGATTCCTTTCTATAACTTTAGAATTTTGATTGGAATTTGTTCTATACCATATAACTAAGGGAGTGATTATGTTTTAATTTAATTTATTCTTATGTTAAAATTAAAATAAAATATTCACTGGTAAGTTTGTTTGGGCGTGAAACTTGATTCGAATCTCTTCTCTGATCACAATTTTTTTTGTTTTAGTGCGTCGGTTGATGATATCGATATGATGTCCGTCGTTTGTAATTCTCCAGGGAAGGAGAAGAAGGAAAGACTGACCGGTTTGGTCCAACCCGACCCAGTCCAACCCAACCGGTTTTGGTCCACTCCAACCCGGTCCAGCCGATCCGATCCGATCCAATACGGTCCACTCCTACCCGGTCGTCCCGGTTTAGCTGAATCCTATTCTATTCTGGTAGTGGGGAGTGCATGTGCGAGTGGGTTCCGGTTCTGTGTTTGTGTGGGTGGAACCAAAGTTTGGCTTGAGGTATGTAACTATTGTGGGTTTTAACGTTGAATACATTTTCAAAACGTGCCTAGTTCTGGTTTTTATTTGTCTTAAGATAAATCCATATTATATAAATGATCAACTCAGATTATGACTGTTGATCTTTGATCATAAAGAATTTTTGTCTTAATTTTGTTCTCTTGAATATGATATTGTCTATAGTTGAATGGTATCTTTTGTTCAATTGGTTGTAGCAACTCAATTCTAATGTATTCATTTGGATCTTAGATGTACTTGAGCACCATTATTGGATACTTGATATTTCCCCCAAATTTGAATGTTCTGTGGGATGTAATCCACTTGCTGGCATAGTGAAATATGTGCAGAGGGACACATGTATCATGAGACAAAGATGTATTTTTGTCTTCGGTAGTAATAGCACCAACACACAAGTATCAACCAAACATGGGATCAGCTAAAAATGTAATTCTAGATCCCATTATAAATAAATGAGTTGGAAATGCACTTGGTCATAGCTGATGGTATATACAATGTAATGTGTGTATCATAGTAGTAACCAATTTCCATTTTCATAGGAAGGTAATACTTTAGACATCATCTTTAATGACAAAAAGAACTTTGCCTGGCCAATTGATTATTTAATTGAATAGATACAGTGTCTGCGCTTATGGAATGAAAAGTACATCATTCCTACGAGACATAAATTTTCTAATGCACTTGAGATATATTTGGATGAAAAACATATCATCCCCCCCTAAAACGTAACATATATTCACTCTAAAGTACTTGGATTGAATCCTATTTTTGTTACGCAATAAGGCCACCCCACTTATTAAATTTCTCAAGACTAAATGTCCAACTGATAGTGGTATTTCTCCCGCTACTTTAAGGAATATACATTAGTTTTTGAACTAATTCTTTATAATGTGACTACGATGATTGGATCATCGAGCGAAGCAATGCTCAAATTTTGTTTCCAAGATGGAACAAAGATTAAAAGTCACAAAAGCTCTATATGTACCGAGAGCTAATCACCTTGTTAAATTCCAAAGAGACCCATGCAAGTGGATATCATATGGAAACTCACAATGATGAATATGTAATTGATTGCATCTTTTATAGTCTCTAATATATTTGGAAGGACATATCTTAGAGAAACTAATGAGTCAAATGTAAATCACTATGGTATTTGGAGTATTGAATCCATATTGACTCCAACGATGAAATGTTGGGAATTGACTAATACAGGCTTTGACATAACCATAAAGGCACTTTGGTTGTGACATGATGTTTCGTTTTGTAAGGAATCATACGTACATCATTGTGTTTGACTGGACGAGACAATGGGAAAAAGATTGACAAAATGCGAAGTGACGGCATATCTCTCAATAAGTGTTTTCTAAATTACTAGATTCACAACCCCCCTTCCCATTATGCTTTTAGCTAAGAAAGCATATCACTCATTTTTTACAAAGTCTTAATTAAAAAGGACTGAGACCATCCGAAGATGCAAATGGTAAACAACCTATATTACAAAGAAAACGAGGTGAAATTTAGAAAAATATTCATGCAGAATGCGGACCATTAAAGGGACTTATGGATCTGGTGAATGTTTTAACATTTTGGACTAGTTATAGTTCCCAAGAAATTTGCGTTTGAGAAACTATTAGCACATATTTTACATGTAAGGGATCACCACCCCTTTAAATGCTCGCGATTGTACATCAAAAGGACTTGATGGTTATTGCATGTTTAATAGGATCAACGCAAAGAATCCTATACCCCATGGTCTCGCAAAGGCTATCATCAAAGGTTACGGATGGTTCCTAAGAGCAACTGCAGTCATGAGACTAAAACCAAAGAGCAAAGACTAAAAAAAACCAAAAAAATTTTGTTTAGTCCGTGTCTCAACACTGCGGTGCAGACTAAAACCCATCAGGCGTAGTTTCAAACTACGCCCCATTTTTTTTTTTTTTTTGTTTTTTTTTGTTATGGGGCGTAACTCATCATCAGGCGTAATCCCCACACCCTGCTCCATCAGGCGCAATCCCAGACTACGCCCCATTTTTTTTTTTTGTTATGGGGCGTAACTTTGAGTTACGCCCCATCATCAGGCGCAATCCCAACACCTCGCTCCATCAGGCGTAACTTTAAATACGCCTGACTAAAGACCAGACTAAAGACTAAATATGGTCTGGGTTTTGGTTATAGTCTGGTGTTTGGTCTTTAGTCCTTCTCCACTGCGTATGTTTTTTACCAAAAAAATTGGTTATACTCTGCGACTGTGGATGCTCTAAGGCATGGTTATGCGTACAAACCTACCTTTAACTGCTTGGGGAATATGCAATATTAACACATCTTTACTTAATTTATTTTAGAACCCAATATTAGTCAACCTTTTATGCGTACCAGTTGGTAACTGGATATAAGCCTGACATTCGTGTTCTTACGCATTTTTGGTTGCACTATATACGTGCCATTACGAGTCCACATCGTACTATGATGGGTCACGAAAATGATTAAGTAATTTTGTTGGATATTTACTCTCAACAATTGTACGCATTTGAAAACCTTTGGCAGGAGATCTCTTACCGCTATATTTGCGGGTTATCACTTCAATGAGACAGTCTTCCCGTCGTTAGGGGGAGATAAGAAAAGTATTTTCTAAGGGAACGACAGGAATTGTCGTGGTGTGTTCCCATTATGTCTCATATTGATTATTGTACTCCACAAATGTAAATGTGAAGTGACAAAGAATAATCGATTTTCAGAATGTACATTGATGTCGCTAAAGTGATGAGATCACACATACCAGTTCCAAACCTACCTGCAAGGTTACGAATCCTCAATAACGGATATACACCATAGACTAAGGTGTTGCAACTACACATATTGGAAGTGTAGTTAAGGCCGTGGCTCCATAAAGGAAAATGGAGAGACCACCAGGTTCGATCAATGCTCACCTAGAAAGTAAGTAGGTGAGTAAGGCACAACTTATTTATATCATCAGAAATCCTCTCATAATCTTGTCTCTGAATAGGTCCATGAATCAAATTGGAGGACGCTCCGAAGTTTAATGATTCCAGAGAACAATGACATCCCAAGTGGATTATGAGAATGCGCATGAGTCAATGGAAGATCATGCGATCATATTGATGATTAATTTTATATATACTCGCTTAAGGAAATAAAGCAAGATGGGATCGAACCAAGCTCCTTGTTGCTTAATGTCAACGAAGAGCATATTTGGCCTATGCAATCCAGGTAGAACTTGGTTTTTTGACAAATACACAGGTATTTGGTGTGGTAGTGCTAACCAAACAAGTGTAAAGCCTATTGGATATACATGATTAATTTGTCACAAAGCATAATGAGAAGAAAGCAGTCTGAAAGTATAAAGACTCGCCTTATGGCGCGAGGTTTCTCACAACGCCCTGGTGATGAGTGCCAAATATTGCATATTTCTACACCTATTTATTGGCATTTAGCTCATCTTTTGTGTTCAGAAATCAGATATTATCCCAGATTCTGTATTTTCCTTGTTTTCAAGAATAAATATTTGTACTAATTAATTTTGTGTTTTTAGGTAATAAATAAAGCTCGGAGAAATTGAGGAGCCAAAAGAGCAGAAAATTGGAGACAAGCGTCTGTGGAGCAGAAAGCCAAAGCCCGCGCGCACATCAGTTGCAATCCAAGACCCGACCCACGACCCAGATCCGAGCCCGTTCACCCTGAGCCGTTGAGATTGCTATCACCACATCCAACGCTCGCTCCAACCATCCCATCAAAGATCGCTGCTCCCGCGCCACACCGAAGACACCTATATATTCTCCCATAAACCAAAGCCAAACCTAATTTCTTCTCTCTTCACCCGACACCTTCAGAGAAACCTTTTTCTCCCTCTCATCTTCTCCCGACCAAAAATGGCAGAGCCGCACCACCTTCTTCTCCCCTGACACCAGTCGCACCAGCACAACAGCCGCCTCCGCCATCCCCTCCTAATTCCTCTCTAGCCTTTCTTAGCTTCTTCCCTAGGAGCTAAGAGAGAGATAGAAAGAATTAGGTTAGGGTTAGGGTTTCACAACATTGGAAGAACACCTAAGTAAGGAGCGAGGCTGATTGAACAGAGCCGACAATGATTCAGAGGGTATGGGCGAATGGGTTTGCTTTTAATTTTTGTTTTGAAGAGAATTAGGGTTTGGTATTTGCATGTATAAATATGTTGAACTGTGTATGTTAGAAGGCATGCCTGGGCTAGCCAGAGCACCAATTTAGAGTTAATTTGTGTTTTATTGTTTCTTATGATGTTCTAAATCAATTTGCTAGGGTTGAGATGAAACCCATAATTTGTTGCTAAGTTTGGTTCATGTTTTGATATTGTTCTTGTTGTGCTATAATGTTTAGGATAAATATAATTTGAATACTTCAGCATTTTACTTTCACAGTGTATGCCATGTATCCATTGTAGTCAGAATACTTCTATGTTGGATGTGTTGCAATTCATGCTTCATTGACTGTTATTGATCTTTAGACTAATTGTGCCCTGAGAAGACAGTTAGTAGTTTGGAAAGATACCCTAATTGCAATTAGAATATCCATCTTATGACAGGTTTAATCATCTAAGTAATGAAATTGACCTGTGATTAGTTGTACTGTGATAAGACAACTAATACTAGGGGTTAGTTAGTTGCCTTAGTTGATAATAAACTATCCATTGAGACCCTGGATAAACGGCAGACTTGCATCTTGTCCGTTGTCCATTACAAGGGACAAGAACATTATTGAAATTGGACTGACTTAGTTAAGATTAGGTGGTGTATTCGACTGCCTTAGTGCTTTACAATCTGTTTGCACCTTAGTTTAGAGTCACAACTACAAGTCAGTCGCATCGACACAAAACCAACTTACAACTGTGTTACACTTTCCTTGAATTCAGTCTAGCAAAGCCTTAGATCAGCTTACGCACACCCCATTTCCCCGTGGATCGACCTGTGCTTGCCCGTGTCTCCAATAAACACTGTGCACTTGCAGTATCACAAGTAGGCATAAAAATAAACCACGTTCCCAAGCCTACCAAGTTTTTGCGCCACGCCGGAACTTAGCGTGTCTTTGTCGATTATTGGCTAGCACTTAACCGATTTTCATTTCTCCACAACTATATACTTGCTTTGCATTGTTGCTCTTAGCCTTGTATTAGTGTAACTTAGCTAAAGTTTTTCTATTTTTGCATCCTTTACCTTCTTGCAACTTGTATTGCATCTTGTCAACCATTGTAGTTAACTTACCTTTGTTATCTAGCATCATCTCAAGCACGTCATCGGTTAGCTTATCATTATCATCACCTCCACAGTGCATTCATTCATTGCATCGGTTAGCTTATCATTATCTCTATCAATCTGTCATCTTATGCATATCATAGTTAGCTTGTATTAATAGCATCATTGACACTGTAGCTTAGTGTTACTTGTAATTTTGATCCCGATCAGTCCAAATAACCAATCTTATCACCCTACAATATTCCAGTTCCATCATCTCTACATTGTGCGATTTTTTAAACTAAGCGTACTTGTGTTCGTTGTTTCTTCACCTATATCATTTTGAGGAACTGAGAATTCTTTGTGAGCTAGCAGGTGTCTGTGGTGCAGCTGAGCCAACCCAAGAAAGACAAGGAAAAGTGCGGGGACTTGAGGTTAGCTTGTGAATGAGCTATAACTGAACTTTGATATCTGCTGTGATTTTTGCGCAGATACATCTCAACTGACTAGTGCAGTATCCTGTGAACCTGTGAATCCATAACAAGCATCTTGTATTGCCCTGTGATATCTACTGAGCTTTGTAGTGCCCTGAGCATCCCCTTCTAGTTATAATATTCATGTGAGTGGTTCCTTGACATTTGAAGTACACATATGCTAGCTGAGAACGCTATGACTTTGTGCTGAATTGTATGGGTGTATGCATGAATTTGTTATCATATCTATGAGCTTTGTATCAAAAATAAACCGTGCATCACTGAAAGTTACCTAAGCATCATTGTATATGCATCTGTATCACCCTTGCATGAACTTATTGGCATGAATGCATGAACAAGCTACCTTGCTAGAATGGCTCCATTCCTGTACCTTTTGTGTTCTGGGCTGTATCCCTAGTTGTCATCTTCCCTGAGCCCAGCTCCAACCCCTGTAGATGTTGAGCTTGAGTGCAGCCTGGTTAGCCTAGGTTAGCTGTAGCCGCAAACCCAAGGCCCGTGCTTTAACATGGTTCTTAGGTGTTCTGTCCTGTGAACCCTTGGCCTCGACAAGGCTTGTGTTCAACTCCATTTTCTTCTTTGTGAGTTTGAGCTACAACAAGTACAACCAACTTTGCTACAAACCCTGTTGACAGACCTGCTGTCAACTGAGCTTGTTGAGCTTGTTGAGCCAAGTTGTGCATGCTCTATTCTGTTGACAACCTGTTGAACCATCTACCCTGACTCCTTTGTGCTTAATCTGTGATAACCTTTGAAGCTCACCTGTGACCACCAAAGCCCCTGCATATCTGCATACCTGTGCATGATCCCTGAAAATTTGAGGTCAACTGTGCCAGTTGACACTCGGTGGCATGTAAAAACTGATATAGAGTGCTTAAATTGATCATATACTCATTTGTTGCACCTGCCCTGCATCTTTGCACATTTTTGATTAGTGAAACCTTGAATAGCATGTTGACCTGCTGAACTCTTGAATCTCTCAAACTCTGCAAGACCTTGTGCACCTTCTATTCTCTGTTTTACTTGTGCGCTGCTAGTCTGTGCTGTTCGGTTTGCATAAACTGTGCACCTGCCAACCTGTGCTGTGCACACATTGCATTGTTCTGTGCTGTGTACTCTGCAAAAGCAACAACAAGCTCCCCTGTATGCTGCAATTGTGTGATTACCTGTGTGCTGTGTTATTTTTGTGAGTTGTGCCTCCCTGTGTTGATTTCAACAAGCTGTGTCTTTCTTAAGCAACAACATCCAGCACTCCTAGGTGACTAGAATTTGGGTGTCATTTTTTTTGAATTGTGGTCTCCTCTGTGTTGATATCAATAGGCAGTCCTGTCTTTGTTGTTGAACATAAACCTCGTGCACTTAACCTGTCTTTGTATAGCGACAAAAAGCACACCTCGTGCTTAATTCTGTGAAATGGGGTGTCAATTTTGGTGAGTTTGTGCTACTTCTGTTGTGCAACAACTAGGCTTTGCACACAAACCCTGCACATAACCAAACTGCTGGGCTGCACAAAACCAAACTGAAGCCCATACAAACCAAACATAAACCCAGCTGAAGTCCACATAACTGGGTTGTGCAACTGCTGGGCTGCATAAACTGAACCCAAGCTGGGCTGTAAACCTGCCAAGCTGGGCTGGAACCCATAACAGCTGAATCCCCACATAACCTGGGCTTTACATCATCAGAGCTGAAGCCCACTGTGCAACAAACCAAAACCCACACAAACCAAACAAAATCCTACAAAACCAAATAGAAGCCCACTTAAACCAAAATGAGCCCACAGCAACTGGGTTTTGCATGAATTGGGCTGCACACAAATTGAAACCCACATAACTGGGTCGTACAACAACTGGGCTTTGCACTCCTGTGGGCTTAGCTTTCCTATGTTGAGACATCATTGGTTAAACATGTTTGATGTGTGCTAAGCTATGCTTCTTTTTGAGTTCAAATTGAGTTGCTAGATCATGTCAGGATTTTGGTCTGCAACTGGGGATGAAAACAAATCCATCAGAGAACTTGCTTACGGGAATGATTCATGTTATGAACTCCCCACAGTCCATGATGATTTTAGGGATATTATGAGCCTTCTCAGGGCCCTGACCTTGACTTCACATACCCTAGTCATTCTTCACACATGTATCACCAACCACAGTGGGAAGTTGAACAATGTTATGCTCCCCCAAACCCTTGTATGCAGTCACTAATGGAAAAGCTCATAGAGCAAAACAAGGATATACTTGGATGGAAAATGCATGATCATCCCTTCTCTAGTGAACCATGTGCACAACCATGTAATGATACTTCATATGAAACATGCATACTAACTAGTGAAGACTCCCTTTCACTTGAACATCTCACTATGATTCTTCAAATGAACCTGATTGAGGTACAAAATAAAGATTGGAAAGAAGCTTATGATAGGATGTTTGTTATTCCTGATAATTTTGAAAATAGTGTTTCTAGTCCTACTCATGCAACTAAATATGAACCTAATCTAGAGGTAGTTGAGTACACTAGAAATGCTACAATTTTGAATAGGGAAATGCAGTGTTATTATGATGATGATGATGAATATGATATGTTAGGAGAGCATGTGTATTTTGAAAATGTAGTGGAATCTTTAGGTTCAGAGACATTTAGCTTCTCTTCTGTGAACCCTATGAATGATGCTTCTTATAATATTCATACATGTGATGCTGAATTGGGGCCTGTGCAATTGTTCTGTGAAAGTGAGCATGTTATATCACCTGTTTGTAACTTGGAGAATGCTAAGACTTTTGTTGAAACAAATAATTCAATGCATGAAATTTATGTGTCTGATTCCATGCCTAGGTTACATCATGATGTTATGCATGAGGTTGAAATTTTGGATAATGATTATGACATGGAGATTGATGAATTGTTCTATGCAGGTGAACATGATTTACCTTCTTCTGACCTTAGGAAAGTGTGTGATGGTGCAAATGATCTTATACATGAAAACAACTTAGATATACCTAATCTCTCTCCTAAGGCACAAATTGAAACTCCTCCACCAGACCTAGGTGTAGTTTGTAACAAAATTGCAAAACCAACTTTTCTGAAAATGCCTAATTTAGGCCTAGAGCTTTGTGCTTCCCAAGTCCTCTTGGACTATTTTGCATCAAAGTATAACACCTTTAAGGAGCCACAGTTGGAATATGTATGTCTGTCTGTTCTTAGAAAAACTCATTTTGAGTTAGACCTTTTGCATGATGTACCTTTAAAATTGTAAGATTTTGTGCTCAAGAACACATCTGTTGACAAGTTTAGGTTTGGGGGTAACTTGTTCACTGATGCGTGTCGTAACCACAACAAATTAATTAATACTTTACTACCTAATTAACTAGTAATATAGGGTAGTCAAGGTCGATCCCACGAGGAGCACGAGATTCTAGTTGTAAAAATTGTCACGAAAGGGGGTGTAAAAAGCAAAAAGAAAATAAACAAGACAATTAAAAGATAAAGTTGAAAGCAATAAGAGAGACGAGATCAAGGAATCCTTCTTCGTTACAAAACAATGAATCAAGTTATGTTCTTTTCTACTTGTTATTAGTCACAAATTATCACCAACCGTAGGTAAAGCGACTAACTCAGTGCTAAACCCTAAATCCCTTATATCACCGGACACGGAAGTTCTCGACTCTAGGATTCTAATCACCAAGCCACCTGCAATTAGCTCAACCTAGATGTAACTTGGCTCATGCATTAGGTTTTGTGAATTTCTTAGGTTGATATTAGTAGTTAGACTCTTAGCTCAAGGTCTACTTGCTAACGTTGTTTCTACACACAATTGCTCCACGGAATCCCTCCGCAAGGTCTCGTGTTTGCTACTTATGTAAAGAGTCAAGAAACGATTACTTATCCCCTAACTTTCACTAGCTTTAGATCAAATTAACAAATCAATTTAGCATGCATTCTAAACAATCTATCAATCAATCATGAATGTCTTTAAGATCACTCCTATTAGTAAAAACAATCAATAATTATGTGAAAAACTTCAAGATAGAATTTGAAAACAAAAACTTAATTCATATGTTAAGAACTAGGAATTCATCCTCAATCAATAAAATTAACTACTCATGTTAAAAAGTTCACACAAAGAATAAGAAAAGAAAAGAATTGTGTGTGTAGAGATGTGTCTAAAAGATGTAGAAAACTTCTCTATTTATAGGCTTCAAAATTCTCCAAATCTTCCAAGGATTAGAATCCTTTTCCTTTTGCAATTCAATTTCCAATTCCAAGCTTTTCTCAACTCTTCCACCTTCTCTTTTCCAATATTTAGTCCAATTCTCCATCCAATTCTAGCCCAAGTCTTCATACCCATGAGAGAGGTCCATAGAAAATTCTGGAATTTTGCTCGGAATCGGGATTATGGCTTAAAACGTCGCCACGGCCACTGAAATTTCTCCGTCGAGAGAATATTCGACGGAATATTCCGTCCGGTCTCCGTTAGGACTAACGGTCAAACCAAACTGGCCAACCGCTCCAACGTTAGTCAATGGGTCAAGGAGAAAAGAGAGTTCCAGTGAGTCAAAGCGGTCAAATCGGGTCAAATCGACCGAGTCAGATGAATCGGAACCGAGTCAGATGAATCGAACCGAGTCGGGGTCTTTGCCATCTTGCTGCACCACCGCATGTGCTCGTCCGTGTTGCATAATCCTTGTGCTTCACCACCTCAGTCACACCACCAGGCTCAGCTGCTTGTTGTAGCTTCCCTGCATTGTTCCATGGCAGCAACCACCATTTGCACCAGGCCAGAACCAACTGCTCCTTTAACCCCAACAGTGAATAAGCCATAGCACCTCAAACCCATGAGGCTATCCCCTGCGACTCATGTACCTGCCCTGTTCTAGACAATTCCATACACACCCATTCACTGCCAAACTCCAACCTAGTTCAAAGCCACTGCTAGCTGCTACTTCCCAATTTAAACACATCAAGCCCCATCAGCACAGCTGCAGTTCAGCACTCCACCATTAACTCCATTACAGCAGCTTATTTCAGATCCAAGCCTTCAGTTCTTGCAAATCACTCAGTCCATCATTTGGCTCAGTTCAACACTTCCAATTGCATTCCAACTACAGCTGCAATGTCACTTGCCAAACTTCATTCTCAGTCAGGCCATCACCTCAATCCATCTCCCTAGCTTAGCTCCAACTTCTCAGCCATTGCACCTGCATTTGACATTCATTCAATTCCAAGACAATCACCAGCTCAGGCATTGTCAAGCCAAAAGCTGCAACCTCAAATACAACAGCATCCACATGGCCTGGCCATTTTACTTCCGCAGCTTGCAATGAGCTAGCAATATTTGTAACTTCACCTGCCAGCAAAATCTCAACATTGTAGCTCCACCAGAACCCTACAATCAATCCTGCCATCAGACCCATTGCAGCTTCCCCTGCAAATTCACAGCACATAGCTATTTTAATTCAGTTTCATCAACCTAAACCAAATTACAGCAGAGACCCATTTTAGAATCAATCAACCCGATCTCAATGACCAATCAGAACCACCATGAATTGCTTAGGAGAAACCCTAATTCTTTCCTGTGATTTTCCTCATCACCTCCTTGAAGTCTTCTCTTGATTTCACAATTCATAGAACTCCAATCTTCAAGCACATCGCCTCCATTTCCTCACCTCTCTCAATCACTGGACCAACAAAGAAGATAATGGCGACTTAGAAAACCCCCATCGATCTCCTCGTAATCGATCTCCACTCTCATCTCGGTCTATCTCTCGAATTTCTCAAACACAAACCAAAGACCAACCCTAGCTCGATTCTTGCCACAAAACCCTAATCAATTTCCATCGTTAGAACCTCGATTTCACCAGCAACATCAGATTCTTCTATGAACCCTAACCTCATCTCAATTCACTGTCAATTGCTTGTATTTCATCACCAGATCTATCTTCTTCTTCCTTCCCAGTTCCCCAACCACAGACCACCGTGAACTCAAATTATCGACTACGATTCCCACAATTTTCATCAATCTCTCTCTCAGGTTCAATTCTCTGACTCCTTCGGGTGAAAAATGAGTGAAAGAAGAGAAGGAAGAAAACCTCCTCTCGATTTAGGTTTAGAGTTTTATGGGCGGGTATGGATCCTGGGTACGGGTATGGGTCTACGGGTTTAGGGTGTGGGTGGATTAAGATACCCATCATAAGTACACCCCGAGTTATGCTATTCTCACTCCCTTCTTTGGATAAGGGACACCTCTTTGACCTCCCCTTAACCTTGGCTGGGCTCCATATAGTATTCTCTTCTTGGTTAAATGACAATTTTACCCTTTTGGCTCAAATTGGGTGATTTCTTCTTCTTTTCCTCCGTGTGACTCCATAGTAGCTATAAAACTCAAAACAAGCGTAAAATACATAATTTACACGAAAAATAGCAAAGAAAGCATAAACTACTAGATAGTAAATTAGGTGTATTCTACACCTATCAAATTCCCCACACTTAGACTTTGCTAGTCCTCGAGCAAATCAAAACTAAAAACTCACAACTTCAAAGCGTTCAAGCGTCCTAAGCATCCTAAAAGTTATGAGGACATAGAGTTTCTGCATGCTAGTAATAAGAAGTTAGAAATACTAAAGAACATATTCTCGTTCTTAATTGTTGAGTGAGAAATAACCACACCATAATGAGAGAACGCGTGTTTGAGAAACGATCAATAAGCATTTCGCCGACTTCCGCCTCACCAAATAAGATTTTATGATAATTGCACTCAAGAAGACAACTTTTATGGTTCTCACATGTGTGCGGTAGGAATGAAGAGAATTCTGCGACACGTTGAATGGTGGGAAGGACAACTTCCGAAATATTTTTAAAAACCCACATCTTTTAATATTTTGAAAAACCATTTTTCTGACGATCTCTACGAAAGGAAATCAACCATATTATCGAGGATGAGATTACTTACTCACCTTCACATCCGATCGCTAATTATGATAACACCACTCTCACGGCATCCAATAGAAACGTCTTCCGCTCCTCGTCTTGATCTTCATGGTCTTCGTCCTTGGTTTCAACTATTGATGATAAACCCTTGAATTTCATAAATCCTTAACAATTTGTAACTCTTGTACCTTGAAATCCTTAAAATCCTTGTCGCTTGAAACTTCCTTATATATTTTCCTTCCCCACGGCTCATTAACAAAACAAATATTTTCTCTTGTTTTTTCTTTTTCAATATTTTTTTTTTTTTTTTTTTTTTTTTTTTTTTTTTTTTTTTTTTTTTTTTTTTAAATACAAAAATAAACCATGGCCGTGGAAGAAGTAATTTACCACTTGATTCTTCACAACTTGTATCGTCTTGAAATCATAAACTTCAAAAATTCTCACCTTTTACTTTTCTTTGCTTTCATGAATAAGTCTTCAAACTTGGATATAAAATTACCTCATTGTAGTGTAAGTCTTCAACATATATGTAAAATCCGCTCTTTGTATGTTGCTTTACTTGTATTTGAAATTTGCTCTTTTTCTCATTCCGTTGCTTGTAAACCTTAAACTTTTCAACTTTCCTTGTAGATTTTGATGTCGCTCCTTGTTGATGATGAATGTGTTTCTATGGATCCGTTGTTGTCGCGAGAGAATGGTGCTAGCAAAATCAGACTACAAGAAGGAAGCTTTCATCCATGGACGTCACCCTCATGATTGACAAAATTAGCACTCAAGAGATCAAAGAGTAGTGCTTCTATTGGTGGGAGGTTGGGTAGCTCACCATTCTACCCGGAATTAACTTACGGTGACACACACTCAAAAGAAGCTCTTTAGTAAATGGAAGAATTCAGGTCGGTGCCTCTCATGATATGAATACGGGTAGTCTCCACTAATGATTGATCAGCAACTCTAATAACGCACTTCTCCCCTCGCACCAAATTCGCATCACCGGCATGATTAAATCCATTATTTAACACTCAAACAAACAAGAAATCCGAATGTAGTTCTCTAACATTTCCAAGTTCAATTATGTCGGTCAAAATCTCTATGTAAACATACCTAGAAATATGCTAGTGACTCTAAAATCTTTAAATTTTTTTTCAAAATTTTTTCATTTTTTTGTAATTTTTGTTTTAAAAAACATGCTTAACCACTCCCCCACACTTAAACCTTACATTGTCCTCAATGTAATTGAATCCTCCTAGTAAAGTCAAGGTGGGAAATTTTAACATGATAAGAAATAAGAAAAAGAAATAACAAAAAGCAAAAGGATAAGAAATACAAAACCGATGGGTTGCCTCCCCATTAAGCGCTTGTTTTAAAGTCGACGGCCCGACTTAGCTCTCGCAAGATTCATTACCCATATACTAACAATCGGAAAATTTGAGGATCCACCCATAATACCTGTTTTGCAAACAATAACTCCATACAAATATTAGCACAAGAAAACAATAGTGAAATTATCGCTCGATAGAAATTTCCCCCACACTTATTCTCGTCCACACTCGGAAGTGTATAAAGAACATAGAAATCGGGAACTTCCATGTATTCCTCTTGGTAAACCTGCATGGTGTTAGCATCAAGTGTTTCCAATGGTGGATATTTAGAAACAAAATCATCCAAAAATACTTTCGAAGCACATACATTCAAACCAATAAGAGGTAAAGGAGAAGAATCAATAGGCAAAGGGTTAGACAAACCTTGCACAATTTCTTGTATTATAGAATCCTCGTCATCCTTAACAAATTCAAGTGAATCACTTACCTCTTGTATATCGTGGTCCTCTATTAAACCTTGCAACCATTCTTCGTCGTTTTCTACCTTAACCAAAGTCTCGGCATCATTAAAATCATTCGCAAGTTCAATTGGGTCTTCCACAAAATCAATGAATGTGGTTTCATCCTCTATAATCATCTCTTCAACATTCTCATCATCGGAGTCGGGCCATTCACAAAAATGAATTTCATCGGTATAGATTGTAAGATCTTCATGTGCGGGTGTTACTTCGTGTACAACAATAGGTAAGTCACACCCAATCTCCTCCTTTTGAATATGTGATAGATCGTTATTATGATCCGGAGTTGGAATAACTTTACCCTTGTTACAATAATTTTCATAAGGTTCATAATCATCATCATAACCCATATAATAACGTTTTCACGTTCTATTCTTAAAGCTCTTTTAGCTTCAAAAATTTCTTCATCCGATGCTAGGCCTTCATCGATCAATTGATAGAACCTTCTTTCAAGTTCCCTCAAACTAGGTTGCCTTGCACCAAGGAGATCATACATAGATTTAGAAGCATAACTATCCTCCCTCCTAATGATTGTTCACTTACATACCCGTCATAAGGTTGTTGATATGTATGAGAATATCCATATAGTGTGTATCCTAAGGATGGTTGGAAGTTGCCATAATGTTGAGGTTGAAAACCGTAATGATTGTTGTAATATGCTTGCTCTTGTCCACCGTACATGGAAAACCGGCACCTGAAATAAGATTCAAAAACCAAGTTAGATACGGAATAGAATCCAACAAAGCAATAATAAACCAAAAAGAAAAATAAAAACAACTAAAATCATCCGCTGCTCCCGGCAACGGCGCCAAAATTTGATGCGTGTCGTAACCACAACAAATTAATTAATACTTTACTACCTAATTAACTAGTAATATAGGGTAGTCAAGGTCGATCCCACGAGGAGCACGAGATTCTAGTTGTAAAAATTGTCACGAAAGGGGGGTGTAAAAAGCAAAAGAAAATAAACAAGACAATTAAAAGATAAAGTTGAAAGCAATAAGAGAGACGAGATCAAGGAATCCTTCTTCGTTACAAAACAATGAATCAAGTTATGTTCTTTTCTACTTGTTATTAGTCACAAATTATCACCAACCGTAGGTAAAGCAGCTAGCTCAGTGCTAAACCCCCTAAATCCCTTATATCACCTGGACACGGAAGTTCTCGACTACTGGGATTCTAATCACCAAGCCACCTAGAATTAGCTCAACCTAGATGTAACTTGGCTCATGCATTAGGTTTTGTGAATTTCTTAGGTTGATATTAGTAGTTAGACTCTTAGCTCAAGGTCTACTTGCTAACGTTGTTTCTACACACAATTGCTCCACGGAATCCCTCCGCAAGGTCTCGTGTTTGCTACTTATGTAAAGAGTCAAGAAACGATTACTTATCCCCTAACTTTCACTAGCTTTAGATCAAATTAACAAATCAATTTAGCATGCATTCTAAACAATCTATCAATCAATCATGAATGTCTTTAAGATCACTCCTATTAGTAAAAACAATCAATAATTATGTGAAAAACTTCAAGATAGAATTTGAAAACAAAAACTTAATTCATATGTTAAGAACTAGGAATTCATCCTCAATCAATAAAATTAACTACTCATGTTAAAAAGTTCACACAAAGAATAAGAAAAGAAAAGAATTGTGTGTGTAGAGATGTGTGTAGAGATGTGTCTAAAAGATGTAGAAAACTTCTCTATTTATAGGCTTCAAAATTCTCCAAATCTTCCAAGGATTAGAATCCTTTTCCTTTTGCAATTCAATTTCCAATTCCAAGCTTTTCTCAACTCTTCCACCTTCTCTTTCCAAATTTTAGTCCAATTCTCCATCCAATTCCTAGCCCAAGTCTTCATACCCATGAGAGAGGTCCATAGAAAATTCTGGAATTTTGCTCGCCGGAAAACTGGGATTATGGCCGGAATTTGGCCGGAAAACGTCGCCGCCGGCCACCTGGAAATTTCTCCGTCGAGAGAATATTCGACGGAATATTCCGTCCGGTCCTCCGTTAGGACTAACGGTCAAACTGGTCAACCGTCAGTCAACGTTAGTCAATGGGTCAAGGAGAAAAGAGAGTTCAGCTGAGTCAAAGCGGGTCAAATCGGGTCAAATCGACCGAGTCAGATGAATCAGAACCGAGTCAGATGAATCAGAACCGAGTCAGGGTCTTTGCCATCTTGCCAGACCATTGCACAGGCTCGTGCTGTGTTGCATAATCCTTGTGCTTCACCACCTCAGTCACACCACTGTGCTCACCGCTTGTTGTAGCTTCCCTGCATTGTTCCATGGCAGCAACCACCATTTGCACCAGGCCAGAACCAACTGCTCCTTTAACCCCAACAGTGAATAAGCCATAGCACCTCAACCCATGAGGCTATCCCCTGCGACTCATGTACCTGCCTGTTCTAGACAATTCCATACACACCCATTCACTGCCAAACTCCAACCTAGTTCAAAGCCACTGCTAGCTGCTACTTCCCAATTTAAACACATCAAGCCCCATCAAAGACAAACAGCTTCAAAGACTCCACCATTAACTCCATTCACAGTGACTTATTTCGGATCCAAGCCTTCGATTCTTGCAAATCACTCACCCATCATTTGGCTCGGTTCAACACTTCCAATTGCATTCCAACTACAGCTGCAATGTCACTTGCCAAACTTCATTCTCAGTCAGGCCATCACCTCAATCCATCTCCCTAGCTCAGCTCCAACTTCTCAGCCATTGCACCTGCATTTGACATTCATTCAATTCCAAGACAATCACCAGCTCAGGCATTGTCAAGCCAAAAAGCTGCAACCTCAAATACAACAGCATCCACATGGCCTGGCCATTTTACTTCCGCAGCTTGCAATGAGCTAGCAATATTTGTAACTTCACCTGCCAGTAAAATCTCAACATTGTAGCTCCACCAGAACCCTACAATCAATCCTGCCATCAGACCCATTGCAGCTTCCCCTGCAAATTCACAGCACATAGCTATTTTAATTCAGTTTCATCAACCTAAACCAAATTACAGCAGAGACCCATTTTAGAATCAATCAACCCGATCTCAATGACCAATCAGAACCACCATGAATTGCTTAGGAGAAACCCTAATTCTTTCCTGTGATTTTCCTCATCACCTCCTTGAAGTCTTCTCTTGATTTCACAATTCATAGAACTCCAATCTTCAAGCACATCGCCTCCATTTCCTCACCTCTCTCAATCACTCGGACCAACAGCAGCAATGGCAGCTTAGAAAAACCCCCATCGATCTCCTCGTAATCGATCTCCACTCTCATCTCAGTCTATCTCTGAATTTCTCAAACACAAACCAGCACCAACCCTAGCTCTGATTCTTGCCACAAAACCCTAATCAATTTCCATCGTTAGAACCTCGATTTCACCAGCAACATCAGATTCTTCTATGAACCCTAACCTCATCTCAATTTACTGTCAATTGCTTGTATTTCATCACCAGATCTATCTTCTTCTTCCTTCCCAGTTCCCCAACCACAGAGACCACCGTGAACTCAAATTATCAGCTACGATTCCACAATTTTCATCAATCTCTCTCTGTGTGGTTCAATTCTCACAGCTCCCTTCAGGTGAAAAATGAGTGAAAGAAGAGAAGGAAGAAAACCTCCTCTCGATTTAGGTTTAGAGTTTTATGGGGCGGGTATGGATCCGGGTACGGGTATGGGTCTACGGGTTTAGGGTGTGGGTGGATTAAGATACCCATCATAAGTACACCCCAGTTATGCTATTCTCACTCCCTTCTTTTGGATAAGGGACACCTCTTTGACCTCCCCTTAACCTTGGCTGGGCTCCATATAGTATTCTCTTCTTGGTTAAATGACAATTTTACCCTTTTGGCTCAAATTGGGTGATTTCTTCTTCTTTTCCTCCGTGTGACTCCATAGTAGCTATAAAACTCAAAACAAGCGTAAAATACATAATTTACACGAAAAATAGCAAAGAAAGCATAAACTACTAGATAGTAAATTAGGTGTATTCTACACCTATCATTCACGTATGCAATCTTTCCTGCACTCTCATGTTATATTTGTGTAAGGTTGTTGATGTTTGTACATATTGTCTTTTGGGTTGATCCTCAACTCTTTAGATTGTTGGTATATGGTGAATTTTCATTGTATATAATCCAGTAGGACTTGTTAAATTTTCTTTGTTGAATCGGTTGAGTCTTCTTGCGCATATATTCTGCTAATCCGATATGATATCCGCTGAGAATGTTGGATTCTAGCCTTGACTAATGAAGCTCTAACCTTGCTTCCGCCGACATTCGGTAATCTCTTCCCTTTTCTCTACTCAACATAGTTCTCTTGGTATGTGTTTTGAATTTTTATTATCTGTTGACACATTGAGGACAATGTTTGATTTAGGTTTGGGGGTGCATTTGCATATAGAGTTTTTAGTCTTTTATATATATATATATAAAAAAAAAAAAAAAAAAAAAACTCTTTGTAAATACTTGCATAAAAACCTCCAACTTTTAGAGATTTTAGAGTCACTAGCATGCTTCTAGCTATGTTTACATAGAGAGTCGGACCAGAAATAACAGAACTTGGAAGTCTTGGAAAACACAATCGGGTTTCTTAGTTGATTAGAGCGTTAAAGTTGGATTCAACCATACCGGGAGGGCGAATTAGGTGTTGTTTAGATATTGATTAGTAGAATTGTGATCACCCATAGTGGAGACTACCCATTTTACATCAAGCGAGGTGCCGACCTTCACTCTTTGTGACTTTCTAGAAAAGTCATTAGAGTGTGTGTCACCGTATGTCAATTCCGGGTAGGAATGGTGAGCTACCCAACTTCGCACCACTTTCAAGACTATTTTTGATCTCTTGAGTGCTAATTTCAATCATGAGGGTGACGTTTAAAGATGAAAACTCCTTCTAAATATCGATTTGCAGTTAGCATCACTCTCTATCCCTCTCAACAACATCAACAGATTCATAGAAACACATCATCATCAGCAAGCGGAGCATCATCAGAATATTTGAAGAAAAGTTGATATAGTCCAAGGTTTACGTGCAACAAAGGAAAGAAAAGAAGATGAGAATTAATGAAGTTTGTGAAATCAAGACAAGTTGTGAAAAATTGAGTTTTATTGTTTTATTATTATTGTTGTTAAAAAAAAAAAAAAAAAATGTTTGTCAAGTTTTTGTGAAGTTCGAAGTTCGTCATCAACATTTGAAGACCGAAGATTGAAGACGTTTCTATGAATCTTGAGAGAGTGATATTAATTGCCGATCGGGTGAGAAGGTAGTGAGTACTCCCATCCTCGCTAATGGTTGATTTCCTTTCTTAGAGATCATCGAAAAGATTCTTTTTGTCCACAACTCGTGGAGTCTCCGAAATTATTTAGGAAGGTTATCCTTCTTACCTACAACGTGTGCGGATTTCTCTTTTATTCCACGCCTGCACACATGAGAGACTAACAAAGCGATCTTTTTGGAGTGCAATTATCATAAAACCCTAATGGTGAGGCGAAGTCGAGGCTTATGATCACAATCGAATCCGAATTCTTTCATATGGTATGGTTATTTCTCGCTCGGCACTTAAGGACGAGAATGCGTTCTTTGGTAGTTCTAACTTCTTGTTACTAGCATGCGTAAAACTCTATGTCCTCATAGCTCCTTGGATGCTTGAGACTCTTTTACACTCGAAGTTGGAGAAGGTTTTGTGGGTACACCTCTGGTAAACCCTCACGAGACTACAACTCGTCTACTAGGGACACCTAGGGGTTTAAAGGCTTAGTGCATACGCTAAATGCATTCGAGAGACCTGCGACAGGGGTATAGTTAGGATTTCCTAATTTCTGTTTCACTTGAGGACAAGTAAAATTCAGGTTTGGGGGTATTTGATGAGTGCCAAATATTGCATATTTCTACACCTATTTATTGGCATTTAGCTCATCTTTTGTGTTCAGAAATCAGATATTATCCCATATTCTGTATTTTCCTTGTTTTCAAGAATAAATATTTGTACTAATTAATTTTGTGTTTTTAGGTAATAAATAAAGCTCGGAGAAATTGAGGATCCAAAAGAGCAGAAAATTGGAGACAAGCGTCTATGGAGCAGAAAGCCAAAGCCCGCGCGCACATCAGTTGCAATCCACGAAGGAGCAACCCATTTACAAGACATGGGCCCAAGCTATCCAAGACCCGACCCACGACCCAGATCCGATCCCGTTCACCCTGAGCCGTTGAGATTTCTATCACCACATCCAACGCTCGCTCCAACCATCCCATCAAAGATCGCTGCTCCCGGGCCACACCGAAGACACCTATATATTCTCCCATAAACCAAAACCAAACCTAATTTCTTCTCTCTTCACCCGACACCTTCAGAGAAACCTTTTTCTCCCTCTCCTCTTCTCCCGACCAAAAATGGCAGAGCCGCACCACCTTCTTCTCCCCTGACACCAGCCGCACCAGCACAACAGCCGCCTCGGCCATCCCCTCCTAATCGCTCTTTAGCCCTTTGTTAGCTTCTTCCCTAGGAGCTAAGAGAGAGATAGAAAGAATTAGGTTAGGGTTAGGGTTTCACGATTGGAAGAACACCTAAGTAAGGAGCCGAGCCGATGAGCAGGCCTATAATGATTCGGAGAGGGTATGGGCGAATGGGTTTGCTTTTTAATTTTTGTTTTGAAGAGAATTAGGGTTTGGTATTTGCATGTATAAATATGTTGAACTGTGTATGTTAGAAGGCATGCCCGGGCTATCCAGAGCACCAATTTAGAGTTAATTTGTGTTTTATTGTTTCTTATGATGTTCTAAATCAATTTGCTAGGGTTGAGATGAAACCCATAATTTGCTTTGCTAAGTTTGGTTCATGTTTTGATATTGTTCTTGTTGTGCTATAATGTTTAGGATAAATATAATTTGAATACTTGAAATTTTACTTTCACGGTGTATGCCATGTATCCATTGTAGTCGAGAATACTTCTATGTTGGATGTGTTGCAATTCATGCTTCATTGACTCATTATTGATCTTTAGACTAATTGTGCCACGAGAAGACGAGTTAGTACTTTGGAAAAAATACCTAATTGCAATTAGAATATCCATCTTAGGACAGGTTTAATCATCTAAGTAATGAAATGGACCTGTGATTAGTTGTACTATGATAAGACAACTAATACTAGGGGTTAGTTAGTTGCCTTAGTTGATAATAAACTATACATTGAGACCACTGGATAAACGGCAGACTTGCATCTTGTCCCTTGTTCATTACAAGGGACAAGAACATTATTGAAATTGGACTGACTTAGTTAAGATTAGGTGGTGGATTCGACTTCCTTAGTGCTTTACAATCTATTTGCACCTTAGTTTAGAGTCACAACTACAAGTGAGTCGCATCGACACAAAACCAACTTACAACTGTGTTACACTTTCCTTGAATTCAGTCTAGCAAAGCCTTAGATCAGCTTACGCACACCCCATTTCCCTGTGGATCGACCTGTGCTTGCCCGTGTCTCCAATAGACACTGTGCACTTGCAGTATCACAAGTAGGCATAAAAATAAACCACCTTCCCAAGCCTACCACCTGGAATTGTTGTCTTGTAATGAACTTTATAGTGTTTCACTACTCAATTAGCCTGGTAATTTCAAAAGGACTTGGAATGCAGCATATGTATGCGGTTGTTAGGTATCTCTGAAAGTATCAAGAGATAACCGATATTTACAAAAGTACTTGATAACCTTTTGTTTCCCAAATCAAGTGACTCGAAACCACAGAGTGCGTTTAAAGTTATATATAACACTCACTTATAGATTGACGCAATTAGGCGGATGTGGTATACCCGTCTAAGTGACTATTTGATTTGGAGGGGATAGACAAGTAAGTTATTTTTCCTTGCGTATTCACATGAAAGTTCCTGATTTGGAATTATAGCTATCTATGTCGATGGTACAGACATGATGGGTACTCTTGATGTAATAAGACACCCTAAAAGCTATTTGAAATCCGAATTTGAGATGAAAAATCTGGGGAAAGCTCGACCGAATACTGAGCTTGTGGTATATTATCCCACCAGTTTGCATTTGTCTAAAGTTGTCAAGAAATTTAACAAAGACATGCATCCCGATAGCACTCCTATGATTAGTCGAGGTCCAAATGTAAGTAAGTGACCATTTAGTCTAAAGGAAGATGACGAAGATGTATTGGGAGATGAAATTCCCATATCTAAGTACAACAGATGCATTGTTGTACTTAGTATAATAATGTACTCGATAAAATTTTGCATCCTCAGAGAACTTGTTAGCTAGATATAGCTAAGCGCCAACGCAACGTCATTGGAATGGTATAGTAACATTGACATAAATTTGTTTTATCCCTACAAAGACATAAAAAGGAATGTTAATGAAAGTGCAATCCAAAAGTTGTTGATTATAAAGGAACAATAATCTCTTCTCCAACGAAAGTAATCAGGGGGAGATATGGTAGACTATTTTCTAAGTCATTACCGATATTCAGTTTCGAAAAGTAAATGACTAAAGGAACTGTCTGGAAAAACTCTGAAAGTAATCAGGGGGAGATGCCGACATCAGGGGGAGGATCCAAGGATATGATGTCGACATATTTTACTTCGAAATTGAAGTCTGTGTGGTACTCTTTTCCTTCGATCGAGAATAGTTTTTCCCAAAGGGTTTGTTACTCGACAAGGTTTTTAGCGAGACAACACTAAAAGCATCAAATATATTGAACGTTGAAGAAATAAAGATCGCGTTGATATTAATGAAAATATCTCAATCAAAGAAATGAAATGCGATAGTCCGGTAAACAAACGTAACTTCCGGAATCAACAACGGGTCTTATAAACATTCAAGTCACCAAATTAATGTGTGATAAACTCCTTTTGACTGCATTAGACTAATGAAAATTGTCGACATCGGGGGAGCATCTAATGGTGTGTTCAGATATTTTCCTTCACCAAAGTTGCTTTTTCCCACAGGGTTTTGTTACTCGGAAAGGTTTTTAATGAGACAACAACAAACACATGTGGAATGTAATTTCCCAGCAAAGGCTATTGTCTTTCCCACGAGGATTTTCATCCTTAAGAGTTGTGAAACAACTAGACAACTTCAACGGAGCAAAGTGATATTTTGTATCAGATCACCTTTACTTGCATCTGTCACGTTGTACTCTTTTCCCTTCGTCAAGGTTTTGTCCCACTGGATTTTCCCCAATCAAGGTTTAATGAGGCAACATATTCGATTCTAATTATGTTCTACGTTTGCGTAGTATTGTACTCTTTTTCTTTAGTTCGGGTTTTGTCCCTTTGAGTTTCCCTGACGAAGTTTTAACGAGGCAAATAACTTAGACTCGTCGATCTTTGAAGATCATATTGCATGTGATGACCTACATGTAAAATACGAGACAACATGTAAAGTACTACATGTGAAGAGTTGTACCAAGGTTTTTTTCCACTGGATTTTTCCTTGTCAAAGTTTTAATGAGGCAATTGATTCCAGCACAAGTCATCAAGGAGTGGACGACATTTGAAGAACCATATTCGAAGCATTAAATGTGAAGCACTGCATATGAAGTTCTACTTGGACCGTACAAGGGGAGTGTTGTAGGGCTTGTAGCCCATGGATGTGTGGCCCAATATAGTTTCTAGGGTTCTCTTCCTACTTGTATATAAAGGAATATATTTTTGCAGTACAGAGTGATGCTAATCAATAGAAACTTTTTGCCTCTTTGCCTTCCCTACATTTCCACTACAAAAGGACATATATTTTATCATTAATTCCGATCAAATCTTAGAAATTATAGTAATATATAATAGTTGTATACTGCATTATTGAATCCAATTTTGACATTTTCCTTTCATTAACAAAATTGCAACTATGGAGACATATATAATTATAGACTAGACCATGAGTTATAGTAAGATTTCAATATTTTCCACTGAGTTGATATCTTTGTAGGGAGCATGTTACGATGCATGTAAAATCATGATCGGAGTCATTGGACCTAAAATACCAACACCAAACAACCATCCGGCCACATCAAAAATTTATTCATTAAAAGCGAACTCTTACCAAACATGTGATTGAGTCTAAGATAAAATGGAAACTGGGAATTCCTTCCCAAACTTGTATGAAAGTGTTGCATGATTATATATATATATATATATATATATATAGGGGATTAGTCAATTGAGATTTATAGGGAATTTTGGAGATATTCCAAATCTCTTGTTAGTCGATAGGGAGTCTTTGTAAATCTTTGAGAGTTTCTGTTATTGGATAGTGACTTTCTGAAAGTCTTTAGAATTCTCTGTTATTGGATAGTGACTTTCTGAAAGTCATTAGAATTATCTGTTATTGGATGTGGATTTCCAAATCAATGATTTAAGGTTATGGGAGACTTTTAGAGACTTTTATGTGAAAATATGCCATAAAAGGCTTAACAAAGTCTCTCCAAAATATGTGATATTTGTAAAGACTTTAGGATATTCAAAAAATAATAAATAAATAAATAAACAATAAAGAAATGATAATAAACCAATTAAGCTATAATAAATTTCATGCATATAAAAAAAACTATTATTTTCAAAAAACTCCACATTATGCGTGATCTCAAGCCATGCATTATATTCGTGTTCAATTTGGTTTAATTTTAGGTTGACAAGATAGTTACAATTTCTAAATTTATAATTTTTCATTGGTTATATTCTTCCATTTTTTTTTGTATTAAATCTATGAATTATTATATATATATATATATATATATATATATATATATATATATTATTTTTATACAATGATTTTTGAATTTTTTTTTCTTCTACGATGTATAATTCATATATATTTGTCTCAATGACTCACTGAGATTTCCTAAAAATCACTTAGAAAGTCCCCTTTTCCTATGCTCTTAACTCAGCAATGAATCGCTTCCATTCCTTATACCTAATGCATTAGCCTTTTCTTCTGATTCACTGGATTTTGTGGAATTTCTCCATGAATCTTTTGTTGTCTTAGTCTTTTGATCTTACTTTATCGATTTATTTTATTTTGTTGTTGATTTATTTTTGCTTAGTTCTTGGATATTGTGGTATACTCCATTGAACTAGCTGTTGTCCTACTTCTTCTATGTATTAGTGCTTTCTGATTCGGGATACTGTGGAACTATCCCACTCAATCGTTTGTTTTTTCAAACTTTGAACTTCGTTTGCTAATGGCTTCTTGTATCATGTGGTAATTTTTTCAGCAAAGAAGACCTTCTATCTAATCATTTGTGGTATCCTGTGGTGGAGGTTCAGAATGGCTACTTCTGAATTGAAAGCAATAGTGTGGAAAGCAGTGGTGCAAATCATCATTCTCATTGTGATGATCAATTACAGTAGGCTATAAGTACCTCATAACCTATCGAGAATTGTTCAAAATAAACTCATAGTTCAAAATCATCAGAAAACCCAACTCAGTCAAAACCGATCCGGAAATTTTCAAAAATTTCAGTTCCCTCCTATAATTCTGCCATTTAACATCCGTAATCTACTCAACAGTTTCTACTCTTGGAGAATTAGCTACCCAATTGACCCGGATTATCAGCACATGCTGAAGCCAAAAAATTCCAGGCTGTGCATGCACAATTATACTTCAATAGAAGGCAATAATATTTCAATATTGAATGAGATATACCAATATCATCAAAAAGGCATAAAAAAATGTTTTCGTATATTATCCTACCAAACTTCAGAGATACAAGGCTTTATACGCGGAATCATATATTGGCTTGGAGTCTCAATTGGTGCAACATAAATATTATCCCTCTGAGTAAAAACCCTAACATTGTTAAACTCAATTATCAGAACACCAATACCACCCACCAAAACAACCAAGCTCACAGTATGGCCTCAAGCTCAAAACCTAGAGCTAATCGCATCAATCAACTATCAAGACAACTTAGGAATGCCTCACTTGAGATACCAACTGAAAGAAGAAGAGTCAGGGAGTAACACAAGTTAATGTCTGCTTCTTTGAAGAATGGTCTTGTGCTCTTCTTGGAAAGCTTGTGCACAAAGATAAGGTGCCTATGAGAACTATCAGAGAGGAAATCGACTCATTATGGAAACAGTACAGAAGAAAGGAGATCAGAGTTATGGGACACAACCTTATGCTTGTTAGGTTGAACAATGAAGAAGAACAAAACGAAATAATAAACAATGGCCCATGGCTTATTGGAGAAGTTCTTTTTGCTCTCAAGAAGTTCATACCTGGAACTCAAGCTATAGATTATGACTTCACACACCAGGAGTTCAATATGCAGTTCAAATACCTCAAGCTTGAACATCTAAATAGAGTCATCATTGATGAAGCTATCAATTTCATTGGAAAGAAGATTTTTACCAAAACGGAAAACTGCAGACCAAGATATGGGAATACTGTAAAAGCTAGGATTGAAATTGATCTCAAAAAACCATTGCACCGTGGAGGATGGTGGAAAACTGTCAATGGAGAAGACGAAGTTTGGATCAGATATCACTGGGATATGCAGCCAAAGAAAATATGTAACAAATGTTTTGTGATCGACCATCAAGATGATACTTGTTTGAATACATCTTGGTTACTTTATCTGGATAGTTTAAATTCTGCTGAATATGAAGAAATCCTAGAAAATGGACATGCTGATGGTGAAGAACAAGTTGGCGAAGCAAGCAATGGAAATACTATGATTGAAGAGATGGGAGAAGCAATGGTTGAAGAGGATAATACGGATGAATCAAGGCAAAACAAAAGAATGAGAAACTCTGCTCTCAATGATGAACCTTCCATGAATCCACACAACATCCATATTCAGCCTCCAATTACCTCAGTCAATAACCCCCCACCTATGGATACTAACATCACTAATGAGATGGTGAATAACGGATCGGAAGTTGTGCCATCTGAACCCACAAACGATTATGAAGGTGTTGCTCAGGTAAAAACTTATCATATCTCTTTAAATTACCAAAAAATCCTAGGTTGCATTATCTATCATTTAGCGTTTTGCCATTTTATTCACTTCAATAACAAGTTTAAACATATAGATAGAGTTCTTTATAGTTGTACTGCTTGTTTTGAGTTTGAGAACCCAAATATGAAAATCATTGCCTGGAATTGCAATGGGTTTGCTAAAAAAGACGCCAGAAACTATATGGCTGATCTTAATAAAATGTTAAACCCTGATATAGTCTTCCTTCAAGAAACAAAAATTCATTCCAACAAAATTCTTAGGCTTGTTCGTCCTTTGAAGTTTCCTAATTCTTTTTATGTTCCTTCAGTAGGAAGAAGCAGGGGAATTTGTCTTCTTTGGAAAGATGGTTTTAACCTTGACATCATTTACAATGACAGAAACATGATACATTGTCTGGTTCAAAGTGACCCTGCTAAACCTAGATGGCTTTTATCTTGTGTGTATGGTTCTCCTTACCCACAAGAGCGTCAGCAGCAATGGAACCTAATTAGAGATGTTTGCAATACTTATGATATCAATGCTCCTTGGGCCTTAATAGGTGACCTGAACATTACACTTCATGAGGAAGAAAGATTTAGAAATAATGGGTCTAGCTCATTCTCACCTATAGCTAGTGATATTATTCATAATGCTGGCCTTAGTGATTTAGGCTATCATGGTAATCCTTTCACATGGACTAGCAATAAGCACGACACAGGTAAAATTCGATCTAGATTAGATAGGGTTTTAATGAATTCAGATTGGTTGCTTTCTTTCCCTGAGTCTTGTCTTAAACATCTACCTTTTCTAGCTTCTGACCATTGTCCTGTGATGTTAGACTTGTCTCCGAATGATGTTTGTAGTGCTAAAAACTGGAAATTCTTTGAATGTTGGCTAAGAGATAACACGTGTAAGGATCAAATCAACAAGTCTTGGTCCAACCAATTCCGTGGATTTGTTGGGTTTATGCTTGATAAGAAGCTTTCAACAACAACAAGGGATCTCTCACTTTGGAACAGAAACAAATTTGGCAATATACACAATAACATTAAATCTTTGCAGCAAAAACTAGAACATCTTCAACACCCAACTTCAAATGGTGTAGACAACACAAAGATGGTTCAAGAAGTTGAACATGAGATTGAAGAATGGCACAAAAGAGAAGAAATTTTCTACAGGCAGAAATCTAGAGACACTTTCTTTCATGAGGTGGACCAAAATACAAAACATTTCCATCTCCAAGCCAATAAGAGAAGGGCACGGAATAGAATTGAATCACTCAAAAAACAGGATGGAAGCTGGTGCAGTGGAAGAAATCAACTTGAAGAATATCTTATCAGTCACTTCAAGAACATTATGACCACATCAAATCCGCAAGACAATGAAGACTTGTTGAACCTACTGCCTCCATGCATAACTGATGAAGACAATGATTTTCTTACTAAAGTCCCTGATGAAGCTGAGATACATAACACTCTCAAACAAATACATCCATGGAAAGCACCGGGCCCAGACGGATTTCCACCGGGTTTTTTTCAATCAAATTGGAGCACTGTCAAGACTGATGTCATTAATATGGTTCAGAGATTTTTCTGTACAGATAGATTACTGAGGAAGATAAACAAGACGAACATGTGTCTTCTACCAAAATGTAAACTACCACAGATGGCTGGGGACTATAGACCGATAGCTCTTTGCAACTCAACTTACAAGCTAATCTCCAAGATACTTGCCAATAGATTGAAGATACAACTGGAAAAGATTATCTCACCCATGCAAGCAAAGATACGTCTCGGGTCGACAAATAGGAGATAATATCACTCTTGCCCAAGAATTAATTCATTGCATGAAGAGAACCAAATCCAAGAAGAAATATATGGCATTGAAACTTGATATGTCGAAAGCGTTTGATCGAGTCGAATGGTCTTTCCTTATCAAAGTCATGCAGAAACTGGGATTTAATAACAAGTGGTGTGATCTAATTCATGAGTGTGTAAGTACTTCTGAAATTCATATACTTCTAACTGGAGCTCCATGTCAATCCTATAAACCATCTCGTGGCATACGGCAGGGAGATCCTATATCACCATATCTATTTCTTTTAACAATGGAGGTCTTTACAAGAGCTTTAGCTAAGGCAGAAATGGATGGGAAAATCCAAGGAATAAAAATCTCGAGAAAAGCACCACAAGTAAGTCATCTCCTCTTTGCGGATGATTGCCTAGTCTTTGCAAGGGGCTGACATTCGTAATGTCACCAATCTTCTAAAAGTCATCAAGTTGCTTAGTGACATCTCGGGCCAACAAATAAATTTCCCGGAAGTCAGCAGTTTTTTCTCAAAAATATGCACCCAAGGCACTCTCGATATCTTCGAGAAGTTTAAAGATGAAGAGGATGGAACTTGATGAAAAGTACTTAGGAATTCCGCTTTTCTTAAACAGAAAGAAGACTATATCCTTTTCTTCATTAATCGTCAACACCAAAGGTAGATTAACAAGGTGGAGAGGCAAGTTCATCAATCAAAGTGGAAGATCATTTCTAGTAAAGCATGTTCTCAACACGTTACCATCACATCATATGGGAATTTTCAAAATCCCAGACGCAACTATAAAGGAACTAGACAAGGTGCAAAAGAAATTTTTGGTGGGGCAAAGAAGAATCGAGTGGACTATTCTCATCTCATGGCCTGCAGTGGGTTCGCAAAAACTGAATGGTGATATGGGGTTCAGAGATCTTAGAAGCTTTAACTTAGCACTTCTTGCTAAAGATGCTTGGAGGTTGCTGCAAAACGAAGATAAGATTTGGGTGAAAGCTTTAAAGGAAAGGTACTTCCCAAATACTTCAGGTCTTCACGCAAAAAAGAAGAAAAATTCTACCTGGGCATGGCAAAGTCTACAAGGCAGTATGAAGTTTATTAAAGATCATAGTCTTTGGATTGTGGGTAAGGGCAACCTAATATCTACTTGGAAAGACAATTGGATCCAGGGAAAACTTTCACCACCAGTCCCAGCGGTGGAGATCGACACAGAGAGGGAATATTTCCTTGTCTCTGACCTAATAGATCAAGATACAAGATCCTGGAAGGTAACAGCTATTCATTATCTCTTTGTGCAAGAAGATGCTGCGAAGATTCTACAAACCAGAATACCATTTGTAGGCGAGGATAAGCTATTCTGGACTCTAACCAGTAATGGAGTTTTTTCGGTAAAATCGGCTTATAACAAGATCATGGAACTCAAAAATGGTAGTACAGTGGTAAATGAAGCTACAGCCAATCTCTGGAGAAAACTCTGGGAGATACCAACTCTACCTAGAATAAAACACTTCCTGTGAAAATGTCTTATTGATATAGTTCCATCTAGTGAGAGAATGGCAAGAAATATGAACTACACAGGTGGACAATGCTCAATCTGTGAACAAAGCATTGAAACAACTCGACACTTGCTCTGGGAATGTCCTTTCACAAAACCAATATGGTTCACTACTCCAGGAGCAACAAGAAGCATGGTTGATGCAGATACAACAATCCATGACTGGATAACAAGCTGGTTTTCAAATGACTTCAACAATCTGGTTGACGACTGGTTAGTAAAATGGCTAACACCCTATGGGAAGTATGGAAATCAAGGTGTAGAAGTGTCTTTGACAACATCAAGCCAAACCCAGTGGAAGTTATACGGGCAATCCAACTATTAAATGATAGTACAGGAAGAAAATGACTCTGAAAGAATGCTCAGATGTAGCTACGTGGCAACAGCAACACACCTAAATGGCTATCACCTACTAGCCCTTTTCAATCTTTTTGTCATGTGATGCATCTTTTAAAACTTTCAACTCAATTAATCAAGTCGGCCGGGCACTAATACATCGTGATTTTGCAGGTAGTTTTGTCAGTGCAAGATGCGAGCACACCAATGGTCTCTTAAATGCTGAAGCAGCGGAATGCAGGGGACTTCTTCATGCTATGAAGTATGCGGAAGAATTAGCAGTTCAGTTTGCATGTTTTGAGATGGATGCGGAGCTAGTTATACAGGCAGTCAATGGAAACAACCAAAGTACTGCATGGGAGAATCATGCCATGGTAACGGACATGAAGTATATGTTAGCAAAACATCCAAATTGGATATGTAAACACATAAATAGGAAAGCTAATATGCCGGCTGACAAACTGGCAAGGCATGCTAGAACTTTTTACATTTCTCAAGTTTGGTTAACCTATCCTCCAAGTTTTATTGCGGGTGCAATATTGGAGATACAAACAATGTCATTTCTTCAAATTATAATCAATAAAACCCCCTGTTTTGAATCAAAAAAAAAAAAAAAAAAAAAAAAAAAAGAAAGCCCCCCAAAATCAATAGACTTACAGAGAATCTCCCCAAATCTCTTACAAAAAATTCTCTAGATATCTCTAGCTAGTCACCAAGTTAGCAAAAAGAACATCTTGATGATCTGATCGAATAAAATTTCATTCAACATGCCATTCATTTCTATTCTTCCAGGCATTTTCATCAGTACGGTATAAATAAAAATAAAATCCATCTCGGCGAGAGATCATTGGCATTCATTGTCGCCATCATCTGTGCAGTTTAATTTCAAAAGGTAAACATCAAGAGTGCAAATAATCCCAATTATCATACCAACGAAAATCACACCAAAAGTGTGTAGATTGCGGTTGGGTATTAAAGTATTGAAATGTGCATTTGATGTTATGCAGAAAATTATTTTCAGAGAAAAATTTTGAGAGACTTTTTTGCAATAAAGTTGGGAACGTGAGGTGCCGTAACACTTTCATAAAGTTCGAATGATATAATTTTTGTGCTGAAAGCAGATGCGTTGTTGCAATATGGTTCGGAGTTCTTAATTTTTCAAACCATAGATAAGTCGGGAAGAAATGAAAAATACGGAAATGGCTAGTACTTATTAGCCATTCCAAAAGTCAAATAAAAAAAAATCAAATCTAATGCCAATTCCAAGAATAATATTTTTATTAATCGAGAAATTGGGTTAATTGCCAAAATATTTTTAAAACATGGTTCTAATGGACAAATAAAAATTAGTATGGGTGAAATGGACACCAAAAAAATAGCAAGAATGAATCTGGATTCATCCTGGCTTAAACTTAAAAAAATAGCGAGGGTGAAACTGGATGCATCCTAATGTAAATTAAAAATAAGAAAAAGTATGTGAAAATGGGTAGGATGAAACTGTTTACATCCTGACTATTTTTACATTCTCGTCCATTTAAACAATATCAAATTTTACATGTCTTTTTCACCTAGGAATTATCGTTATTGGGTTAATTGACCAATTTTATTAATCGGTTGTTTTATTTTCACCATTAACTACTTAATTTATGACTTGCTAGATACTAGCTAGCAAGCTAGAAAAAAGGATTAAGATTGTTTTTTCAATCGTATAAAACTTCATTCAGCTTGCCATTCATCTCTTCTCTCCCATTTTTTTTTTTATCGAAAGAGAAGATTTAATAAAAGAATAAGAATGTACATCTTTTTCTACCAGCAGTAGATGAAAGAAAGAAAAACAAAACAATTGAGCAAGAGATTACAGAAAGATAGAGTCCCATGTGGAAAGCACTGAACTTGAGAAGTTCAAATGAACACGGTTACCTGCTGCTGTTGCCCAGGATAAAACAGAGGATTTAGCATCCTGAATCAAGTCATCATCAGTTTTGTATAGGTACTTATCCTCAAAACGCAATCAATTTCTTTCCCTCCAAATGGTATTAACAATCTCCGCGGGGATTAATCCCCATATGTAGTTTCCGGTACTTGAAAAGAGTTTATGATGCCACATTTCTGCTAAATTTTTCATCGATCTAGGAAACACCCATGCCCATCCTGTATTTGGTAGAAGACCGGACCAAATCTTGTATGCAATTTTGCAGTGTAGAAATAAATGGTCTTGCGACTCCACGCCCACTCCACACAAAATACAAGAATTATACAAATCCATACCTTTATGTTGTAGTATGTCAATGGTATTTAGCTTTCCATGCAAAAGACACCACATTAAAATGTTAATCTTTGGAGGTATTGCTGGCTTCCAGATGAATTGATAAGGAAAGTTAGCAACACCAGATTCAGCAACCATCTCTGCATACAACGATTTGACTGTGAATATACCCGAGGTGTGAAGCTTCCACCTTCTCGTATCTGGCAGTACATCTTGAACTGGAGGAATGTCACCGATAATATTAATGAGAGCACCATATTCTTCTACCTCTTGATTGGTTAGGACACGCTTGAAATCAAACTTCCAGTTCCCTTCCAAAGAAACCATGTCTGCTATCTTAGCATTCCTGTCTCTTGATAACTTATATAAAGTAGGTGAAACGGACACAAGAGGAAGTTGTCCACACCAAATATCATTCCAAAAGGAAATGCCACTGCCAGAATGTACAAAGAGAGTTGAGTTTTTATTAACTAAACTTGCAATTTCACCAATACCACGCCAACTGCTGTCTATAAGTATTAAATCTCGGCGAGCGGACCACCGGCAATCATGCCCACATAAAAGTAGATCGTATGTGTCTCTAAACCCGTTTGTATGGTAAACATCAAAAATTCCTATACCAATGATAATTCCAATTATCATACCAACGAAAATCACACCAAAAATATGTAAAACCAACAACTACACGAAAATCCCAGTGCCATTCGTCACCTTGATGGAGCGAACGTTGACCTAGATCGTCATAGGTGTACATGCAGTGGATATCCAACGAAACTTCATACCCTTCAATATCATTCTTTATTTGCACTGTGGTCTTTTCAGATGAACATTTGGAAACCAGAACTGAAAACAATAGCACCAGCAACAACAAACTTGTATTTCCATAGTTACTAGTACCCATTTTTGAATCTGATTAAATACGTTTGAGGCCCGGAGGAAGTGAAGGTTTTTCTAATATCGGAGAAAACAGATGTTATTACAGTGTGCATGTGTATATATAGAGAGCTAAGATTACAACATTCAATCACCATTCATTTATGGTCGATCTTGAATATATTTCAATTCATATCCTAAACGGAAATAGGCTAACTAACAAGGAATTACACAAGTATAGTCTCGTGCTTTCGTAGCATATATACACACACACAAGGCTAACTAATAAGGAAATACACAATTAGTCTCGTGGTTTCATAGCCCTATATCCATCTATAATAAGGATATACACGATTAGTCTTGTGCTTTCATAGTCCTATCCATGTACATGCACACACAGGACTATCGAAATGGCAAGTACATTAGTTTCGTCAAAAAGTAAGTAAATTAAAATACTAATTAAACCCAACATACATTCCCAGTTTTTTTTTGTACACTTCGTTTTACAAATCATCTCTAGTCTATATGATCAACTAATTTACTACCATTATACCAGTATGTATATGATATATATCCAAAAAATCAAAGTACATTTAGTCACCCCCTTATTTCTTAAAGTATCTTTTATTTATATGATATAGAAAATGGGGGATCCCATGCACATGCAGCATTGTACAAAATATGTGGATGCCCCTGGCCCTGGCTCATATAGATAACGATGTATGATGTTGATCAGATCCAAGATTGAAGGAGATCATAGTTGCATTTAAAAGAATTAACTCCACTGATATGAGCAAATATATCATCTGAAGAATCCACCATTTCATCTTCCTCTTTTCCAACTACCTGTATGGTACAAAAATGAAAGCTATAAAATAGAAACAAGAGTATTTATTTTCTTTAAAGTGAAAATATATCTTACTTCATCATCTTCAAGATTGCTGCAACTATTTCTAACACTGTCTCCGAAATCGTCATTTTTTGCAAACCTTCCTCTAACGCGAGGTCGACTATCCGCCAAAGTCTTTCGACAAGCATACTATACAAACAAATGCGCGTTAGCAGAACGTACGTATACATTTTTTTATGCATCCAAAATATTATGGAACTTTAATTACCTTGATTTTTTTACTGAAGTTCCTTTCATTTCTTTTCTTCATGTATCTATGAATCTTTTCTTTTCTTTCTTCAACTGACAGTCTTCCAACTTTGTACGAAGATTCGTCCAAGCTTGCTAACTCTGATGTTAATTGGGTAGTGTTATTATTACTACACTCATTTACTAGCAGTTGATTATCATGATTAAGTGCCTACAAAACCAAAAGAACAATATTCCTTAATGAAACAAAGAAACAAAAAATGTCGAATAATGGAATCACGTATAAAAAATATGACTGATCATGACACAAACTTAATGAAACGAAGGCTCTTTATTGAGACAGTTACACATGCATGATGATCACCACTTATTTTAGCTACTTCTATAACCTACAAATTTTGAAACATAATTCTCCTAGGAAGCATTTGATACCTTAAACTTTATTTTTCTATTGTATGTCCTTTTAAGTCAATACAGGAATATTGTTCTTTTAATCTTAAAGATAATATGCATCTATAGTCATGCAGACATGGGAACACAGAACAATTTCAATGTTCATAATCCATGAAGTACCGTAGCTGATCACCTGATTGCTCACTATGAGCAGATTTTGTTTATGAAAATATTTTATATTCTCTCAGTAGAATAAGAATTCATCACAATTGAAGAAATGAGTACAGCAACATACCGAAAACAAAAAGGATGTGCTCTAGGCATGATACAGACGTGTTGTCTAATTTGTAGAGAAGTAAAGGCTCAAACTAGTAAAAAAGTAAATGTAAAAGAATTGTCGTGTAACTGTAAACTTATCTTCATTTGAAAAGTTAAATTCCCATTATTACTCGGTTACTTGGGCAATGGTGCATTTTCGATCTTTTATGCCCTAAAACATGTCTATAGTAGCCACCGAAACCCCTAGTTGTGGAGACATTTGTTGTCAAAAGATACCTGATTCACATGCTCCTTTCTATAGTGATAGACCAACTTTCTAGATTATAGTTCTAAACACAGAAAATAAAAACAAAAATTCGACAAGTTTCGAGTTTGAACCGTTATAGTACCTGAATATCAGTTGGGTTGAAAACTCGTTGCATGGTATCAGTAACGTAAACACCATTACTGTTACCTCCTTGGAGATCCAGTTCTTGCTGCAATTCGGATCCCATAAGCATGCCGCCCGAGAATATTCCCAATCCACAATCAGTTGACAATGGGGTAGTGCTAGTGAAATTCCCGGGCAAAAATGATCCAACAGAAGGATCAATGCAAGAACAAGACGGTGAACATGGATCTAAACTAGCATAAGAAGTTGGTAAAGAGGATAAACAATCATCTTCAAATATAGATGGTAATGGTGGTCCGGATCCTGCTAACGAGCAAATGGGATTGACAGAATATGACAAAAACCCATTAGTGTCATCTTGTAATGGAAGCGGTGGTACTTGTAGCGAGGAAAAATCGAATTCTTCTTCTTGGGTTGTGATCATGGGAGGGATAGGATATTGCAAATTTGGAGATGACGATGATAAGTTCATGGATGAGGTGATATTATTTTCATTCTCATCTTGAGAATCAAAAATCATGGGTAAGTTATTGTTGGTTATCATGGTGTTAAGTATATCATCGGGGTTACAGTTGTTACTAATGCTAAAGTTGTTATTGCTGTACATTCCTGTTCCATCAAAAGCATACGAGGCATATGAAAGATTTGCAGCGTATGAAGAGTTTTCCTCATAGCAGCAGTTATTTGATGAGGATACGTCAGAGTTTGGTAAGTTTTCCGGAAACAAGTCATGGTCAGAAAATTCAAACATTTGAGCACTTATGGGGCTGGAAATATTTTCCTGTAAACAAATAAAATTCTAACAGTTAGATTAACAACTAACAGCCCTACCGTATTATTCAGTCAAGAAAGAAGGAAAAAGATCACCACGTTAGGCATACAAGAAGATGGTATTTTCATACACAAATCTAGAAGAGATGTATAGTTACACACATTAGTGAATACGTACTTGTCAAGGTGAAAAGTTTAGGAAATTTTAGGATTATAAAACAGCTAAAAACATACTCAATACAGAAAGTATGTACAAGGACATCTTAACCTACGCATGTATGCGTAATGTAATTAGCACGCATCAGCCCATATATGTTTAAAACCAAAACAAGAGGTATCGATTCTCTAAAGTAAGATTGTCATTTCGTAGATATATTTGACAAATACGTGCTTTCAAGAAGATGGGAATAATATGCATGTGACATGTTAGAATTTATATTACCCTATACCTAAGTAAAATAAATATCAGAAAGAAAAGCAAATCCATGTATGTTGTTCTTGTAAATGGAAAAAAGATAATAAAGCAAGGAAAAATTTAGATAAAAATTTGGCAGAAACAAATAGATAGGTGAAAGAAGAAAAAGAAGAAGAAGAAAGCATAATAACCTTTGTTGTTTTCACACTTTATAAAGTGTGTACAAAGCAGGGAAGTGTAAATAAAAAGTTTGCAAAGTTGTAATAAGTTCTATAAATGAGGGTTTGTATTTAAAGTTTGTAATAATTGAACATGGTTTTAGTTTAATGAGTTGATCAGGAACAATCAAAACAATGCATGACCATAATAATTATTCCATAAACGCGTTGCTACAGTTCTGGCAAGCGATAGTACACTCCCGAATCGCTTCTTTGTGGCTCGCTTCAAACCAGTTTGTTTATCAATGAATTTTTGTTTTACATAATATAACTGTTAAGATTTTTTATCAGCAAGCTAAATTAAAACTTTCAAATGAATGCAAAAGATTAGCGAAAAACATAGGCCTAGCTATAAAATCATGAAAATACCAAAATATTGGTGCCACTGCCAATTAAAAACATAACTAATTTATGAAACAACCGAAACGAAAGAATTGCAAACAAAAATGAAAAACAAAAACACTCACTTTTGTTTTTTCCTGTTGTTTCGTTTGTTTTTAAGAAACAACATGAATGAACAAAAGTTTCTTAATTTCATGGAGAAAACACCCACCGTGACATAATAAACTTTAAAAGCAGATAAAGATTGCAAGATTACCAGAGGATCAAGTTGTTGTTCGGGTGGATGAATAACGTCCTGTAACATCTTGATTAGTAAATTTCGTTCGCCAATATCCTCAAAAAGGAAGCTAATCAAAACTCCGTCCGCTTAAGGAACTCGCTATATATTCCCACTTATTCGACCCAACAATTAACTAATAAAAATCATTACTGATCCTGAGGAAGGAAGCTAATCATCTCTGTGCTTTAACATGAATTAACCAAAAGAAGATGAGCATTTTTCATGAATATTGAAAGAGAAACAAGATGGGTTTGGGTTGCCAAAGACAGGGGAGGTTAGAGTTGGTTATATATAGGGACATAAGAAAGCCGTACAAAGCCGTAATACAAGCTGGATATTGTGTATGATTATCCCACCTGGCATTCGGCTGATTTGGAAATTCAATGGACATATCCATAAAGTCAGTAGTTGGGTAACTTGGGTTGACTTGGTTCCCTGTACTAATTCTTTCGATCTATTTTTACGTTTTTCCTTTCTAAATTTTCCTTTTTCTTAAATTGTGATGAGTTTTGGAAATGACTAATCAATCCTAACGGCGAGTTCCATGGAAAGATGGCTCATGATCTTCTTCAGAATTATTGCACGGTGGGCTTAGAGAGCAATGGCAGGGTAGTAGTAGAGGTAAGAAATATGCAGCCATGCAGCTGAAATAGTTGCTTGCTATCGCTAAATCATGCATGGGTTGAGGTGGCTAATAAAGGCAGTTCATCGATTGATTCCGGAACTCCCAAAAACTTATCTCATCAAACAAAAACTCCAGTTGAGTTGGATTTCTATGCCAAGTCAAGTCTAAATCGGTTGAACTAACACTCTGCGACCGATTCAACTTGCATCTCGTACAAAAATAAAGGTCATCATATTTTTTAATTTTTACTGCAAACAAAAGTCATCGTAATGTACCTCATGAACATGCAAATCCAGAAAATTCAAATAGCTACCAGTGTTGGTACTTTGACCCGTATAGTATGGTTCAATAAGAACTTGTCGATTGATGAAGGACAATCTATATGTACCTTCTACTTGTTTTGTTACTCCGGCTACGGGATATCCAGTGATTGGCGGCACATATTAAAAATGTCAACCCCAAGTCCTCAAAAATAAAGGAAGTAGCATAATGGTGGGTTTGTTCGCAGAATTCACCGTTTCCAGGAATTTATAATCCCATGGGATTACTAATCATTGGATTCATATAAATTCCTTGTGTGTTTGGTAACTCAATTGAAATTCTTAGGATTTATAAAGTTTTCTTGTTTTAAAGTCTTTGTACCGTTTGACATTGCTCTCAAATCTTAAAATTGCATATATATGGGGTTTAGAGTTAAAAAAAAAGTGGGTCCATAAATCCCTTGATAAGTTTCCCAGCAAATCTTAGGGGAAGGGGTCGGACTCCATATGGAGGATTTGCTGGAAAACTGAATCCCGTAGGAAACGTGATTCCAAGGATTTGGGCAACCAAACGTACCGAGGGAAACGTAATTCTACCAAACCCCCTGGACCCATAAATTCCACTTTAAAATTCTACATCCAAACCCACCATAAATTCGTTTAGACAGAGCATCGAGTAGAAAAAATAAACATACAGTAGAACCTCCATATATTGATACTCCATATATTAATAACCTCTACATATTAATAAAAATTTATGGTCCCAACTTGCACCCGTGAGAAATAGTAATAACCTCTCCAGTTTAATATTAATGATTTTTTCCAGTTTCGCCTTAAATAATTTACCTCAAAATAGTAATAATCAATATTATAGTAAAAAATATATATTTAGTTACATTAAATTTATGTTTAAACAAAATACTTATCTATCCTTGTTTGAGAAAAAGAAGTAATTTTTTTGGATTACTACAACATTAGTATCTAATCAAACATAGACACCTTCTGGTTGAAGCCAAAATATTTCCAACTTTTCGAGCATGTTTATAGCTTCCAAGCTTCTTGGAACTAAAAATTCCAAGATATATACATGTACTAGATGTTGGAACTATAATAATGTATATATATCATCTAAATACAACTATAAATACATTGGACATACATTGAACTTAAATTTTTATATTTTCTATGTGTACCTCTTTATATTAATAACCTCCCTATATTAATAATTTTGTGGATGCCCAACAGTATTAATATAGAGAGGTTCTACTGTAATATGATTAACATCCCATGTGCCTTAAATGAGAGGGAGGGCTACCTCTATCAACCAACATCAGCTTTCAAGCTTACCGGTATTAGAATGATGTTATGCAAACAATGAATTGCACCTCTGTCTACATATTCTCCTAATTCTGTTTTTCAATACTCCTCTTAAGGCAACGGAAATAGAGAGGTTCGACGTAGTAGACTCGTGAATAATAGGAATGAGAAGACTTAGATTTACATATTGTCGTTTTCTCTATTAAAGAAGAAGAAAACCTTAAAAAGAAACGAAAAATATTTATTAATTGTTTCCGGGGTGAAGTTCACAGACGTGCTCTACAATAGGGGCATGAGAATCGGTGCCGATCAATCCACTTATCCAAACACCCTTTGTGAAACACATGAGAGCATCTAGACAGCTCTCTGATCTTGTCAGTCGTCTTCAAACAGTCCAAGCATATAGAACATATCGAATCTGCTTCCTCAACCTTCTTCTTCTTCGATTTCCTACAAAAGTCGCCAAATTCCATTACCCGCAACTTTCTTTTAACTGATTCTTGTTGAAAGCAGATACCTCTAAGCGCGAGAGTTTGGTGCGCAGGAGTAGTAGTGGTAGAAATCGATGGTGTAAAGTTAGATGTAGGAACAGACGCAGGCAGTGTAGAAGAGCTTGCAAATATTGTTTCATGATCCTCTAATTGAAGCCTTGCGGTCAGCATCTTCCTGCTTATTTTGTATAAATAATCTGACATACTTGTCGCAGAGTTGTACACATCTCTTTCGAATCTTACAGCAAAACTCTTTGTTGCGTCAAATTCCTCAGGGGGTAGGTGCCTCATAAGAGATTGAATAAATTCATCCGTAATCATCTGTCTAGCTCCAGCATTTACATCATCTCTCCAATATGGATCATCCATGTAAGTGGATACAGAGGAAAAAGGGAAAGGATCCATGGTTTAGTCTGCAGCTAAGATCATGTACGTGCTATTTATATATTTGCCTTTTTGAGTCTTCGGCGCTTCGCTTCCTAATCCGCGTGGGATTAGGTATGGTTACTTACGCGGACAAAGGTTGACGCCATCTGGATCATCTCTTTCTCCGCGTAAGGATTTGACGCCATTAAAAGCCGATGAATTATTCTCCGCGTAAGGGTTTGACGCCATTAAAAGCCGATGAATTAAGAACAAGCTACGTAATCTCTAGGCTAAAGATATCTTTTGAAGATCTCAGCGAGCGAACTCAGAGCTCTAGGTGCTTGCACAGGATTCATCCACTTGCAGAAATGGACGCCGGATTTTAATCCATCATCAGTCTCAGCCTCTGGCTCAGATTTGGGTACCTATATATTATAGGGTTCACGTAAGTCTCGCATATTGGCAGATTTGGCGTCTTGTTCAATGAAAGAACAGGTGATCAAGCTGAAGTCTTGATCAGCTAGGGATTGAATGCCTTCGATCATATATACGATTAACTCTCCAAGAATGGGATTAGAGAGGAAACACGCTTGGCTAGCAGCTAGCTAGAACAAGTCTATAAATACGTAGTGTCATTTTGCTCATACATGTACACGTGGGATTGGGATTGGGATTGGAAACATACACGGAAAAAAATTTAGATTGATTTTTTTTTCCTTAAAAAAGATAAACTATATCCTCAAAGGCTATGGTACAAAATCGGTGTTAGAATGAGCAGCTTTCATCCTAATTTATACGATACTATATATCACTGAGGTTTTAGACTCAGATGAATCTCTTTTGTCTAATCCTTTTTAAATGAAATAAAATTTTAATTATCCATGTATCCCTAAAAAAATAATATATATCACCATTGATGATTACCTATGGCCCCGGCTCAACCTTTGATCGGTTTCAAAATCACATAGTCATGTTTTTCAATGAACTTCTAATATACCCTAATTTCTTTATAATCATGGGATTTTTTAGGTTGGAATATTAAAGTCCATCAAAAACAAATATATCATTCATTCCTTTTAAGAAAATATTTAATTATCCATGTTTATCCCTAAATTCGATATCTTTTAAATTTTCCTTTTTCATGTTATCTAGGTATCACCATTGAAATGATTAAGGGTAGTCAAGTAAAATAATAAAATTTATTCCTTCCTTCCTGTGTTTTATTATTCGTTAACCTAATTGTAATTAAATTATGACCATGACCACATGGCCATTGATTATATAGAAGCTAGAAAGGCATTGAAGGGGGTTATAAATGAATCGAAGGAAAACATAGAACACAAAGAATTTAACGTGGTTCAGCATTGTGCCTACGTCCACGATTGAATCCCGTAGGGGAATTTAACATGGGATTTATCAGATTCTCTGTTTTATTTCTTCAAAGCAAAATTCACAAAAATCATCACCTTTGAAAGTTAACGGCAGTCAGATGTGACTTATGAGAATGATACTGGGCGTTTTACTTGAAACAATCAAAAGAACAAATCCAGTATTTTCTTACTAAATAAAAAAGTTACTAAAAATTTAAAATCAATAGGTCTAAATTTTATGAAAGTGTCCAGGAAATCTATACTGAAGAGAATTCAAATACCTAAAACAATGAGGTGAATAATGTAAAAGTTATTGAAGATGGTCAAGTTGTTAATCCCTTTCGATACAACCAAAGAACCTGGTGAACTATATGATAATGTGAACTATATAATCTTTAGTTACACTACGGGAAAAATATACATCTACAACTGGAGATTTACAACACTTTTCTAAACATCGTAAAAAGTCCTATGTTTTACAACTGGTTTCAAAGGAAGAGTTATCGTATATCATCACTGCCAACCCTTAGGAAACAAGGGGTTGCGCTAAGAAAACAAACGACAACTCCTTAAGGAAAACAGTTGTGACGACATTTAGCTATAACAACTCTGTTCCATATATGTAGTGACTTAGCCTATCACAATTCTGAAAAGTGTTGTTGAAGAACACAAAAATATGATAATGAAAAAAATGTTAGAGGGGAGATTCGAACATGAACCTAGTGCATGGAAGTCTAGCTCATCAACCACCCTTTCAGTTCACAAGTTTGGTTTTTTTCTTTTTTTTTTTTTAAATAGAAACCTACAACAACACTTATAAGTGTTGTTGAAGTAAAAATCTATAATGTTGGAAAAAAATGAGGTTATAATGGAGATTCGAACATGAATCTAGTGCATGTACGTCTAGCTCATCAACCATCTTTACCGTTCACAAGTTTTGGCTTCTTTTTTTTTTTAATAAAAATGTATAACAACACTTATAAGTGTTGTTGAAGTAAAAATATAGAACATTAAAAGAAATGAGGATGGGGGGATTTGATCCTCAACCTCCTGTATATAAGTCTACACCACTAACCATACCTACACTATTACATGTTCTGTCAAGTTTGTGGTTCTTTAATACACTAACTTTATGACAACCCTTCATAAGAGTTGTAAAACAAAATGTAATGCTCAAAAATAATGCTCAGGTGACTAAGCCGCAAACAAAGACGAAGCCTTCTCTGTAAACAATCACAGACACGCCTTCTCTGTAAATAATTACATACATTTTTCACTATTTGTAATATTTACTTTACTCACTTCAGATAAGGTTACTCGGGTAATTTTCACAGTCTCCATAATATTTATTACCTTTATTTCTAGTAAGGGTCATATGGTGATTTTAACAATTTATAATATTTAGTTTACTTATTTTCCGATAAGCGTGGTCTGGTCTGAAGTAGCACCGAGGGAGATGTCTATGAGCAAGTGGCATCCAATCTTGTCGCTGGAAATAACTTTGAGGCAGCCATTCAACAAATCCTTGACATGGGAGGGGGTACTTGGGACAGGGATACTGTAATCCTTGCTCTACGGGCTGCATTTAATAATCCAGAGAGAGCTGTTGACTATCTATACTCTGTAAGTTGGCTTCTCTATCAGAGCAGCATGAAAAGTAGAATTTGCTTTTCATTTGTGCTAAATTACTTTTCTGTGCTACATTATTAGTGTTCTAGCATTAACGTAAGTCAAATGTGTATCCACTGTTCTCATAATATATTATATTATCTACTTTTCTACGTCAGTGTATTCCCGAGCAAGCAGTAGTTCCACTTGTGGCCCAACCACCGACAGCAGCACCACCTGTGAATGCTCCTCCTGCCCAGGCACCACAGCCAACACTACCAGTTCCTTCCGCTGGGCCTAATGCAAATCCGTTAGATTTATTTCCTTAGGTATACATTTTCTAGATTCTCTAGATTGTAATGATCTCTATTCTTCTGTCACACAGGGACTTCCCAATCTTGGTGCTAACGCTGCTGGTGCAGGATCTTTGGATATATAAATTACTAAACTACTAATTTATATATATATTTTTTTTTGCTGGATCTTCAATTTGTGTGTGTTTCTACGGTCACCCTCTCGCATTTAGGATCTAGCTCTCCCGTATATCTTGCTCTGCTCTCTAGTCATGGTTTTCTGATTTTGATGCTTGCTAGGAAAGCTTCGTTTTGTCATCTATCAGCCGAACTGTTATCTGGTTTGAACGACCTAGCTATAAATTTGGAGTTTTTCAAAATATTAAAAACAAACTAGGATATTATCAGCTAATCAAATTATATGTTCTTTCTTTGCAGGTTGGAGTATATGCCAATCCAATTCACATGAAACTAGGAATACTGGTCAATCCTTTGTTTGAGAAGCTTTAATCTTTACTAAAACACTTCAGCATTACAGGCGTAGGGATTATCGGAAAGAGTGGATGCTTGAGGAACGTTCTTAGATGGTCAAACAATCTAAAGAATACTGGGAGTCGCAGACCAAATATGTCATTGGATATTTGACAGCTTAATAGCTCTGCTCTTCTTCAGGGGAAGGGGGAAAAATGAAAAAAAAAAACGAAATGAAAACTTTGCTCTTTATCTAGTTCTAGAACAGAATGTTATAGGAATAATTGCAGTTTGGTATTGTAGGCATGTATTCATTGGTGGATAAAGAATTGGGAACTTAACTTTCTTTGTGAACTGTACAATGTTAGAATGAATGTAAATGTGTTATGCTGGCAAGTTAATGTGAATGTGAAATACTTTGAGCAATTTGGTTTCACCTATAATTTTTTTTTTCAAAATATTTTCGGCAATTCGGTTTCACCTATAATTTTTGTTTTCAAAATATTTTTATGCACACAACTTCTAATAAGAGTTGTGTTCCATATTTCAACTACACAAACCAGAGGTTGCGAAAGAATATCTTTACGACATAAGTAGGTGTTGTCCAACATGGTTCTACAACTCTAACAAGTGTCGTGCAAATCTTATTCATAATAGTAATAAGAGTTGTTACATATATTTCTACAATACACATCCTAGGTTGTCTAAGATAGTCCTTCAACTTATACAAGTGTTGTGTTACATATTTCTACGATGCGCATCCTTTGTTGTGTAAAATAGTCCTACAACACAAGCAAGAGTTGTTTTAGGCTTTCAAAAAAAAATCGAAAGAGAATCACAACTTTGGAAAAATATTGTCGAACCATGAATCACATCACCCTTTACAACTCTTAGTCAAGCATTGTAGAAAAGCTTGGACTTTCTACAATACCCCCTTCCACAATGCATAAAATGGAGTTGTCGTAGGGGTACTACAACTCTAATCTGTAGTCGTCAATGATGATTTTTCCCATAGTATAGCATATATACCTTGTCAAGAATATAAATAATGAAAATATGGATTTCAATCTTCTATCTTCAGGCATTCTAATATCCTAGCATAATATAGTTGTATAGTAGTTGTATTCTTTTTCTAGAATACAACTAAAAAGCATTCAAAAACTTTACCATTATACTCCAGTGACATATGCATACATCTTGTATTTCCATTACATGACTAAGAAAGTTTCCCAGTCCTCCAAATCCAACTAATATGGCGATATTTTGGCCTCTCTAAATATTCCCTATTTTTTATATTTCTCTCCCTTTCTTTTTTCCTTATTTTAGTAATTCTTAAAGTATGAATCTTAGATTTAGTCCATTTTATGTTCTTTGTATCTAAACTACCCAATTAAATGTATGTATTTTCCAAAATTTTCTTTATGTTTTCCAAGTCAATAAATATAGTTATTTCTTATTATGGACATGTCGAAATACAGAAGTAAGCCCTTGTGTATTAGGTTTATCTTCATTACAATTATCGCCTAAGTGATGTTATATTATCCTTACTAATAAGTTTCTACTGGAGAATTCATCGACATATACACAGATCCTTTCATCTAGGTACGTTATTGTTTAAATCCATTACTTAAATATATGTGTTCGTCTCTTGACATAAGTGATATCAAATGTGAGTCGATCTTATATTCGTTTTCAATTGTTAGTGTTGCAGTAATCCTTTTTTTAGATAGTTTGGAACCACCTATAATTTCTAGTATGTTTGAAAACTTGATGTCAATGGTTAGATCTTTTTCAAATTTTATTTGCGACTCATTTTTATCTATATTAGCATTTACTTTCCCACTTTTTTTTTTATCTATATTAGCATTTACTTTCCAAAAATCCTTATTTACATACTTGAAAAGGTGTCCTAATACCCTGTTTACTGTGTACAAAACGAATTATTGATAGCAAAAATATGAAATTGGATCTAGCATGACATTGGTCATGATATATTTGCGCATGTATTTAAAAATCCCTACACCTCCACATATCTCAACTTTGATGTGGAAATTGAACATTCTAGACACATACAGGTTTAATGGAACAATATCTATATTTTTTTTTTTGCTCTATATCATTTGCGAATGATCACCCCTTCCTTCATCCCTTCGACGATATATTGGGTACACCTTTGTCCATGGTGCACTATCAGCGTGTTTCTTAAGATATCTACTACAAAATTACCTTGTAGCTTACATTTCCATACAGTCTGAAATATAGATGGGTCAGATTTTCCGTGTGGAAATTCGGTACAAATAATTTTCTCAACCTATTTCAATGTATTAATGTTTCTAAACTATCCAAGAATAAAAGAGTATACATATGAGGAAAACCACGTTTTCGAAATTCAATCGTCACATATATGTTACCTCTTTACCAAACATATTTTCTTTATTGATTTCTTTTCAGTCATCTATCTTCAACTTGAAAACATGGGTTATCAGATTGGGACGATCTGAAGTATGATAATATAGTAAAGCACGTCTTTAATTTGGGTTTGCGGTCATTGTAAAGAAGATATATGGTTGATGGTTAAAACGTGTAATATCTATTGAATCTTGATAAATATCGAACATATGCCTAGGACACCAGTGACTTTCATATTTTATCCATGGGACTGCCATTACTCACATTTCATGTGAAAAACAATGCTCAGCACATAACACGATATGTTGTGAGAGAGTATTCTGAATTTTCCCACGAACATCTTGGTCCAGTTGGGGATTTTTTTTTCCTATATGTTAAAGGCATGATTAGTTTCGTATATTTAAAGCTGGGAAGAAAGTGGTTCCCTTCTTACTTCGAGTATTAATGCTCCACTCATGTGTTGAATTTCCCTGTATATTGAAAAGTACTTTGGAGTTTGGACCCTTTCCTTTTAGAGCTCTTTTATCATGACTACCACCAAGACTGGTAAATGCATTCGAATCATTATAGTAATCTCATATGTGGATACAAATTATCTTTACATGCATCATCTCCTTTATATAAATCTCTCTAAATCTGGGAGGTTCTAGCAACATAAGGATTTGGACTTTTCACTTACGACAACTTCGTCCAAAGGTTGAATTTTCTTGGATGATCTGGTCAATATCTTGTCAATCCAGTGCATTCCCACACAAATAGCATGCAATGTCCATTTTTCTAAGATAATGCTGATAGATATGTCAAATTTCTTATCTATAACGCTTTGTGTACCTACCTCGTCCTCTTTATCTGACGAACCAAAAATTTACCCGAACCATCCGATGTAAATTTTCAACAAAAATTGTTCTGTTCATAGACAGTGATGGACTCAACATATATCAGATATACGTAGAGTCACATCTAAGAGCACAAAACCAAGCAACAATTTAGTAGAGAAGTTGCTTTCATATATGTATGGAACCCAAACCACTATCAATTGAACCTTCATGCTTCGTACTAAACCATAACAACAATAACATTTTGTTTTGAAATTATAGAGTAATGCATGGTATATACTTCGTGTGAGGCCACATCTATCTCTTGCAGAGCTTCCTTTGCACGATGTGCTTGTTATGCAACTCCTCGATATAGAATGTTTTCAGTTTAATGTCAAGAATTTAGTGCAAACACTACGGCAGATACCATTTCCAAATTAAGTGGGATATGATATGAAGTAATACAAAGTACATTGAGCACATAGTCGTAAAAATTACCCATCTTAAGACCATAGTGCAATGCTTGTTGCACTTCAAATATATTGGATATATTAAATTGATTGATACATATAAGAATTGAGCCAAGGACATCTGCTTACAGATAAAGAAGCAAATGAAATAAAAATAATCAAACACCTTATGTTTCTAAATCCTTAAAGCTCAAGGGATGGTGGTCATTGAAGATTCTAAAAAATAAAATACAATTAAATCTATGCAACAATTACCGATATTACAATTAACATAGTGTTTTTAGTAAACAAAATTATTTAGCAAACCGCGCCTGGAAATTGCGTGATATCAATACAACGGATTTATCCCTTTCATATTTGCTGAACTTGCAATATGTTCATTGCTACGTACAGGAGTGCACAATCCTTTGGATCTCTCTATTTTAGAAATAGCAATCTACTAATCTACATGTTCAAGTGGCCCTGTGCAGAGAAGAAGGAATGATCCTGTAAGTGAAATACTGCAAATTCCTACTGAGAGAGAGTAAAATCAAAATCAAAACCTAGTGGTTATTCCCGCTTCTATGAGCTTGTCACATAAAAATAGTGCTTGTCACGTAAAAATAACGGAACATAAATAAGAAGAGACAAAAAAGAAAAAAAGTACTATTAGTAAAATCATAAAAAACAACAAAACCAAAATAGAATGGATTTTTAATCCAAACCTTAGTGAAATACTTAAAAATCATACAGAGAAAGTAATATCAAAACCAAAACCTAGTAGTGGTTGTTACCATTTCTATGAGGTTGTCACATAAAAAATAACAAATAGAAAATAGAAAAGAAAAATCATAATTTTTAATCCTATATGAAGTAAAGCTTATATACAATATGAAGGAAGAAATTGATAAGAAATTTCACTAATACAAAACTGACTAAGCAATTCTCACCAACTGTTGTCATTGTATATTTCAGCCATGACCACTGTCGCAATAAAATCATAAGAAATATTATACCTTTTGATTGCATTGCACTATTTCTTTGGCAAAGCTCAAACGGACCTTGTTCTTAAAATTTATAAAAATAGATTTAGTGGATCACATCCGATGTCCTTGCAGTCACCCAATAATTTATTAAAGCTTATTCTCCATAATCATAGGAAATTCACTCTCTCTAGAAGTGAAGACGCTTCATATAAGTTACTGAGTAACTGGAAGAGAAATACACTGAACACATAAGCTTAAGAACTTGGAACTACATAAAATTAAAAACGCTCGTTCACAAACTACGGAAAACTCAGTAAAATAAAAGACGATTCTGCTTCGCCTAGATCATGACCATCCCCATTGGTTCCACTCAGCCTTTAATGAAATTGATTCTACTGAGCCTTTAATGAAATCCATGAGCAACAGTAAAACTGAACCATTTAGTGGAAGTTCATTGATTCTACTAAGCCTAGATCATGGCTTATCTATTGCCCTAAATTGAACACACAAACCTCAAGATAGTCCATATAATTCGAATAAAATATCTTGTTGTTATAAACTTATGAGCACAACGAAAGCAGTAGCTCGAAATATATGAAAAGAAAAGGAAAGAAGAAATCGAAAAGTACATAATCTTAAAAATAATAGTTGTATAAGGGTATAGAAATCCAGCAACTCTTTGCAATGAAGTAATACACTTCCAAGGTGAAAGGCTCGTCCAAGTTCGAGCTCAGTTGGTTGTCTTGGTACATACCCAGCAAAAATTCTTGCACCATATGGGACACCACCTTTCACTTGCACCATCTTAAAAATACCATCTTCAAATGTGTATCCAATAGGAAAATATATTAGTCCATGGTGAACCAACTGAGTGATTGCTCTCAGCCTGCATATATAGAGGGTAAAAAATAGGACTAATGAGCATTCTTTACGATGAATATAATTTGTTACTGCTTAGGTAGAGAGATCAGAGGAGACTTACGTAGTTGTTTCCTAACCACTACCTTGAGACCCAGTACTGTAGAAGATTCCAACAGGTTTGCCAGCTAAAGATTTTGTTCTCCCTAGACCCCTTGTGTTTTTAGAAAAGCTTTGAAGTGAGCTTCCATCATTCCAAATCTAGAATGGAACCCAAAGATAAAGCCCATCAGCATCATCAATATTGTTAGGAGCAATAATAGGCTTGTCAGTCATTATTGGAACACCCATATTTCCAAGAACCTCTTCTGTTACCTATTACGTAGATGAAAATTATTCAACAATACTATCCAGGGTGAACTGCATTCCACTACGATCACATTTTGATTATATTAGTTCATCAATTATCATAATTCTCTCCACTTTATTGAGTATGCTAGAACATTTACATGTCAAAAAAGTAAGCACTTTTCCCATGCGTCAACAAAAAAGTAAGCACTGTTTCCTAATCTTGATATAACTACGTTTCCTAATAATGTATTGATATAAATAACTATGTTTCCTAATGCTAGCATACTGTTACCTTTTAGATTGTGATGTTTTGTTATTGAGTCGAGTTTGCTCAGCCTAGTCTTTGTCAAGGCTTGTTTTGTCTTAATCACTGTTATTGCATATGTTAGTATGATCATTATGTATTTAGATATTGAAACTTAAGTGTAAACATATGCTAGTTTGGTAATGTTGGTGATGCAACTTCAGAAAATTTGAGACATTGAACGTTGGGGTTTCTTATGGATAGAAAATATGCTTAATAAGTAATACATTTAATAATAGGATACACAATTTTGACCATTGTTCAACTATACATTAGTCTATGACTCTATGCTGTAATTTTTGCTTACTCATTTCCTATTTTATCTCGCTTGTACTAATGCGGTTATGTTACGAAGCTTCAGAAAATGGAGAAAGAGAAGGCGGAGAATTTGGAGTTGTTGATACTGTTGCTGGTGGTTTTGATCTGAAGTTGTTGATGGTTTGTAGGTGGAGCTGTGATGATGTCCATGGGTTGGAAGTGCTAAGTCTAGAACATTGCAGGCAGAAATTGGCAGCGTTTGAGTAGGTTGAGCCGCAGTTGCATGAGCTGAGTGTGGGAAGCTGAATTGCTGGGAGCAAGGAGTGATGCAGATGTTCATTTATGTTGATGTTGCAGCTACAATTTGAGACAAGGTGAATACAAATTGTGATGTTTGATCTTATTATGTGATTGTGATGTTTGATCTTAGTTCAGAGTGAACACCTCCGCCAGTGAAAATGATTTATCATTTCGTTGTCGGTCTCAAGCCCGGAAAAAGGAGGAGAGAAGAAGGGAAATTTCTTTGAATAGATATCCATGTTGCAGTCTTCTTGCATACTCAACTAATTTCTTTGCATAACCTTAAGTCTAAATCTAAATCGACACACTATTTTTGTATAAGCTTGAGTCTAAATCTTCTTTGATTACCATTTTGTGTTTAGTTGCCATTTATATCTGAATTACTAAATTTTTGTACGTTATCTTATAATTTTAGAGTGTTTTGAATGCAGAAAAAATCCAGGAACTGAACTTGAAGTTCCAAAACAATATTTGGGTACTTGAACCGGACGGAACTTGAACTGTGAAATGTGAAACAAAGTGCCGGGGACATGCTTTCTTCAACTAACAAATATGAAATGAGATGCATTGTCATTGTAGAATTATGTGATTGTTTACATAGAAGGCTTAAAGTTGTTTGCGGCTCAGTCACCTGAGCATTATTTTTGAACATCATATTATGTTATTACAACTCTTATAAAGGTTGTCATGAAGTTAGTATAAAACAGAAGCTTGAACCTGGCAGAATTGTGATGGTGCAGGCATGGTTGATGGTGTGGACTTGCACTCAGGAGGCTGATGATCAAATCCCCCCAACCTCATTTTCCAACATCCTATATTTTTACTTCAATAACTGTTATAAAGGTTGTTATACATTTTTATTAAAAAAAAGGCCCAAAAAACCCAAACTTGTGAAGTGTAAGGATGGTTGATAGGTTAGACTAATGCATAGTAGGTTCCTGTTCGAGTTTGAATCCCCTCAATGCTATTTTTCTTCTTCAAATTTTGGTTGTATTCAACAACTCCTATAAAGGTTGTTGTACATTTTCATATAAAAATAAAGGTTGTACTTTTCCAGTTGTAGATGTATATTTTTCCTATAGTGGTAGTATAAGAGACTTCCCTAATATTCTTCAAACACCCAATTTATATACGTACCACAACACGACACCCTACACAACCCACAACAATAGGTGATTGGTCACTGTTTTTAAATGATATTGGATAATTTTAAAATTTGTTTGTAAGGTACACACGACTATAGTTTTCCATTTTCACCCGGATGTAAATCGAATGCATAGTATTTTATAACTTACATAGAGAACCTCCGACCTTAGCATTCCAAATAGGAACAACTTGAAGGGTGTCCTTGTTTTTTAGGACGAAGACGACTATAGTTTGTCATTTTCACCTGGATGTATACCGAATGCATAGCATTGTGTACCTTACATAGAGAACCTCCGAACTTAGCATTCGAAATAGGAACAACTTGAGGGGTGTCCTTGTTTTTTAGGACGAACAACAACTCCTGACACTTTTGGTTGGTATTTCCACAACCTTTTGCATCTATAGACAATTAGATCACTTACATAGTTAATTAAACTGTACTGTTGGGAACAGAATTACATATTTGAATCAGAAGAGAACTTCTTTATTAAGAATTTAGGGGTAAAAACTGAATTACGTCAATCAATCCAAAGGAATACCAAAAGAGACTCAAGATATGTGAAGCAATAGTTTTTTTTTCTATGGTAAAATTAGGTTATGGTTTTACCCTGATCATGAGACGAATACAAATTAGCAATATATCCAAATGAAACAATATATTAATTACATTATTAATAAAAAGTAAAAATGCAATTTAGTGCAGTATAAAAGCAAGATATTTTCGTCAAGCAATATCTAAAGAGAAGCCATTATGACTCTACTAAGTACAAACCCTTTGGTTCTAAAACACGATTTGAATTACCTTCTCATGAACACTTTTTCTCTTTATCACGGGCATCAATCCAAATTAGATAACACTGTTGAAGACTCTCTTGGAGACAATATAATAAAGAACCGGGTAGCTTCTATAAAATTTAATCGCAAAATTACCCACCAATCTACCATAATAACATACAAAGCAAACCATAAAGAATATAAAAAGTGATTCTACATACAAATAATAGGTCTCTTGGCAATAAGTTTCTTGACATCAATTAAACCCAAACTGGAAATTACTGATATAAAAAACCAAGTATTGATTTGTAATGGTACCGCAAACTTGAAAATTAATATGTTCCTAGAATATTACTGGATAAGGAAAAAAATAATCTGTGCTAGCAGTTCAATTGGGTCGCTACTAAAAGTGTCGACTGCAGATGGCCAAACTGCCCTCTTTGCAGACGGGGTGGTGATGAATTATATTCCGCGAAACCAAAACTACGGAAACAGAATCATTATGAATTGGACTCCAAGTTGATGGAGATGAGAACTGAAAATCTACCAGATGTTTTAGAGAATATGTAGCTACATATGGTAAAAAATTTAGACAATTTAGCATACAACATCAACCCTTTTCTTTAATTCTAAAGGTTGTGTCATTTGATATCCATCAAACACTAAAATATAAACTAATCTAACATTATGGCGTTCAATGTTTTCTCTTCATAAAAATCTTAAATACAGAGTTAGACATGATCAGCAGGTAAAATAGTAGATAAGTAGTTCTCAGAACTTCTTGGAGGTTGTGTACCATCACCGATATATCATTGAGACCTAACATCTGGCAAAAGATTTATTCCTGGTTGCAACATTTCCGTAGAATTAACGGTATAAAGACATCAATATCGACCGAAATCATTGAATTTCTGTAAAGAAATCATTCCAAATACCATTTATATATTTGAATTGATTGATTGAATAATAAAGCGATCATAATTTGTTGAGACTCAGGAGCGACATCACAAAATTTAGTGGATTGACAGACCATGAATTTTATCGTCATCTCGCATCCATATCAATCAATCCACCCATAGAAGAAAAATAGGTAAAATTATCCTTGGGTCTACGAATTAGAATTGCATAAACAAATTAGATATCCTAAGAAACGATAGAAAGAAGAAATTGCAAAAGACTTTAACTAAAATAATTGAGAATCAATAGTTGCTCAAAGCTTCTTAGGCCACCACCAAAAGATCAATGAGATCTAACATCTAGAAAAAATAACTAATGATAAAAAAAAAAATTCATTAACAGATATGAATCAGAAAAGCGGGATAAAACCATAATTTATTAACGTTTATTAACTGGAAAAAGAATTCATCATCGAGTTCGTGAACTGGAAGGAAGTTTATTAACGTTTCATAATCTTTATACCAACTAAATGATCTCAATGAGCCAATAAACACACATAACTATAACTTAAAAGTAAGAATACTTGATTTAGTTTCTACGGTGAAGAGCATTGATTTCAATAATATTATCCTGATAGGAATCATGTTAACGTCATATACTCCAATAATTATTTTAAAAATCTTTAGGAACATTGATCAATGTTTTCAAGCACTTCAAATTTAACAAAAAATAAGTGGTAGAGAAAACCATACCCTAGCTTTTGAAACACAGACAAAATACTTCCTTCCAGTTCACGAACAACAGTCGAAAAAAAGTAAAACAAAAAATTAACATCCATTTTTATTTCCACCCGAGCCATGGAATCTCCTGCGGAGGAAAAAAAAATCATCAAGATAAAAGACCAAGTGAGCAAAAAATAACAAATTAAGAAACACGGGAGAAAGAAAAAACCCACATCAGTATTCATATATGCTATGAAATCTGGCATGTAAAAAAGGGCAGTTATCTGCTCAAGCGGTATTGGACTTGAGTCTTGTCTGGCCATGAGCAGCAATCTCAGTGAGCAACGCTTTCATCTTGAATAAGTAGCCCCTAAATCATCCCAATTGGATTATCTCGATGATGATCTTTTATTCTTTCAAAAATATTTTGCCTGTTAAAGATAGTAGGTGATCATCAATGCCGGAAAAACTAATAAAGGAGATCTGACTCACCTTGGTTATCTTACAATTTGTGTAGTGGCCTTTATTTCCCCAACCTATAACTCCTGGATGCAATTGTAGAAGAACAAATGCTATCCCAAATAAGAATAGATCGTATCAAATTGTATCTACTAAAAAACAACATGACATATTGATATGTTCAATACACGATGGGAGCGTCAGTATGCAAATAATATAATCTTTCCCCTAGAGCAGATGAAGTTCAATAAAGAGAATACAAACCATAATCAAATAAAATTAAAAATCTCTATAAAAATCTCAATCAGTACTATTCTCCTAAAACAACCCACTCACTCTACATTATCGACGTGTTTAAGATCAATCAATCAAATTTTAATAAAACCAAATTCAAGAAATGTACGAACAACAATAGTGATTAGCGGAGGAAAATTAAAACATTATACACAATTTAAAAATACACACCGTACCTTAATGCTTCGACCAAGTTAGTCTAAAGTTGGTTTATGTGAATGGAAATCTGACAGTTGCTCATGGTAATGCTATGCTATTTGTGTTCTTTTCGGTCTTCTATCTCTCGGGTGATTTGAGTTGTTCTGCATCTGGTACAACCATCAGTTTCTTGTTCGTAAGAATTCCTACAAAGATGGGATAGATCATGTCCCAACTCTTAATTAATCACAGCTCCATCAGTTGCTTGTTCGTAAGAATTCCTACAAAAATGAGATAGATCATGTCCAACTCTCAATTAATCACAGGAGATCAGATTGCTCCCCATAATATAGTTATGAATGCCTAGAATGTGAAGCACCCAAAATTGAACACTCATCGAGTGAGTGAGTTCATAAAATGTAAACCATAATGAATTCAAGGCACTCAAAACCAAAATCATTTTGAAAAATCAACATTTGATATATATAATAACCGAGAAAGTGAGTGACTAAAAAGTGGATTAATGGTAGGTTAATTTACATGCTGGAAGAGACAATGAAGGACACAATATCACTATGACAACCCCATTCAATTTCCTTAATAATATTTCACGCGAACTCTACGTTGATGCAATAAACTGATCTAAAATTAGACTCATGAGAATTAAGAGGAAAACTGAAAGAAATAGTCAAAAAGATTAGGGGTTAGATTTTCTTCTCAACTTTTTTTTGCTCGGTTTTTCTTCTCAGCTTATACACCGTCTAGAAAAATCATCATGCTCCAACTTCTTCTTCCTCCGGAAATTAAATCTGAACCCAAAAAAACACACAATCAACAAAAATTCTATCGGAGATTATAAATTAATTTTTACAAACTGTAGACACTAAAGGTGTAACCAATTTATCTAATTCTCACCGTATCTACTAAGCTGATTGAGATTTATATTACCTGGGTGACCTCAACTTGTATCATTAGATATAGCTTCTTCGTGGCTTTGCCAATCGGTTTATTCTACAACATTTTCAGACCAATCTATTGACCGTTAAAAATTAAAATGATACAAAAATCAAACAATGGAATTATGTTAGGACAGTCTAAAATTCTAAAAGCAGTTTGGTCACGATGTAAAAAAATAATGATGACAATATCTCAAAATTGACACTAATCGATCCAATAATATGCTCTTATTGAGACAAAGAAGATGATTAGTGGGCAGAGACTTAAAGTAGATAATAAGACTCACCTCACATGGCTAGTGTAGTACTTGATGGCTATATCATCCAGGATATCAAAGGGTAGTCATCCACTCAATTGCCTCCAAGTACATGATGACCAAAGATGAGACACCGAGCAACATGGCTTTGTATGTATATCGACATCAGCCACTCTTTCCAACTGCTGCGCACCAATTCTGTCCTATCAATGGTGCAAAATAAATCAAATTCCATTAGAAAAATAAGCTTCCTTCTCATAATTTTCGATGTCCAGCTAACCAATGATAGCAGCAATCTGGGATACTACAACCGATGTCGTATTTAATGGGAAAAAAAAGAAAAAAAATAAGAATCTTCCTATCAAAAAGTTTGCTCAAAACCTGTAAAAGCAATTAATACTTCTTTCTAAAACAATTGAAAACCAATCTTGACTGCGGGACAAAAACAAACGCTAATTGAACCCAAAATCCAAATGAAATCAACAGACTAAAATAGAGACAACGTCTGATCCCTTGAATTACATACTGCAGAAGTAATCTTTGGTAAAGAGAACACCTATACGTTACGTAATGCTTCGACAAAATAAATAAATAAATAAAATACACATCTTCATGCTCAAATCTCTGGGGAATCTATATCTTGCATATAGATAAAAAATCTCAGAATGAGGAAGTAAGAAAATGTACCTGATCATATTCAAGGATGATGCTCTTGCATATCTTGATTTGTTGACGCCGTGTGAATATTAGGGCAAAGAAAAAAATAGCAAAAATGGAAATCAGTCAGTGTGAATGTTAGGGCTAGGAAAAAAATAACAGAAATTGAAATCATTCATTGTGTATATTAGGATTTGCATGTTTTTGAAATTGAATTTGGTCGAAGTGTTTTCATAGAGGAAGAGGGGATAGAGAGCGTGTGTTTTCGATAAAGTGTGTGTTTTCAGAAAAGAAAAATAAATAAAAATCAATCGTAATGTTTTAGAGTCACCGACTAATATCCCCCACTGACATTACAGGTAATTCTACCAAGAAAAAACATTAGCGGTGATTTTTTAGCCGTCCGTTGAAAAACTCCATCCGGAGCATCTCCACCGCGGGGAAACCTTATTATGGGAAACACCGAGAGTCTCTCATAGTCGTGAGTCTTTCGTAGCCTTCCATGTAAAAACTCAATCCGGAGCTTCCCAACCTTTGGATCAGGGTCCCCATTAAATGATGTCCGTCTGATAGCCCTGGCTATCATGGACACAAACCTCATACCTTTTTATAACTATGATAGATGCGGAAAGCATGTTGAGTTTTATGACAAAAATTCTGTCACATAGATTGCACCATACACCATGGAATCGTTTTCGGTATAATTGGCGTCGTCTTGCTCATGTGAACCAAGAAAGCAGCGTGTATCAGTGGTGTTGTATAAGAGATATATCTCATATACTTCACGAACATGCTTCTCGCACAACCGCTCTTCGCTAAGGTTGCCAAGGTCCCCTGAATTAGATTTTTTGGATTGAAAAGAGACACTTGAATTTCATATCTTTATAGTTTTCTTCAATATCTCAAGTGTTTTTAGTTTGAAATCATGGTCAAATTTATTTCTCTTTCATTGCTCTAATTTTTTTTAATCTATATGAACGTTTGTATGAGATATAATAAACAAAAATATGTATGCTTTTTTTTTATAAGAAGACAAATTATTTATGTATTAGCGGAAGTGTGCAAAATATACAATGTAGGAGTTAAGCCAAGCTTGGCTCTTTCTAGGATACTAGATCTTACATTTTCATTCGCATTCTCCATAGAGAAGTATTTAATCCTCCTAGTTCTTACTTCCTTTGCTAGTTTGTCTTCGAAATCAACATGTTTCCTAGATTTGTGCATAAAAGAAACCGAATGATAATTTACAATGGAAAATTTGCATCTATAGATGCTATTTTGAGACCTCCATGAATGAGCTTCAGGACTTTCCTCTCCTTTTAGAATCTTCATTAAGACTTGGCTGTCATTAACCATGCAACAATTTTTGAGCTTCAATTCCTTCATCCATTTGATGGCCTCAAATCCAGCTTTCGCTTCAGCTTCTAAGGGGCAGGAGGCCCAGCCACTTCCTGCACGACATTGCTTCCTGTTGCCTGCATTATCCAAAATAGAGATGGCATATCCCATTGTGAAATCATCTTCAGAGAAGGAAGCATCAAACAGGAAAAGCCAATCATAGTCTTTATTCCTGTGCACATTGCTGTCATTGATAGGTATCTTAGCATTATCAAGAACCTCATTGGCTTTATTGTCCCTACTGGAATTGAAATTTAGGTAGGATGTTCTAATGCTATCAATTAATTTATTCACATTTGATTGATTATTATCAAACTGTACACTGTTTCTAAACTTCCAGATGGACCAAATTATGAAAGTAATCTGGTTATGCTTGTTAGTTAGATTCCTATCATTCATCCAAAATTTAAACCAATCCATGATGTTAGTGATTCCATTTAAAACATAAATGACCTTAAGACAAACGCATCCCACACTTTCCTAGCCATGTCACAGTGAACAAACAAATGCATTTCATTTTCTACTTCAAGGTATCACACAACAGACAATAAGGATCAGAATCCTTCACATATTTAGACATATTGTTTCCCAGAGCAAGAGCATTTGACACAACTTTCCAACAGAACATATTAATTTTAGGCAACATATTAAGCTTCCATAAATGTTTCCAAAACCTAGCTTCATCCTTTCCAAAACTCAGTTTTGTCAGAAAATTATAAACTGATTTAGTATTAATATTCCCTGAAGTAGTAGACTTCCATCTAATTTTGTCTTGCATGTGAATATTTGTAGTTATCGAATTTATAGCGCCATGGAAAGACACATCAATATATTTGAAAATAATGTTCATGTTCCAATTCCCATCCGAACTCATTAAATCACAGACATTAACAGGCATGTTGAAATCATTAACAATAGGCTTTAGAAGCTGAATCTGCTTGGGTAACCAAAAATCAGTCCAAATATTGGTTGATTTCCCATCATTAATCTGGTAAACATGGTTGGAACTAATAATGTTAAGACCTTTATGCAAACTGGTCCAAACCCAGGAAATCCTATTCCTTCTAGTTTTCTTAAGAGGGTTTTGGTCTCTAAAATATTTATGTTTAAGAATTTTAGCCCATAGCTGGTCTTGGTTATGTATAAGCCTCCAGGCCAATCTAGTGATTAAGGCAAGGTTATGTTTATGGGGGTTTCTAATCCCTAGACCACCTTGTTGTATGTCATTTGTTATGCTCGGCCACGCCTTTGAATAGTAACATTTTTTCTTGTTCTTCTTTTGCCACCAAAAATCTCTCTGGATTTTGTCAAGGTTATCAAGAGTTTTTTTAGGAAATGCTAGACACTGTATTTGATGATTAGGGTAGGCGCTAAGGACATTTTTGATTAAAACAGTTCTCCCTGCTTGGTTAAACATCTTTCCCATCCAACCCTGAAGGACAGGGTAATATTTATTAAGAAGCGGTTCAAAACTATTCGTTTTGTTTTTATCAAAGAAAAGTGGAGTCCCTAAGTATTTATCATTTTTCGAAATTTTCCTGATTTTAATTATTTTAGAGATTATTTTACAATGTTTTTTGTGAATTTTCGGCAAAAAGTAAATTCCCGATTTATTAAGGTTAATGAATTGCCCAGTCATTTCACCAAACGTGTTTAAAATGTTTATAATGTTTTTAGCTTCATTGAGATTAGCTTTAGCAAATAAGAAACAGTCATCGGCGAAGAACAAATGTGAGACAGGAGGAGCAGACCTCGCGACTTTAACACCAGAAATCAGTTTATCATTTTCAGCTTTTAGGAGAAGTTTAGAGAGCACTTCCATGCAAATAATGAAAACATAAGGGGACATAGGGTCCCCTTGTCTAAGACCCCTAGTTACAGAGAATCTGTCACTAGGAACACCATTTAAGAGCACAGAGAACGATGTAGTTATAACACATTCCATAATCATATGACAGACATCATCGCAGAAGCCAAAAGACCTAAGAGTTTTATCAAGGAAATCCCATTCAATCCTATCGAAGGCTTTCGAAAGATCGATTTTTAAAGCCATGTGACCAGATTTGTTTTTTGAAATTTTCATGGAATGAAGAAGCTCATGAGAAACTATAATATTGTCAGTTATTTGGCGCCCAGGTATAAAGGCTGATTGGTTGTGAGAGATAAGCTTAGAAAGCATAGGTTTAAGACGGTAGTAAGTATTTTAGAGATAATCTTATAGGTGGTGTTACTAAGACTTATAGGACGAAAATCAGCAGGGGTAGAAGGGTTCTGAACTTTAGGTATAAGCGTGATGAAAGAGTAATTCATATCTTTAAGGAGATATTTTTCTTAAAGAAATCTTGGACCATATTAATAACGTCTTTTTTAACAACATCCCAGTTTTCTTTGAAAAAACCTGGCGGGTAACCGTCAGGACCAGGGGCACCCCACTGATTCATATTGAAAAGGGTGTTTTTAATTTCAATCTCATCAGGCATTCTAATGAGATTTATATTGTCTTCCTCATTGATACAAGGGACAATGAGGTCACTAATCAAGTCAAGATTTTTAACATTACTGGTAGAGCTTATGGATTTAAAATGTTTAATGAGCATTTGATGTATTTGGTTATTATCATCAATCCAAAGGCCTGTTTCATCTCTAAGTGTATGTATATGGTTTATACGTCTTCTGTTATTATCATATTGGTGAAATAAAGTAGTGTTGCGATCGAAATCCTTAACAAATTTATCTTTGGAGAGATGATTCCAATAAACATACTCTCTGTTGTACCACATTTCAAGGATACTTTGAGTATCCTTGATTTCAAGTACAGGGAGTGGATTTATAGTATGTAAATATTCAATTTTTTTATTAAGATTTTCAATGTTGGTAAAGATATTACCAAAAACATTTTTATTCCATTTAGATAGAGAGTATGAAAGATTTCTAAGGTTTTGGTGTAAACTATAAGCGTAGGATCCTCTGATATTGCAATTCCAATTATCCAGAATATGCTTTTTATAATTTTCGTGGCTAGACCAAGTTTTCATGATCCTAAAAGGTTTATGCATATTAACTTTTGCAGGCTTACAATTTAGTAAAATCGGAGTATGGTCAGAACCAACCCTAGATAAATGACAAATAATTGCATCAGGATACATAACAGACCAAATAGAAGAGGATAAAACTCTGTTTATTCTTTCTTTAATTTTTTCATGTCCCTCTCTATTGTTAGACCTAGTAAATGGAATGCCTTGAAACCTAAGGTCCATGAGTCCTAATTTCTGAATATTTTCATGGATAAACTTATTAATGTGAGAGTTTTTGTTGCCACCATACTTATCATTTACATGCAGAATAAAGTTCAAGTCACCTATAATAATCCAAGGGATATTAGGATTTAATTTACAAAAATGATTTATTTTGTCCCATTGCATTTTTTTCCCTATTTCATTTAGAGAACCATGCATGCACACAATGTTCCAAAGAATTATTAAGGCAATCATGCATTTCAAAAAACAAGATGTCATGAAATTCAAGAATGCATCTAGCTTTAATATTATTATGCCAAGCAATGAGCATCCCACCACCAAACCAATTCTAGGGACAACAAGCCAATTGTGGAACTTAAGATTCCTAGCTAAGATATTCATACTATGTTTAGTGGCCTTAGTTTCAGATAAAAACATAAAATCTGGGTTTTGCTTTTTGAGAATGTAGTTCAAATAATTTCTAGTAAGGGGGTGTTCCAACCCCCTGCACATTCCAAGACAAAAGCTTCATAATGAATTGTAAAAAGGGGGCTTCAGTTGAAAAACTTATTTTAGAGTTAAAGTAAAAATTATCATGCCAGTTCAAATTCACAAATGGGATTCTAGAGAGGGGGCAAGCAGAGAGAGTAGAGTAGAACCAGCTTGTAAAAGATATTAAGACTAAAATTAAAATTATGTTGGAGTATAGAAAAACCTGTTCAGATGGAAGGGATTTGGCTCCAGCATCCACAAAAGAAGTAGTTTCAGACCCATTCATTCTAGCATCATTTTCAGCACCTCCAGCACTTGTCATCTCTCCTTTATTAGCAGAAAAAGCATCCATTTCCATGTTCTGATCAGAGTTATTCATCACCACTTCTTCAGCAAAAGCATGTAAAGTTCTATCAATTTCCTGCATATATCCCTCCATTTCCATTGCTTCTAAAATGATATCTTCTGTCCTCCTTCTCTTGTTTGATCTTATATCCTCTTTGTGGATTTCTGAAGTATAAGAAGCACTAGCGGTATTTTCCACAAGGGCATGCTTATTGACTTCACCCAAATTGCTATTGCTATTCTCATTATCTGCAATATTTGATGCATTGTTCTCAGCATTCATTGTTACAGTGTCACTCTCTTCAGCATTCACTTCTCCTCTTTCATCATCATCCTCATTGGCATTATTGTTCAGTTCTGGCTCTTGAATTGCATCTGCTTCTCCTCCATCTTGAATCTCCATGTTTTGTTGAATCACTTGGACTAACTCTTCTACTTGTTCTTCAAAGGGATCCACACCTTGCAAATTCAGGACTGGAACTGCAACCCACGCCATGTTGGCAATCAAACCACAATAATTTTCATTATGGTTAAAGACATAACAATGTCTGCAGGTAGCAGAAGGGAAGCCCAAGTAGAAGATAGCAATCTTGATTCTTTCTCCATCCTCCAAAGTTAAGTGCACTTTTCTTACTATTGGTAAGTTTACATCCATCCTAACTTTTGCTTTCACAACCCCAGTTGGGTCCCTGTTGAAAATGGTAATAGGTTCTCCAGCCTGAGAAGCTATTAGTTGGGGAATATTATCTCTATCAAGGTCAGCCCTCAACCTGAATTCAATGAAAAAGACCTCAAATTGGAAGATAGCTCTCTGCACATTCATGTTGAACTGCCATGGAAGTAACACCAATAAATATCCACCTATTGAATGTGGCCTCCCTCTTAACACCCTATGGAAGATTTCTCTTGTGCGAAATTCTGAAGATGAACACATTTCTCCTCCCTGTAGTGATTACAATGACTTCATTCTGTGCACCCCAATTTTGCCTTATAGAGTAACTCACCATATTTCTTGTCACAACACTTTCTCTACAAACATAGCCTATCAGAGCAAACGAGTCTACATGTCTTCCTTTTCCTTTTAAGCTCACATGCTTGTTGTTTCTTATAAAGCCATTGTTATCCCTTTGCTTGTTGCTGCAGATAGTATCAGAATTATTAGATGAAGAGGCCATTGATAAGAACAGTTGAGTTGAATGGTACTTATTGTAAGTAGAGACAGAAAACTTCCCAAAGGTATTGTGAGAGCTAGGCACTTTGAATTTAGCTTGCAGGGAGTTCTGAAACTCTTGGGCTCTATGAGAAGAAAATAGACCATGGCATATTATATAAACTGAATTCCAGTCAAGGCAAAGATTTGAATTTTTCCAAGTGTTGGCCATGCTAAAGACTTGCAGATAAAGAGAATAACAATATAGATGCTTGGGAAGAAAGCTGAGAAATTGCCTTGCGTGAATCAAAGATATGATTACTAGCCGTAACAAAAATATGTATGCAAAACGAGAGAATACACACTTATAGGATAAAACGCAATTACCTATATATACACACATATTCGAAAATACAAGATAAATAAAGTTATTGTGCCTGGAATTTTTAGGGGCGACCCCAAACGAATTAGGGGCGACTTTTTTATTCCCAACCCATATACACCGTTAAGGGATGTCCAAAAACGCGAAGAATACGTTAATGCCCTTACATAATCGGAAGCTATTTTGTGCCCGATTATTATAAAGCAATCGAAGCTTAGTAACGATATTATACTACCGATTAATATCGATTTGTGCCAAACGCGTTTCTTGCTTCTATAACAATCGGTAGGAAAAACAACCTCACGAGACTACCGATTGTTAAAGTATAGAAATAAGAAATCTTGGTGATTTCGTCAAGGAAGAAATTTGGGGCAACTTTATAATCGGAAGTCATATTAACTACCGATTATTCTAGTTCCCAAATTCGAAAAAAATGACAATTCTGCAAAAACAAAATTTGGGGCAACTGTATAATCGGAAGTCATATTAACTACCGATTATTATAGTTCTCAAATTCGAAAAAATTGAGATTTCTGCAAAAACAAAATTTGGGGCAACTGTATGATCGGAAGTGAAAATACTTCATTTGCCTACCGATTATACAGTTGCCCCAACAAAATAGAGCCGTTGGAACTCTAAACTCTATATAAGGATTGTATCCTTTTACTCTCTATGGAACACAAATACCTTTAAACTCTCTCCAACATCATCTTCAACATAATGGCCCAACCATTCATTAATCCTACGGAGTTCACGGTTGAAGAAGATTTATCTTTATGTAGGCACTATGTTCAATTCTATCCGAGACGAGGAGAAGAACGCAGGCAAGGAGTCATAATGAGTATGAGTTATTTGGGGAAAATTCACGAAAAATTCTGCGCCGACACCGGTAACCCAAACAACCGTCACTCCGCTGATCTTTTCTCGCCGAGTTGGTTCAATAAATGTACACGTTGAAGAATTCGTCCATTTAACTTATCTTGTGAATCAATATCGATTGAGGGGTGAAACCAATGATGAGGTTATAGAACGATCTCTCGGGGAATGGCGGAGATGGAAAAGACCAAGCTTCCGTTATGAAGCTCATTTTAGAATCCTTAGGGCGATGGAAAGATTTAATCCGTTTAGGACTCGTCCAACTGTTGATGGTGGTTTTTAAACAAAGGGTAAAATTGTAAAACCCCAAATAACCTAATGTCATCGGTGACACATTTATTAGAACATTTAATACATGTAGTCAGTAATTAATAGGGGTATTTTTTCAAATTAGGGTTACAACGAGCAAAACCCTAATTCACCTCCGTGCCAATGGCAATCATGCCACCACACCTAGCCTAAGCTAGCCGCGCCATGCCAAACGCACTCGCCTTGGCCCTAGCTATGCTAGTCACACCAAACGCGCCAAAGCATGCCAACCATGCTGTTTATGGGTGAAAACTATTCCTGCCGGATTTGGTAATTTGGGGTGTGTGGATGAGGAATGAATCTAAACCCCTAAACAAATGCACTGCGCGGTAAGTGCTTGTAGATTCGGAAATCAATCTGTGCAAGTCCGGCCTAAACTTATAAATGGCCGTTCCAGACTTGTTTCGGTCACAAAATGAAGGAGATGGGGTTGATCTTAGGGAGGGAAGAAGAAGGTGTTGAGATTGTGAAGGTGTTGGCTTGCTTATGACTTGTAACAGAAAGCTGAACCGGCTTACAGGATGCAAGCTATTAGTTCCGGTGTTTTGTATTAACACTTGGTTTCTGTTTTTTGTCTTGACTTGCTCTGTTGTTTTTTCTCCTGTGTTGAAAATAGGGAGGAGAACCTATTTATACAAGTCATTTGAGCCTTATTCACGTCTCTCGTGGGAAGTGGAGTAATGGAGTAGTGGAGGTGTGTGTTGGTGTTACACGACCAGTCTTGCCCACTTCTCCTGTCATCTCTAACCGTCCATGACTCCCTGACACGTTCTTGTGATGGCGCGTTGCACGCTGTAAACCGCCATACCAATACCCCAGTATGTATCCCCCAGTTTGTGACATGATTGATGTCTGGAATGTGTGGATCGTGGGTCTACGAAAGGTAGCATGTAATGCTGAATTGAATAACTGCGTTATTCAGGAAGTCGATACTTGTGAAGTATCATGTGTATATTATGCAGGTACTGCATCATGGTGTGGTAAAGTGATGGGTGGTGACGCCTCACTGACCAATTAACTCCTGACTAGGGTTGTTTAACCAAGCTGGTGGGATACAACTTTGGCCAGGCCGACCATCTATGCGTGTAGACGACATGATGGTGTAGGCGCCTATACCCCATTACCTCATGAAAGTATGATCTGGGCCACTCAATTCATCCGGTGAAGTTGAGTGGTCGAGATCAATTTATGACAGAAAACGAGTGCCGCAAGAGCCGCGCGTCACGCTCACTTCGGGCGCCCGTTCCAAGACGACCAATCTTGGTCGGTCTTGGCCGATTGGTCTGGTGTGAAGGTGGTAGGCTGGTGTTCACGCCTATACCTGAATATCCCACAAAAACGTGATCTAAGCCATCCAAATCGTCCGGCGAAGTTGAGTGGTCGAGATCAGTTTGCGGTTTGGGAGGTGTGACCACGCTAGTTTGAGCGCGCGTCTTGGAATTACCAGGCGTGATATGCCTTGGCCGATCGGGTGAGGGGATAGATGGGTCCACGGTGGTCATGCTGGTATGACCGGACCTGCTTAATCTAATCTTGGACCCTCCATTCGCATGCGAGAAGATGGACGCCGTGATGCTCAAAACCCTAATTTTGGGTTTCAAGGTCGTGCGTCAATGCTTCATTCGGCGTACGAATTGGGATAACCAACCATGGTTGGTCCCGACCGATTGGTCAGGTATATAGGCGAGCCCACGGTGATTGTGTTGACATGCTCCGGCCCTTTGAATCTACATCTACACCCTCCATCTATACCGCGAAGATGGATGGTTAAGACTGTTTTGCGACACATGTAATATGCCGCAAACCCTAATTTTAGGGTTTTCCGCCCATACTTTATGGTTTGGACGTTTGGCAAGCTAGGCCAATTACGGGAGGGAGGCCGACCATGCGGGGTCCACGTTGGTTCGGCGGTGGATATTCCATACCCGCTTGGGGGTGATGGAATTGATCCGGGTCATCCAATCATGCTTGTGGAGTTGGATGATCATGATCATATCCGGACCGATACGGTCAGTCCGGATGCTCAATCGGGCTAGTATAACACACCGAGAGGGGCTCAATCGGGCTAGTATAACACACCGAGAGTCGGCTGCCAGCGGGTATTTCGTACATGGTTTCATTATAATGCTTGGAGGTTCGTGTTGCTCTGTAAGAGCAACACTCGTCGTCATGCCGCACCGATAATGAGTACAGAAATACAAGGCTGATTGCGCATTAATTAATAATGCTAGAAATTCACAGGTATATGGGATTGTTGCTACATGCTCCAACCTGGATGAATTTCGTGTATTCACTGAAAGGGATTGTTGCCACATGCTCCATTCTAGGTGAATTAAGTGAGGAGTATCCAACACTTATCGATGGCCTTATCTTTTACAAGATGTCACCGCATAATTTTCTGGTTTTTTACAATTTTAACCTTAAATCAAAATCCACCATCAACATTAAGTCCCCGCCCAGCACATAATGGTTACACTATTGTGGGGTAGGCATGAGATAGTGACATACATATGTGAGAAAGACAGGATAAAAGAAGCTTACCCGGAAGAGTATTGACCGACCGCTAGTCGCCCACGCCGTTGTGCTTGTATGGAATCCTTCGGTGGGACCTATTTCCTTCTTTGGGTATTTGAATCGAAAAAAGGAATCAAAAGAGGTATCCTTGTTCTATTGGGATTCTTCTAATTTTTTGTCTATAAAAGAGACCAACCCCTTTGTTTTTTCTCACGAATTATTTTTTTGTCTGGCTGCTCCCCGCGTGATCTTCTTTGCCGCTTGCCGACCGCCGCTGCCGGAGCTGCCGTCGCCGGAATCTTTCGCCGTCCGTCCAAGGTAAGTCTCGTTTTTTTTTTTTTTTTTTTTTTTTTTTTTTTGGAAAACCCTAATTTATTAGGTAAAATCCTTTGATAGATACATCATGATTAGTTCCTCCACACCCGAATTGATAAAGCAAAAACGCCCCAGATTGCTTAGTAAAACAAGCCGTGAATCCATGTTGTTTTTGCTTCTTTTTCCACCGTTGCATGCAGAACTTAGCTTTTAGGTTATATCTTGAAAAACCCTTGGCTTGAATCTTGTAGACACGATTCCCACGAATAAAGAAAAATCGTGTTATGATGTGTGCGGATGAACGCGGGCCCGTGTATGCTTGATTGAAAGTCGACTTTGTATTAGTCTTATGCCCGGGATTGAAACTTGAGTAACACCGAACTTGAAATTTATACCGGACTTGAAATCAATACCGACCAAACTTGTACCGACTTGAAACCAATACCGATCAAACTTGTACCTTGACTTGAAAACCAATACCAGATCAAACTTGTACCCGGACTTGAAACCAATACCATACTGAAACTTGAACCGGACTTGAAACCAATACCGTAGATCGAAACTTGAGTAATAATCGGTGTTTGGACCTAATCCCGACTTTCGTGCATTTCAACGTGTCTTGTCGTGCGTGACTACGCTTCATGCGCTTTTCATACAAGTTCTAACTCCTGTCTTTTATTTCATTGTGGAATGAAGAAAAGAATTCCTGTTGAGATGTCTTCCGGAGATAATGCTGGTGCCAATCCAGGAAGTGTTGACGGCTTCAAAGATATGCCGAACATCGATGATGATTTGTTCACCTCGCCTTTTCCAAACATTAGAAGACATCCTTCTCATAAGATAGTCCTGCTTTCCGATTCAGAAAATATGGATGCTGATCCATTTTCTTCTTCAAAGACTTGTGATGAGATTTTGTCTCCTGAGAAACGAATATCCGCCTTCCCCTATTGACTTCAAGATTTGCCATACTCCACTGGGTTCTTATGAAGGATGGATGAGACGCATGTTGAGTAATAAGGACATTAAAGATAATTTGACCAAAGCGCAAATCCTCAATGCGGTCATGGCATCTGCTGCTCTTGAAATTAAGAAAGACGCTTCGGGTTTGATTACCTTCATTTCTCGGTGGTGCATTTCTACTCATACAGCCATATCTAGATGGGGAGAGATGACTATTACTCTGGAGAGTGTAGCTGCATTAATGAACTTGCCTGTTGCTGGAAGTCTTTCTTACGATCTCTCTGATACGGAGCAACGTAACTATGATGCTATATTTTAAAAGGTGGCGGGATTCGACAGTCTGGACAAGGAGGATAAAAAAGATACGAGATGCTTTTACACCTGGTGGGTGTCGGAGTGGTCTCCTGCAGACCCAGAGCCGGATCAAGAGTGGGAAAATGAGCTCAAGGCGTGATTGCGTTCCTGTCTTTTATGGCTATCCATAGATATATTCGACGACGGTTCTGGAAAGAAGACCATTAGAGGTGACCTTGTTAAGATCGCTATAAAGCTGGCAAAGGCAAAGTTCTTCCCCTGGGTGCCTTGTTCCTTGGATCGATGTATTCTCATCTGGACGCCTTAGCAATGGACATGCATGTTTCTAACGGGTACAAGAAGGTGGAATCGCACGTTCACTTCGCTTTTCTTCAGGCATTCTTATGGGAACATTTCAAAAGCTATGCTCCTACTCCTGCAAATTTGCTCAGCAACTTGTATGGTGGCTCGAGAATACTTCGCTGGAATAGGAGGCGTCTGCACAGCGCAAAAAACTCGTGGACATATTTGACAATGTGTCTTCTGTAGATTTCCGTCCATGGGGGCCGATCCACCCTTCCATTGTTCACCAAAGACTTTTTGCTACCGCTTCGATGGTCCCGATCTTTGTGTTGCGCACCGATATTAAGACTATGAGATTTGGGGAAATTGTTTACCCGCACAAACCGCATCCCAGGATATGTCCTGTCTTTATTCAACGAAGAATTTACTGTGACTCAGACAATATTGATGGGGCGGCTCGTCAAATGGGATTTGATCAGGGTGTCCCATTTATCCGTCCACCGGGAGTTCCGAAAGAATTCCTCCCAAATATTCTTAACGCTGACGTGTTTTTAGAACGGGTGAGCCTTCCCTTCTGGCCTATTTGGAGAAACCTAGTGGTAACCGATAAATACAAGGAATTTTGGAGGAGGCAACTCGTGATTTTTCAGAATTCTCGGAGAGAGTGTTGTGACAGTTCCCGTGGTGAACCATCTTCCACGTTTTGAAAAAGCATTTCCTGGTTGAAGCCACTTCCACTAAACGGACCCAGAGCCGAGGATTGCATTCCCCAAGCAGGGAGAGAGATCCAAGAGGTAGGCATGTGGTTCGGTGATCCTCAATTCCTCCAATATGCGGTATTTAAATCTCTTCCCTGTTGGTTCCTTCATTTCTCCAGTGAATCTTCCTAAGAGTGATTCTTACTTGAAATCGGGGATTCCGAAAGAGAATGTCTTCACAAGGTTGGCGCGCATTCAAAATGAGAAGGCTGGTAATGTTGGCCTTCATGCTGAGAAGTCTCAAGCAGATCGATATTCATGCTGAGAAGTCTAGCGGTACTGACCTTCATGCTGAGAAGTCTGGAGAAACCGCTCTTTTTTCCGACCATGACAGAGATGATGCAAGCTCGGTTGGACAAGCCGCCTCCCTGAGTGATCTTGTTGACGGGGTCGTGATGGAAATTAGCACCCAGGGTGAAGTAAATGTCGGAAGGAATATAAGAGAGGCAACATCCGCTATAGTTGAAGTTGCTCCCCTTGAAGAACGTTCTGAGAAGGTTTCGGCCAATAAAGCTGTCGTGGTGACTCCTTCTGAAAGGTCTCCTGTAACTGACAAGGTTCATGTGGTTGGTGAAGTATCGGTGATGCAACCTGGGGCTTTGTTCGATCCTCCTTTTACTGTCCCTTATCCAGCCACGTGTTGGTTGGCGGATTCAGCAGGCTTGCCAGTTTCGAAGAGTTGTATACAGCGATATGGGAGAAGCACGGCCACATTGCTACCACTACAAAGCTCAAAAGCCGTCTTGCGTTGGTCAACCGCGTCCAAGAAGATTTATTTTCTATCCATGGGATGAGCGTCACGACCGGTCGAACAGTTTCTGAGGAGATGATTGAAGAATGAAAGTGCCATCGAGACGTGTTTGCGCAGTACAGCTTCAATTCTCCTTGGTTCTTCAAAGGGTTATCCAAGATTCAGGAGCTCCAGAAATTGCAAGATGAAGTCCCTTCCGTAAACTGTGTTACTCTCCAGGAAGAAGAGGTTGAAAAGTTGTCTAAGGAGTTGAAGCTGAAGCAGGATGTTCTCCAAAGGATGAAAGACTCTCTTGCCCAGAAGGACGAGTTGCTGCTGAAGGACTTTCCTTGAAAGGTTCTCACCACCTAATTGTCTTTTCTTTTAGATGTTTTTCTTTTGAGTGATAGTGAGGATTTCCTTTCACAATTTGACCTCCGGTTTTGAATTAATAGGTAATTGAATTGGTTTGTTTTGAGATAGTTTTGTGAATAACTTTTCTGAAAGAGGTTATTTTAAATGGAATTTGCATCTTGGTCATGAATGATTGCACATGTCATATGAAATTGCAAATATCGTGTAAAAGGGAGGTATGAAGGGAAGCAAACATGTGTTTGATCACTGAGTCTCTTTCTCTATGTGCGGGATGCTAAGTCCCCAGTGAATTCCAAAACTATCTTTCTTGTAAATTTTCTGAATAGAACTTACTTGTTTTCGAAGTCTCACTTGTATCAAACCGAAGTAGCCTCTCCAAGGAAGTCGTCTACATTAATTTTTAGAGAATGAGAGCTATCCTTCTGAACCAAGTTTCTCCTGAACAATGCGCTTCAAAGCGTTGCACTCACCGGGTAGGGTGGTGAAGGAACCGTGGAAATGACAAGTACCCGGGTCCATTATTTCTTGATCGGTTGGTGGACGCCATACAGAGGTAGTTCCACCTCTCTATTTCGTACCCACATCTCCAAAGAACTCCAAAATCTTTTCATCGGGAACGGAAAGTGTAGGTATTTCGAGTCCAACTTTTCCCCGCGTTAGTGGGCGTTGTGATATCTCTACATGGCTTTGATGTGGAGCACGTTCCGAGAGGAAGTTGGAAGATTTGCAAGTGCCATCATATCCGCGGATCGCTTGCCCGGGTAGAGGGATGTGGAAGGTGTCGAATATCACTCGCCGAGTGATCGAATTGAACGCTCCCATCCTCTCGTATTCACGTATTTCCTGATCGATCTCTCCTTACTCAAGCATTTCTTCACTTGGATGAAAGGCCGATGCGGATTGGACAGTCTTCCAGTGCTTCAACAAGAGTTTTGAGATATAAATCTTCTAACAGGCTCCATAAGCCAGGCTCCCTTCTTGGTAGACGTTGTAGTACTCCGGACAAGTCCTTTCCTCTCGTGGAGTTGCCTCGGTTATTCATTGTTGACCTGACCATGTTGTTCATCTTTCCCGAGTCTCCCGCGGTTACACGCTCTTTTGCCTCTCCACCAAGAAGGTGTGACTCGACTAAGGATTCAAAGATTTCTTGCACTCGCTGAGTAGATGCCTCGCCGACCCTTCTTGTAATTGTGCTTTGCTATATCATTCAAAAGGCGAAATATCTCGCTCTGCCTTCTTCAGTGATACCTAGCTTGATTTGCCAAGACATCCTCCAAAGATTCTAGCTACACTTCCCATGATATTCGAACCACCGTGGTTTCCGGATACATTGCGAGATGGAAACCGAAAAATTGAGAATTCAATTTTGTGCAACCGAGAGATCAACCTCCCACTGTGGTCGCCAATTATTTATGGGTGAAAACTATTCCTGCCGGATTTGGTACTTTGGGGTGTGTGGATGAGGAATTAATCTAAACCCCTAAACAAATGCACTAACGCGGTGAGTGCTTGTAGATTCGGAAATCAATCATGCAAGTCCTACCTAAACCAAGAAATGGCCGTTCCCGGACTTGTTTCGGTCACAAAATGAAGGAGATGGGTTTGATCTTAGGGAGGGAAGCGAAGAAGGTGTTGAGATTGTGAAGGTGTTGGCTTGCTTATGACTTGTAATGTAGTTGAACCGGCTTACAGGATGCAAGCTATCGATTCAGGTATTTTGTATTAACACTTGGTTTCTGTTTTTTGTCTTGACTTGCTCTTGTTTTTTTCCTCTGTTGAAAATAGGGAGGAGAACCTATTTATACAAGTCATTTGAGCCTTATTCACGTCTCTCGTGGGAAGTGGAGGAAGTGGAGTGATGGAGTAGTGGAGGTGTGTGTTGGTGTTACACGACCAGTCTTGCCTACTTCTCCTGTCATCTCTAACCGTCCATGAATCGACACGTTCTTTTGTAATGGCGCGTTGCACGCCGCACGCCATAAACCGCCGACCAATACCTCAATATGTATCCCCAGGTTGTGACATGATTGATGTCTGGAATGTGTGGATCGTGGGTCCACGAAAGGTAGCATGTAATGCTGAATTGAATAACTGCGTTATTCAGGAAGTTGATACTTGTGAAGTATCATGTGTATTTTATGCAGGTACTTGGTCGGTTGTCAATCCGTCAAATATAATTTCACTTTCTCAATCAACTAAATATAAATATAGTATTCGATAAGAAAGAGTTCGTATCCACAGAGAGGTGTTTGTTGTTATAAATTTTCAGTTTCTAAGTAACCCAAGGTATGTTTGTTGTATTTAAGCAAATAAAAGTAATTAAAAGCAAAGTAAGTAATTTGAATTATCAATAAGGAGAGAATATTGGTCAATGGATGGTATCATTCACAAACATGTATTTTCATCAATGATTAGAATTGGTATTTAATCTCGTATTTATTAAAAGTCCTAGGATATCTTGATCGCAAGTATAACCCGTCAATTCCTCGTTTTCATCACAACCACATTAAAAGATGCATATGTGAATTCTTCTGAGAAAGCAACCTAAAGTGTAAAAGCACAATTAAGTTTAACTCCCTAAAAGCATTAAGATTTATGGAATAAGACTCATCAATGCAAACGAATGTGTAAAAGCACTAAACGTTTTAACAAAAGTTATGATTCACTTGTGACTAGTAGGATATATCACTACAAGCACTAACCACAATTATGCTACTTAGAATCGAGGATAAACAACGTTTTCGTATTGAAAACCCTAATATAGCTCTAGAGATGAACACAAATTGGATTGATTCCGGACTCAACCTAACAAGTTTTCAAATCTTATAACACTATTAATTGTGAATCACAAACAATAATTACCACGAGACAAAACTAATTCATTGAATCAAAAGCATGTTGAGAAATCAACTTTTATCCCATAACCAATAAGATGTTTAGCTACTCATAGCTATGGAGTTCATCATCATCAATATTCAATAATAAAACAAGGAAGAAGAAGAACAAAACCAAACCCTAGAAGCGTAAACAAAAAGTGGCTCTCCAAAAATTCCAAGCAAAAGATATCATATGTTGTAGAAGACCTTCCCTTTTATAGCTTTCTCCAACTTCTAAAATTAGGTCTAGTCTTCAAAGTCCATTAGGTGAGAATCCACCAAGCCCACAAGAAGGAGAAACCCGTGTAGAAAATACGCCCCAAAAGTGGTCGCCGGAAAACTGGGATTGTGGCCGGAACTTGGCCGGAAAATATATCTCAGGTGGCCGGCAAAGTCCACCCGGCCACCGGTCAACGGGTCAACTCGAGTCAGACCGAGTTATGTGAATCAGGGGCTGATTGAGTTGAGTCAAAGTCTAACTCAGCCTGACTGAGTGAACTTGGCCTGGCTAGTTGCACTTGGACAGAACTTGTAGCACAATCATTGTGCTTCTGGTTGTAACATCTGCCCTGTAACTCAGCTCCAAAACATCCTGCCATTCTAACCATCCTGCAATGAGCCTTTCCAACTCCACGCTGCTCTATAAGCCACTCCACTACACACATCACAAGCACTTGCTCCATACCACCAGAAGCAGCATCGTCTTGGCCCTTGAAACTGCAACTTCACAATCGCCGCAAACGCAACTCCAAGCCATTCAATCCACCAGCAGCCACTTGCCAGACTCAAAGCCCCTGCTTGCCAGTTTACAATGCCAACAGAAGCATCGCCATCTCCATGCTCAGAACCCATCCATAGCCTGCACAATGCCATTCTCAACAGCTCTGCAATCTCAGCTCCAACACCTGAATTCAGCTCATTCGCCTGTTAGCCCATTTTCATTGCAGTGCCAAAAGACCCACTGCCATTCATCTCAGCTCCATATACACAGATTGCCAGCTCCATCTTGCAATGCCATCACCTGCAACACCTCATACATACTCACCTGTGCCAGGCCTGTCATTTCAGTGCCACCGGCTGCAATCCCAGCAGCAACACAACTCAGCCAGCTACCCTGTCATGCCATCCTGCAATCTTTCATTCACTGTCGATTCCTAAACCCATCTCTCAATCTCCCAGAAACAGACCACAGCTCCTTGAATCCCTTATACTCGGCTTAGCAAACCAGCGAAGAGATGGCGCAGTCGAGAAGTTGTACTGGTTACAGTCTTACTTGCCTAAACTTGGCTTAGTCTCTGCAAAGTTGAGACAGACCACTAACCCCAAACTCTTACAGCACTTGTGATCTTCGAAAACACCAACCAGAACCAACCTCCTACATATCAAGAATAAAGATGAACATGGCGGCAACATCACTATATGCTGCATACTTGCTCAGCTGAAACCCGTCTCATTCACAGCAGTAATAATAGAACAGTTCATCCAGGCCTTTACTCAGCAATCACCTTCTCGGCCACATCCTAACCATCAACATCATCAGCATTCAACACCACTGCCAATCAAATCAACCAGCATACCCATTTCTTCATATGTTCTTCATTGCTGACAACCATTCAACAGCTTCCAACAACACCAGACCCCATCTCCAATTTCAGTTACTAATTCATCTCACAACCCTCAATCATCCACCATTCTCGACCAAACCCTAGTTTGAATTCCTGTTCTTCAACAGCATCAAGATTATCTTATCCATTCAAACCAAGCCATACCCATACATTATCACATTCACAAGAACTCCTTTTTGCTCTTCATTCGACCGATTTTACAACCCCGACCTCTCTTAATCGCTGCTCCATCGACTCGAACCATCTCGTTCTGTTCTCTCCAATTGACGTAAAGAGAACCAATACCCATCTTAGCAACATCAATCTCTCTTCAATCATTTCAATTCAATAATACCGAATCATCTTCATCGCTCAGATTCAAAGCAAACCCCATCCTGTTCTTCCAATTCATCACCCATTTGCATCAATTGCAACAAAGATCGAATCCTTACCTCTCTCGATCGATCTACTGAGATCGATATCAACATCTCGAATCCAACGAATTGATCCCGGAATTTCTCGAATCGGACAGAGCAGCAGCAGCAACCTGTTGCTTGCTTCCTCTCTTCCTGTGCCGTGTAGAAATAAAATGAGAGAAAACTCTCTTGACTTTAGGGTAAGGAATCGAACAGGATTAAAACGCCCACATAAAACCACCCTCGGTTTGGGTGCCTTAATAAGTGGTTAGTTCGATAAGGGCTAACCAGTTTCCAAACCTTATCCTTAGCTCGGCTCTCAATATATAGTAATTGCCCATGAATTGACAGCTTTGCCCCTTTATGCTCCATTTGAACGCTTTCTTTCGAGTTCCTCCACCAGCAGCAGCCTCCTCTTACTTCTCAAACCTTTTGCCCTGTTTCTTCTTCTTTTGCTCCAAACGACTCCAAAGTACCTAACAAAATCAAATTCACACATAAGATACATAATTTACATGAAAAACTCGCAAAGAAACTAGATATAAAATTAGGTGTTTATCACACCTATCAAATTCCCACACTTAGACTTTGCTAGTCCTCGAGCAAATCAAACAAAACAATAAAATACAACAACTCCGTGTCGCGAGGCTACGGTCACTTTTAGCATAAATAACAAGCCTTTAAACCCCTAGGTGTCCCTAGTGGACGAGTTATAGTCTCGTGAGGGTTTACTAGAGATATACCCACAAAACCTATATTTCCAACTTACTAGTTCTCCGTAATGATAGTATCCAACGCGCTAAGAAGACATAGAGATTCTGCACACTAGTCATAAGAAGTTAGACACATAAATGAACACAATCTCATTCTTAAAAGTTGAGAGAGAGATAACCATCCCTTCTCGACTAAAATTCGGGTTCGGAGTGATCAAAAGTCTCGACTCGCCTCACAAGAAAGGGTTTTATGATATTGCTCTCAATAATAAACAGCCTTTTTATGGGTCACACATGTGTCCAAGGTTGGAATGAAGAGAGAATCCTCCGCGACACGTTGAATGGTAGGAAGGCCAAACCTTCCGAAATATTTTGAAAACCCACCTCTTTTATATATTTTTGAAAACCCATTTTTCTGACGATCTCTTCGAAAGGAAATCAACCATTTAACGAAGGTGGGAATATGCTTACTTACCGTGAATCCGTTCGGCGTGCAGCTAGCACCACTCTCACAAAGATCCATAGAAACGTCTTCTGTCTTCTATCGGTGTCTTCATCTTCGTCTTCGGTCTTCAACTCTTGATGATAACTCTCGAACTTCGTAGAATCTTGACAATATGATTCTTTCCTCAAATTCCTTGTCGCTTGATACTTCATTACAAATATTCCTTCTTTCCATAGGCTTTATTGAAAGAATACAAAAATAAAAACAAACTATACAAACTCAAATCTTTTTTTTTTTTTTTTTTTTTTTTTTGAGAAATCAAACAAATACAAAATAAAAAAAATAAAAAATAAAAAAAAAAACTATTAACAAACCTAAAACTTGTCTTTTTTTTTTTTTTTTTTATTTTTTTTTTTTAATTTTCGTTTTTTTTTTTTTTTTTTTTTTTCATTGAAACAAGAGAAAGTAAAATACAAAAATAAAAATGTAAGTACAATGCCATGGTATAAGTACTTTACCGCTTGAATCTTCACAACTTATATGTCTTGATATCATAGACTTCTAATTCTCATCCTTAATAATTTCCACTCTTGTATAATAGTCTTCAACTTATAAAAATTCTGCTCCCTGTTTTGTTGCTTTACTCAAATCTGAAATCTGCCCATTTCTATACCGTTGCTTGTAAACCTCGAACGTATTCAACTTTCCTTCAAATTCGTGATGCTCCTCTTTTTGATGATGATGGTGTTTCTATGGACCTGTTGGTGTAGAGAGAGATAAGGTGGATGGTGCTAACTGCGAACAAGATCACAAGTGGTATGTACGTTAGCAATTCGATGTCACCAACATGGTTGATAAAAATAGCACTCAAGAGATCAAAATAGTGCTTCTATGGTGGGAAATTGGACAGCTCACCATTCTGCCTGGAATTTACGTACGGTGACACACACTCTAAAAGCACAATTTAGACAGGTACAAAGAATTGAAGGTTGGTGCCTCACATTATGTAACATGGGTAGTCTCCACTATAGGGGATCACTGTTCTAATACCGAATTCACCGCACCGTAGTTGCAGAAATCCCACACTACACCCCTTACTCGGTTTTGCTTGACTAATCCATTGAAAGATGTGTGATCAAGAATATTTATTAATTGATTCCATGAAATGTTTACACAATACAATAGAATTACACTTGGAAATTAAAGCGCTCTTAAACTTTCTCTCTCTAATGACTTGCTTCCATTCAAAAGATCTCTCCCTCAACAGACTCATTTAGCCCTTTATATAGGGTAATACATAGTGGATGACAAATAAGCTATCCTTTATTTTCTGGAGTATCTCTCATGAAGTGTCGCAAGTGCACGAATATTCATTCTCGCGACACTTCTTAACCCTCGCCAGTTTCATGTCTTCCAATTGTTTTGTTTGTCGTTATTCATCGCGTCGTTTATTTTAGCTCCCTCGCGACTCCTCGCGACACCGCGCTTATTAATCCCGCGAACCTTGTCCGTCATGATATTATGATCCTACATCTTGCCTCTTTTTCCTTGAATATTGCTTGAAGAGCGATTTGAAGGAAAAATTCATTGTTGTAATAATCCTTGGTTTCAATTAGTGAAGGAACGAGCGAAAGAATACTTTTCTTGAAAAGTACGTACTTGCCTCTATTCTTTTAGCGAAGTTCCGAAGCTTCTTTGTAGTATATATATGAAGTTCGTCTCCCTCGTCTCTCCTTACATCTCCTCTCGCGAGGGAGAGAATGTCATGAGAATCAATATTTTGATTTGCCGCAACTACTTATCTTTATCTCTGCTTCAGCCCGTACTATTACAATGTGATTTTGACCATTAAAGTCTTTTCTGACACGTCTCTTCCAACCGTTTATTCTCGACTGCTCGTGTCTCTTCTCGCATTAAATGCCCTCGTTTTTCTCAAGAATCTTTTTTGATTTTTCTATATATAGCTTTCTTTTCCTCCTCTTTTCTTCCTTTAATTTCTCTCTCGCAACTTTTCTTGAGTCTCTCCTTCCGCAATTTGCGCTCCTCGCCATCGTAACTCTTTTCTTCATCCCTTCTAACGCTAATCCTAATCTCCAATCTCCCATCCATTCCCATACTGATAATGGCTTTCATTAGTCGTGCATATAAATCTTCTTTTGATGAAGTTCAACAGAGGTTGCTCGAGAAGGGTTTTACTCTATCAACCATTCCCGATCAAGAATCTTCATCTATTCTTTCTCGCAAAGTTGTTTTCTCGATCATCAATGTGATGATAAAAATTATAGTCTCGCTAGGTCGCTTCTCGCAGACTTCCCATTCCCTTATACAATCCTCGAGATGCCTTTATTTTATGAAATCTTGGCCCATGAAAAATTCTCTCGCCGTTTATCAATTATGTGGCGATTGCATTCGCCTAATGCTTGAGTTCGCGAACCGTGGTGCTGGCAAAGGATCTTTATACCCTAATACTGTTAGAAACCCCGATTTCGCAGACTTGGAAATAGCTGCTGAGAAGTACATTGTAGAGAACTTTTTTGAAAATTATTCAGTGATAAAGATGAGGAATGCGGAATCTCGCTGGGGCATTCGCCTGAAAAAGAAGGATAATGTCCATGAGGATAAATTACTCATGCAGGATATTGACTGCACCCGGCAATAATACTACTCTCGCCACTCCAAAGATGAGAAGTGGTGGTTGTACCCTTGATTTTAAATGGCCCTTACATCGCGGGCTCGCATATTCTTCCCCGCGAATCTCGCAGATATCATCCTTGGGAATTCAAATGGCCCGATAAGGCAAAAGAGGTATGTTTTCCACTTCAAATCTTGCCTTCGCAACTTTCTTTTATATTTGTTGAGTTTGTGGAATTTTTTCAGATCGCCAAATTGAGAAGAAGCTACAAGGATAATCCGTTGGAGAGTACTGACGATACTTCGATCGCTCACGGTGAAGTAAGAAATATTTCCTTTGTTATTTGAAACAATATTGTTGCCTCTGCTTTCTTATCTTTAACCGTATGCGAAGGTTGCCTCTGTTTCTTATCTTTAACCGTATGTGAAGGTTGAGTCAAGAAGTCAGAGCCGCGAAGATTAAAAGTAAGGGTAAACCGTCGTTCGCAAAGATAAATCTTCTCGCTCCATTAACTAAGAAGCGAAAGACTCAACCTTCTTCTCGCCTTAGCTCAAGCTCCGAATCTTCCGACGAGGATAACCATGATTCGAATCCCTCTCTCGCTAAAGAGATTCCATTGGCCGGTTTCTCCTATGGATCAGCTTATCTAGCATCTTCTCGCACTCTTTCCAAGGAATGGGAGATGCTCCTCTAGCTTCCCTTTGCAAGGGGCTCTCGCAAATGTGTGTAATGCTTTGCTTTACTAGAGGGCAATAATTCTTTCAATGGAGCCTCTAGAATTGTGTCTCCCGACTTCTTGAACGCACTTGGGTCTTTGGTATGCATGCAAAATATTTCCCCGTTAATTTTAAATTTTTAAATATATATGTATTAACGGTTTTTCTCTCTTCTTTCATAGGTTGGAAGAACTTCTTTTGTAGTTGCCTCAGATCTCGAGAGAAGACGCAATAATCTTGAAAAGATAAATTTACAATTGAACAAGAAGACCCAAGAGCTGGAAGTTGAAGACGCGTCATCTCGCGATAAGATTCAAAAATTAGAAGCCGATCCGACTCCCAAAAGGAGAGAGTAATCACTCTTCGAATTCAAATCAGCAACTTTATGGTATAATAATCTTCAATTCTCAAATCCTTTTCATGCTATCTTTTATTTTTCTTTGTCTCGACTATTATTCTCGCAGACGATATAATCTCTCCGAAGAATCCATTCTTCTCCATTCATTTCCCGAGCCTATGAATGATGATGTCCTTCTTACTCACCTCAATCAATCTCTAAGTAGTTCCTCAAATAAAACTAACCTCCTTTCATTAAAGGATCTTCAATCCAAACATCATCTCTTAGAGATCGAACACAGATCTAGTTTAAATTTAACTAATCGCTTTAAACGAATGTACCTTGATTCCGAGAAGAAAATCAAGACTTTAAGGAAGAAAATTAGTGATCTCATAGATGAGAACGATCGCATTACTAACAGAGGTGCACAAAGCGTAGCAGCGTAATTCCACAAATCTCTTCTTGGTGTGCAAGTTGAACGAGATGAACTCCTTCATCGAATACCATACTTAAGCAATGAGAAGAGCAAGTTCGTTCTCTTCTTGTTATTAATAGTGATGATGAATTCGCCCTGGGCTGCGAAAGTTTTAGATAATGCCAGGAATAATCTAGGTGTTGATGTTAGTCTTCATGCCGAGCATACTTCCTTGATTAAAGATATGATATCTGATAGAGAAGGTTACTTATTATACCTTATCGCTTCTTACTTCGTAGTATTGCTTGTAAATTATTAACTTGTTGTTACTTATTTGTAGAATCCGAGAAGAGACTTCAAGTTAGAATTAGAGAGCTTGAATCAAAGAACAACTCGCCAGAATTTTCCAAATGAGAATTGAAGAACTTGAAACTGAAAGAACAACTCGAAAGAGTCTCTCCTTCTCGCGAGAATAAATATTCCAAGTTGAAGAAACAATTTCTCTAACGACAAGTGGCGAATTTTAATAATGATGCCGTTCGTTTTACAATGGAGCCATGGAGTATGTTTGTAAGGACCACAATATCCCTCTCGCATTCATATCCCCGGCTTTCTGAAAAGGTTCCCGAGAATCGCCTGTCTCGACGTTTCGATAGTGAGGCTAGCGAAGAAGAAAATTTCGCGATGAGAATAATAGGATCAAGAATCGATGAAGGAGAAGAATCACCAAAGAGATAATTCTTTTTGTTTTCTTTCGCGCCTCTAATATCTCAGTACATTTCGTATCTCTTTATTATAGTGTACTTCTTGGATTGTACCCTCTAAATTCAATCTTCACTCCCCTTTTTGGTAGTTCTTCTTTGTAATATAATTGGCTAACATTATTGATGTATAACTTTTTCATCGTAGATGAATAACAATATTCCATCTTTTCCATTCCCATACTTGCCTCTCGTTATTTATCTTCATATGGAAGATCATGTATTTTGTTGATAATAATTTTATTGTTATTGAAATGTATCGTTGCGACGAGGTCGCGGGTATCTTCATAACTCAAGAATCCTACTTGTCTCGCCTTACCATTTCGGTAGTCTCTGTTTTATCTCTTCTTGTTGCGACAAGGTCGCAGGCTGCCTTTACATTTTCATGCAGTGATCCATTGACCTTGCCTTATCATTTTTGTGTGGTCTTCCAAGTCAGACCTCCCTAATTAGAGGTCTTTCCCTGCCTCCTTTTATTGCGACTAAAATCAGACGTCTTTTACACTTGCATGTAAAGACCCATTGATCTTGCCTTATCATTTTCCAAGTATTTTTGCCTCTGCAGATGTTTTAGTTGCGGCAATATGACAAGCCTAGATATCCTTGCGAACATAAAGCCTCATGACATTGCCGCCTTGCGACGAAATCGCAGACGTCCGTACACTTTCGTAAAGACCCATTGATCTCGCCTTACCCTCGCAAGTTAGTATTATTGCCTCTGCAGGATCATTGCACAAATATGACAAGCCTAAATTCTCTTACGAAAAACATAGCCTCATGACATTTCCGTCTCTGCTTTGACACTCCCCTAATGGAGAGCGCCGCCTTATCATCTCCTGCTGCCCTTCAAGGAGGCGAAACATCGGCCATACAAGACTAGCTCCTCCCATCCGGTCTTAACAACAACTGTTGTTTTCGCAACCTCTTATCCCTTATACCTATAGGGTTTATGGTTACGAGGCTGCACCCTAAGTGGAGTTTTCTTCAAGCAGTGCAACATATGCCAAGACTTGCCAAGAATGGCCAGGGTAGGTTCATCCATCCCGGCACTCGCTCAACCGTGTACCCGGGCGCCTTGAGCATACACCGACTCCTAGAAGAGACCCTGGCCGCCCAACCAGGGTATAACCTTATATATATAGTTGGGAATCCAAGGTACCTCTTCCGGATAGGCTTTCATGGGCCCCAAATTTTCATGACTCGTGCTTCAGAGCCGGTGTAACCTTTCCCGAGCCATGTCGAGAGATACCCCTTATATGACGACTTTAGGTCTTACATTTGCCTCTTACGAAATGTTATTCGCGAACTAGGGTGTACACCATAAAGGTTCGTCCCATTCTTTTACTCATTCATCTTTGTTAAATCATTCAATCATTCATGTTTCATTATTTGCTGATATTTGTTTACGAAGTATTCACATAGTTCCGTTTCATTTGTTGTATTTCACTTTTCTTTCTTAACCGAATTCTCATTTACTCTTGACGCGAGATTCTCGCACATCATTATTTCAACCGCTACTTTTCCTCCTCGCTTTTGTTGATTATTCACTTCTTATGCCTTTTGTTCCTCATATCCTTCGCTTTTTGTTATCATAATATTCGCCTGTCTCTAGGCATTCACCTCACGTGGTATGTTCAGTCCTTACTTCTATAGCATCCACCATCGTTTTTCCCTTTCTCTCGCTCATCTCTCACATGTTGTTTCCAACCCTTTCTTTTGGCATTTCTTTCTTCGCAGCTTTCTACATCGACCTCATGACATTGTTGCGACTCCTTCCAATCTCCCTGTATAATACCAATGCCATTTGGATGTGGAAATTTTATATATTGGTGATATGTTGATGCGACCCCCAAGATTTCATGAAGCCATGGCCTCCCAATCAGCGCATTATATGGAGATTCCACGTCAACCACACGTAATAAAACATCGCTTGATAATCCTTGTAGAGGTATTCTCATGTGAACCTCTCCTTTGGCTTGTTTGCAAGGCCATTAAAGCCATATATCTTGTATGTCGAGGGGATCAAATCCTCATCCTTTCCTCCCATCGTCTTGTAAGTATGGTAAAAAGAATATTCACCGAACTTCCGGTATCGATTAGATTCTGTTGATCGCCCAAAGAAGCTTCTCGCTTCATCATCTTCTCCATCAACCGGTTTTGGGTTAATCTCTAGTTTCACAACCAACGGGCTATCATATGTTTCTCTTCCTTTTGGCACTTCATCTCAGAGAAAGAAATAGTCTTCACCGCCACTTTTCTAATCAAGGCTGTTCTCGCTGTACTCATTATTTCTTTATCATTAGCATCTCTCGCAAAGACTCTACTGAGCACGTTGTCATGAAAATCTTCGATTGTGCTGATAGGAGTGGACGATAGAGTTGCAATTCAAATTTTTAGCTTTTGTTCCAACTTCTATCACAAATGTTTCCTTTCCTTTCGCCGACACTGTTCTCGTGCATCTCTCGCGGTGGTGGTAATGTCTAGGCCTTTTTCTTCTCCTTTTAGAAAGTGATTCAGCTTCCCCTGATCAATCATCCTGAGAATAATTCTCTTTATGTTTCTACAATCGTTTGTTTGATGCCCATGGAAGCGATGGTAAGAACAAAACTCATGGCTTCTATCGCCCGGTGGTGGTTCCATTCCCACGTTCCAAGGTGCTGGTACATCTTCCATTACAAGTATAGCTTCCTGATCTTTTCCACACTAGCATTCAAAGGAGGCATCTTAATCTCTTCCCATACTATTCTCGCGACTTCTCTGCCTTGCATGATTATTTTGCCTTCGTCCACCGTAAGTTTCTTGTACATGATCTAGCCTCCGAATCTTATTATTGCCGTTACGGTTGTAATAGTTCCTTTCTCGCTCAAACTCTTCTTCTTGTCGTGGCTTCCCATGGCTACTATTTTCTCGTGTCCTCATCACCTTCCTTGTTTGCCGTCCCATGCGGTGCTCGCCATCAGTATTTATGAATTGAGGCAACAAGCTTGCGTTCGCAGATTCGAGCTTGTGTTCGCGATCGATAAGAATTCATTTCATTCTGTTTTCTTCTAAGGAAATATATTCTTCCCGTAACTCCCTCGCAGCTTCCGCCATCGTGATTGTATTTTTGATTCTAAAATTTGAATGTATAACAAGTTAGTCGCGAAGAGAGCATTCACAAATGAGAGGATGAGATATCTTTCCTCAACCCGTCCTTCCATTTCGCTACACATGGTTCTCCATCTTATTGTCAATCGCCTTAAGCTCGCCAACCCTTTGTTTCAACCCGAATACATCTTCAATACCCGGTCGTGAAGAGTTGTTACTTATGTATGCTCCCAGAATGTGGCTTGTAAATGGTTAAATGATGTGATTGTGTTCCTTGCGACCTTCAAACCATTTTAGTGCTTCTCCTATTAGGCTTGATGCTAAATATTTGCACAAAGATAGCATCATGATTCTCCTACCGCAACATACATCTCATATAAGCCTTGATATGTTGTACCGCACAAAAGTTGTTCCATCAAAGATGTTGGTTAATGCAGGTAGATTGCACTTAGGAGGTATTCCTCCCATCTCGTACTTCTAGCGTGAAGGGATTCTTCGCAGCTTCTCACGATGGCTTCATCCAATTGTTTCCTTCCTCCTTCCATTCTATTGTTCAAGAATCCTCTCATTTCAGCCGCTTCTCTTAAGATTTGTTCATTTGCCTCGAATTTGATTCTACCGGTCTTTTTTAGCTCGCCTCTCCTTCTACGCTCGCGCCTGCTTTGACCTTCTTGCTCGTTATTTTCTTCTCTCCTTTCCCCGCGACGCTCTTTCTTCGTTTCTTTCTTCACCCGCACGCCATTATATCGGTTGTTCTCTCTTCTTGGTCTGTCTCTCACCTCTCATCTCGCGCCCTCTCATATTCTTCATTAATATTTCTATTGGTACGATTTTGTTCCCTCCTTCTTTCCCTTCCTGTCATGGTTATTCTCCGTGATTGCCTCTTCCATCTCTTGATTTTCCATTTCTCGCTCTTATCCTTTCTCTCTCGCGAGCTAGCCGTGCTTGTTCAATGTAGTGCCTCTCAATGTCATCCTCAATCTCTCGGGCTTCTTCTCAACTCTTCTCTCCCGCAAGATTATTCTCCCTTCAAAGGCTGGGTCATTCGGCCCTTGGAGTTGCATGTTTCCTTGATTTTCCCTATTCCGCTCATCTTGAAGATTTTCTGCCGAGGAATGTAACGATCTTCCATTTCCCCTCTTCTCTCGCCATGCTCTGTGCTTGGATTTTGTGTTTCTTGTTGGTTTTCTTCTTCGGTACTTTCGTTGGTAAAACTCTCCTTCTTTCTTCCCTAATCGATCTTGAACTTGATCTCACACTACTTCTTGATCTCCTATTTTGCAATCTCATATTTTCCATCCTCAATTCATGATTCTCTTTGTCAAGTTTGCTCGTTCCTCCGCCTCTAGTCGTCTCTCTTCATGTATTGTTTGTCTCAACCTTTCTAACGCTCGATTTCTTCTTCTCCTTGTCCATTGTTCACCATCTGTCGCTGCTCCTCTTCCTCTCGTCTTCGAATCGCACCTCCAAGTATGCACACTTACTCTATCATAATCCACACCGCGCTTGCTATTGGGGAGATCGGTGGCTGATTTTGATTTTCTCCATCATTTCTCATATTCATCCTTGACGATTCTCCCGTTTCATTCCTCCTTTCTCCAAAGAAGTCTCCCACTTCTTCTTACAATCGTTGGTTGCCCTTGTACGCTTTCTTCTTCTTGCCATTTTTCTTTTTCAATGAATTCTTGAGTATCACTCCAAATCTTTTCTCTCGTAATCCAAATTCTTTCCAATTTCTACGTCAATCTTTGCTCACCCTCGTTTCTAGCGCATATGTAGTTGGGCAGAAATCCCACACTACACCCCTTACTCGCCTTTGCTTGACTAATCCATTGAAAGATGTGTGATCAAGAATATTTATTAATTGATTCCATGAAATGTTTACACAATACAATAGAATTACACTTGGAAATTAAAGCGCTCTTAAACTTTCTCTCTCCTAATGACTTGCTTCCCCATTCAAAAGATCTCTCCCTCAACAGACTCATTTAGCCCCTTTATATAGGGTAATACATAGTGGATGACAGCTAAGCTATCCTTTATTTTCGGGAGTATCTCGCGAAGTGTCGCAAGTGCACGAATATTCATTCTCGCGACACTTCTTAACCCTCGCCAGGTTTCATGTCTTCCAATTGTTTTGTTTGTCGTTATTCATCGCGTCGTTTATTTTAGCTCCCTGCGACTCCCTCGCGACACCGTCGTTTATTAATCCCGCGAACCTTGTCCGTTGCGATATTATGATCCTACATGCACCTTATTTGCCACTGGCATGGTTAAATCCAACTTTAACTCTCATACAATTAAGAAACCCGATCATGTTCTCTGTCATCTCTAAGTTCAGTCACTATTGTGAGATTCTCGATGTAATCTTAGCGACATGTATACTATGTGACTCTAAATAACTACAAGTTGGAGTTTTCTTATTCACTAGTTCACAAAAAAGTTGAAAAATTGCAAAAATTTACAACATAAAGCACTCCCCCACACTTAAACTTTACATTGTCATCAATGTAAATTGAATCGTCCAAAGTAAGTCAAGGTGGGAAATCCTAACAAGAAATCAGCAAAAACAAACAAAACAAGAAAAACTAAAAACAAGAAAAGAAATAAATACAAGACAAGAAATACTCATCCTTTGGGTTGCCTCCCAATTAGCGCTTGGTTTAAAGTCGTCAGCCCGACTATCTCCTTGCTTTCTATGACTCCTCCAGAGGGAGTACATCCACAAAGTTAACTCCTTCCACCACTTCGGAAGTGAAATTCTCATAATATGGTTTCAACCGGTGCCCATTAACTTTAAGTTCTTTCCCTGTAGATATGCTACGAATTTCCACTGCACCATGAGAAAACACATTAGTAACAATAAAAGGTCCGATCCATCGTGACCTTAGTTTACCTAATAATTGCAAGCGAGAATTAAACAAAAGCACTTTCGCCTAACGCAAAATTGTTTCCTAGAAATCATGTTATCATGGAATGATTTCGTCTTTTCTTTGTAAATCCGTGAGCTTTCAAATGCATCATTGCGAAGCTCCTCAAGCTCTTGGAGTTGTAACTTCCTTTGCTTTCCAGCCCCATCCATCTCCATGTTGCATTGCTTAATAGCCCAAAACGCCTTATGCTCAATTTCCACGGGTAAGTGACAAGGTTAACCATACACAAGCCTAAAAGGAGACATTCCAATAGGTGTTTTATATGCGGTTTTATACGCCCACAAAGCATCATTAAGTCGCATGCTCCAATCCTTCCTTGTTGGGTTCACCGTCTTTTCTAGAATGGATTTCACCTCACGGTTAGACACCTCGGCTTGTCCATTGGTTTGGGGATGATAAGGTGTTGCAATCTTGTGCGACACATTGTACTTCGACAACAAGCTTTGTAAAATCCTGTTTTTGAAGTGAGAACCCCATCGCTAATTATGGCTCTTGGAATTCCAAACCTTGCAAAAATATGAGCTTGCACAAAATCAAAACCACTTTAGAATCATTAGTTGGGGTGGCTTTAGCTTCCACCCATTTCGAGACATAATCAACCGAAAGTAAGATATAAAAATTCCCATGGGAGTTGACAAAAGGCCCCATAAAATCAATACCCCATACATCAAAAACTTCAATAAATTGAATATAAGTTTGTGGCATTTGATTTCGGGCACCTAGATTGCCGGTTCTTTGGCACCTATCACAAGTTGTACAAAATATGTGTGCATCCTTAAACAAAGTTGGCCAATAAAAACCACTTTCAAGTACCTTGTGCGCGGTTCTCTTACTCCCAAAATGTCCTCCGCAAGCATAAGAGTGACAAAAAGACAAGATAGAGTTAAATTCAGATTCGGGCACGCACCTTCGTATTACTTGGTCACTACCATGTTTCCATAAGTATGGATCATCCCATATGTATTGGTTCCCTAACCTCTTAAGTTTGTCCCTCTCAAGACGACAAGTTCTTTGGGATTTGTTTAGAAACTAAGTAATTGACAATATCGACATACCATGGTTCTCCAAAGGCAATCGAGAATAGTTGCTCATCCGGGAAACTTTCACGCAACGGGATAGTCTCCTCGTCCACAGCAAGTCGGTGATAGGTGTAGAATACACCGTATTTAATATCTAGTATTTATGCTTTCTTTGCTATTTTTCTTGTGAATTATGTATCTTATGTTTACTTTTGAGTTTATTAGGTGCAATGGAGTCATTTGGAGCAAAAAGAAGTGGAAATAGCTACAAAAGTGAAGTCACAAGTGGAGAAAGGCCAAAGACCAATTGGAACTCGTTCAAATGCAAGATTTCTACTTTTCATTGTGTAGAGGACGAGAAGATGAAGACAATGGCGAAAGAACGGAGTCATTCGGAGTTCGTATGAAGAAGTTATGAGCAAAACAAGAACTTGGAAGACTAAGGGCTAAATTGTCATTTCATGGAGAATACTATCTGGAGGCGACCAAAGGTTAAGGGGTCGCAACAAGGATAGCCCTTATATGGGACTAGGGGTTGGCTGAATCTGTCATATTCCCTACAACCCTAAATCGAGAGTCCGTCTTTCGGAATCATTTAGAAACAGACAGAGAGGTTGAGAGAAATCGAGAGACAGGGGTTGGTTGATGATTTTCTCGGGTATGCGTCTGAATTTGAAGCAAAGAAGGAATTGATGATCGAATTGAGAATTACAGTCTGGGGTTGACTCAGAGATTGAAGTTCGGTAATAAGAAGAATTAATGGGGTTCTGGTGATTCGAGATGGGCTCTGTTGGTTGATGATTTTCATGGGAAAACTTAATTCGAGTTTGTATCATTTTGAAGTATAAGAAGATGGGTTTAATTGATGGATTCTTGTTGCTGTGATTTACATGAAGAAGAGATAAGATCTGTGAATTGAGAATACAATATCGAGATAAAACATGGGTTTCGGGCTGGTTGAAATCTTCCAGATGAATTCAGAGATGAGAAATTAGGTTTTGAATTGAACCAGAATTGAGATGAAGATGCAGGTGATGGGTTACTGGTTCTGGATGGAGTTTGGTGGTGGTTATAACAGGGAAAGAAGGTGGTGCTTGAGGGCGTTATTCTCGAGAAATTGATGTTACTGTCACAAGGAATGGAGATTAAATACAGGAATTCGAAGCGAGAATGGAAGAAGAGATGAATTTGATAAGGGGTTTTGCCGCCATGGAAGCTACAAGATTGTGTCGATGTGTAGAAGAACAACACACCGTTGCCTTGAGTCAATGGGTTCGGCAAAAATTGATTGAAGCCAGGGGATGGATTTTGAAGCAACCAAGAACTGGGTCTCGCAATGGTAGATGTTCTATGCCGCTAATGGAGTTGAAGGTGTTAGTAAGGTGACTATGAGCTGCACTTTGCAAGAGATAGTTGGGGACTGTGTTGATGGTGTTGTTAGTGGTTATGAGCTGAACAAGTTTGTGTTTGTCATTGTGGACTGAGGCTGTGGGAATTGTGAAACTGAGGCTGTAGTTTAACAGTGCAAGTTGAGAACTGCAGGTGGCTCTGAGTTACAGGGGCTCAATGGAAGGCAGAGTGTGTCTTGAAATGCGGGCATTGCGGTATGTAATAAAGCTGAGATTGGAGTGAGATGGCACTGATGGTACCACAGTAAGTTGAGGCAGTGCTGCAGTTGGCATAGCAGGTGAGTTGGAGTTGCCGCTGGGTTGCTGCCAAGAAGAACTTGATGCAGCTTGTGGTGTTTTGTTGCGTGTGAAGTCGGGATCTAGGCTTGTCTTTGCGAATCGTAGCTCAGTGCGGTGGTGACTAACACAGGGTCATTGGAGCTGTGAATGAGTTGTGATAATTTGAGAGAAGGGTTGTGCCTAATCCAGGGAGTGATTCAGATGCAATACAATTGGATTTTGGTAATGTGCTCTCAGCTGGGGTGTGATGTAAGAGCTTAAATGGCCTGATGGAGCTGCAGTGGCAATGTTTTGAGTCTCAAATGCAGGCCAAGTTGGAGTGGCAGGTGGGGTTGCAAGCAGAGCTGTAGGTGTAGATGGTGGTATGAGGCAAGCTGTGATACTGTGGTGTTATCTGTTGTTGAACCTGACTTGCGGGTGGTGCGGTGAATGCAAGAGTCAGCAGGAAATGAATGTTGCACCGAAGGCCGAAATGGAGTGCAATTGCGGGAGACAGAGCTTGCAGCTCAGGTGGCTCGAGGTGAATGATGTGCAAGAAATGGTCTTTGGCACTGAGAAGGATGAGGACAATATATGTGTTGGTTTGCCTTGAAGCCGAGATTGCAATGACCTCGGGATTATGGAATTGCACTAACGAGTCAGTGTCTTTTGCGGAGTTGAGGAACTGATATTATCTTGAAGTTACTGGGAGGATTGAATGAGTTGAGTTGTACACAGCCATCTTGGCCGGAAAGAAGCTTTGAAGCACAATCATAGTGCATGACCGACACAAACAGTGCAATGACTGAGCCAAGGCTAGTCGGCCACTCGGTAAGGCGGTGGTGACTCCAACTGACTCGTGTCCGACTCGACCCATACCCGATTTGACCCGATTTGACTCGGTGATTGACCGAGTCCTCGACCTGATTTGACCCGGCCGTTCGACCGCTGACCTAAGGTGACCTGGTTTGACTTTGCCGGTCACCCGAGCTAGTTTCCGCGAATTTTCTCCTACAAATTCCGCCATAATCCCATTTTCCGTGAGCGTTTTTGGGACATAATTTTCTACATGGGTTTCTCTCCATGGTGGGCCGGGTGAATTTCCAACTAATGGACTTGAAGACAAAACCTAATTTTGGAAGGAGTATCCTTTATGGAAATTGAGGAATATATAAAAGAGAGGACTTCTATCTTTTTGAGGATTATCTGATCGACGACGTTTTATTATCTTTTCTCTACTTTATTCTAGGGTTTAGAGCCATGAGATATTTTCTCTTTCTTCTTGTGATGAACTCCATGAATATGAGTACCTAAGTTTATTATTGGTTATGGAATAGTTGGATTTCACAAAGCATGATTCTTTGATTCAATATATTAGTTTTGTCTCATATTTATCGTTTGCAATTCTCGAAAATATTGTTTTATGATTGATTGATTGTTTTGTCAAGTTGCAAATTGGTAGAACTTCTAATCACATCTATTGCTAGTTTAGGGTTTATTATACGCAAAAGTGATATTCCTTGGATACAAGTAGCATAATATGATTATAGTTTGTAGTGATATATTCTTATGATCATATGTGAATCGTAACCTTTGTTAAATTGAATTAGTGCGCTTTCCACGTTCAATTGCTTTGATTGGCCGATTTCATAGAACTTAACGCATCTAGGGAATTAAACTTGATTAGTGCTTTTACACGTTAGGTTGTTCCTTTAGGTAGAATTCATATTCGCATCTTTTAATGTGTTTGTTGATGACATGAGGAGATTTGGGATATTCTTGCGATCAAGGTATTCTAGGGTCTTTGATAAAAGTTGAGATTAAATATCAATTCTAGTTATTGTGAAAAGCATGTTAGTGAATGAAAACGAAATCCTTAACCAATATTTCTCATCCTTGATTTGATTTGTTTGCTTATTTCTTTATTTGCTTTTATTTAGTTTATTATAATCATAAAACCCCGGTGTTATTCATAGGAACCGAAACAATTTGACAACCTAGACCTCTCTCGTGGGATCGATCCTTTCTTGCCCTTGCTATATTTATATTTTGAGTAGTAAGAAAGTGTAATTATATTTGTGTCGCTTACGACAGCGATCAGTCGGCTCAAGTGATCCGCAACGGTGTTCTCAATTCCTTTCTTGTCTTTGATTTCAATATCAAACTCTTGCAAGAGTAAAATCCATCGTATAAGCCTCGGTTTCGCCTCTTTCTTTGCAAGTAAGTATCTAAGTGCTGCATGATCAGAAAAGACAACAACTTTTGTACCAATTAGATAAGAGCGAAACTTTTCTAAAGCAAAAACAATGGCTAATAAATCCTTTTCAGTGGTTGTGTAGTTTTGTAGAGCCTCATTTAACGTTCTAGAAGCATAATAGATAGCATGAGGAAGCTTCCCCACACGTTGCCCAAGCACCGCACCAACCGCATAATCACTAGCATCACACATGAGTTCAAACGGCTTACTCCAATCCGGTGGTTTAATGATAGGGGCTGAAATCAAAAGTTCTTTCAAACGATTGAATGCCATACATTTCTCATCAAAGTTAAAAACCACATCTTTTTGCAATAAGTTACAAAGTGGTGATGCTATCTTGGAAAAGTCCTTGATGAACCTACGATAAAACCACATGGCCAAGAAAAGAGCGTATCTCCCTCACCGTAGTGGGAGGGGTTAAGGCACCTAATAAGGTCTATCTTAGATTTATCGACTTCCAAGCCTTTAGAAGATATTATATGGCCTAAAACTATGCCATGAGTTACCATGAAATGGCACTTCTCCCAATTTAGCACAAGATTTGTTTCAACACATCGTTCAAGGATTAGAGACAAATTGTTCAAGCAAAGGTCAAAAGAATCACCAAAGACACTAAAGTCATCCATGAACACTTCGATTATGTTTTCAACATATTCCGAAAAGATACTTACCATACACCTTTGAAAGGTAGCCGGGAGCATTGCATAAGCCAAAAGGCATCCTTCTATAAGCAAAAAGTACCGAAAGGACAAGTGAAAGTGGTTTTCTCTTGGTCCTCCCGGTGCTATCACAATCGATTATAACCAATAGCCATCAAGGAAGCAATAGTAAGAGTGTCCACTAAACGTTCAAGCATTTGATCAATAAAAGGTAAAGGAAAGTGATCTTTTCTAGTGGTGGCATTCAATTTTCTATAATCAATACAAACCCTCCAACCGGTTTGCACACGAGTTGGGACAAGTTCATTCTTATCATTCTCCACCACCGTCACACCCGATTTCTTTGGTACTACTTGTACCCGGGCTTACCCACTTGCTATCGGATATGGGGTAGATAACACCCACTTCAAAGCTTGAGTATCTCCTTTTTCTCAACTTCCATCATGGGAGGATTCAAACGACGTTGCGCGTCCCTTTTAGGCTTTGCATCATCCTCCAAACGAATTTTGTGCATACAAACGGCAGGGCTAATACCCTTGATATCGGCAATTGTCCATCCTATGGCCGTCTTGTACTTCCTTAGCACCCTTAGAAGTTTTTTTCTCCTGTAAATCACTAAGCTTGTTAGAAACAATCACCGTAACTCTTCATTATCACCCAAGTACAAGTACTTAAGGTGGTCGGGAAGAGGTTTCAATTCTAAAACCGGAGATTTAACAATTGAAGGTACAAGCTTTTCATCACTGCATGGTAAAGAAATAAAAGAGATATTATGAGTTTTTGGGCATTCTTGTAGTGAATTAAGATCACCAAGAGCTTCCTTGACTTCATTACCACACTCTACACCATTATCCATGGATGTAGTTAACACGTTTCCAAAGCATCATCACCGTTTAATTCAAACATTTGTTGTGCCAATGTATCCATCACATCAATGGAGAAACAAGAGTGGACATCGCTAGGATATCTCATTGTCTCGAAAATGTTGAAGCGTATTATTTCTCCATCAAACTCCATAGTTAGCGTTCCCTTATCCACATCAATTATGGTTTTCCGTTTTCATGAAGGGACGCCCAAGAAGCAATGGAAGAGATGAGTCCGGTGAACCTCCATCCATCTCTAACACACAAAAGTCCGCAGAAATACAAGTTGATTAACCTGCACAAGAACATCCTCAACAATACCCATTGGGTAAACATTAGAGCGATCGGCTAATTGCAATACAATTTCAGCCTTTTTAAGAGGACCAAGATCAAGTGAATTATACATTGACGCAGGCATAACATTAACTAAGCACCTAAGTCCAACATAGCTTTGTTAAAAGTTGTGTTACCAATTGTGACGGGGAATGTCAAAACTACCCGGATCCTTGCACTTAAGTGGGAGTTTGTGTTGTAAGATTGCCGAAGCATTCTCCCCACACTAAGCACTTCATTACCTTTGAGCCTTTGTTTGTTGGTACACAAGTCCTTCAACACCTTTGCATACTTTGGAACTTGCTTGATAGCATCAATGAGTGGTATGTTCACATGGATCTTTTTGAGAACGTCTAAAATCTCCTTTTCTAGTTCCGCCTTCTTAGAACTTACAAATCTGCGAGGAAAAGGTAGAGGAGGAACATAAGTAGAAACCGGAGTTTTAGAGTTAGAAATAGGTACCTCGAAGTTTGGGGAGAATCCTCGACTTTCTCCTCCAAAACAGTTCCTTTGGTGGCTCCACCTTGCCCGAATCAACAACTTCGGGTTGCACATGTTGTGTCACCGCTTCTCAACGTAATAGCATTGACACCCTCTTTTGGGTTAATAGGTTGAGAAGGAGTTTCCCACTATTTTGTGCCTTCAATTGGTTCAACTCAATAGCCATGGAGCCCATTTGTGTTTGCAACTCCTTAATAGCACTCTTAGTCTCTTGTTGACTTTCTTTGAACATGGTGGAAATTCCTTGCATCATTGTTTGAAGCTTTGAATCAATATCCGAACCTTGATTTTGCATGGATTGTTGTGCTTGAGGTTCTTTGAAATTGTTGTCTCGGCTGGAATTGTTGTTGTTGAGGTTGAAATCCACTTGAAGAGTTGAAGGTAGGTTGTTGAACCGCTCCTTGCTTGTTAGCATAGCTAAAATTGGGGTGATCTCTCCATCCCGGATTGTAAGTGTTGGAGTAGGGATCATACCGTCTTGGTTGATTTGGAAAGATCGCATTATCTTGCTCGTCTTCATAAGATTGAGGAGAACTTGGTATAACCGCGGATGCAACTTGTTGCAACATTGCTGTCATGTTACCCATTTGTTGAAGAAGTTCCTCCACCTCGCTCACTTCACTCACCCTTCTTAGAATCACATCCGAACCACGACTTAAGAATTGTTGTGAGTTCGCTGCCATATTTTCAATCAACTCCCTAGCTTGTGCCACCGTCTTGCTAACTAGTGCACCACCACCCGAGGCGTCAATAAGATTCCTATCACTTGATTGGAGTCCTTCATAGAAGTATTGGATGATTATAGCGTCACTAAATTGGTGGTGAGGGCAACTTGCAACCAATCTCTTGTACCGTTCCCAACATTCATATAAGGATTCTCCCACGTTTTGCTTCATCCCACAAATTTCTTTGCGAATTTGAGTAGCCTTGGATGCAGGAAAATATCTCTCCAAAAAAGAGTTTCTTCAACCCATTCCATGTTGTGACACTTCCGGGAGGTAAATAGTACAACCAATCCTTAGCACTATCCATTAAAGAGAAACGGAAAACCTTCAACATTGCACCATCCGCCTCAACATTTGCTTTGGAAGCAAAGCCGTGACAATGGTGTGGAAGTCCAAAAGATGTTTGTTAGGATCTTCATTCACCATGCCATGGAATTTTGGTAATTCTCTAAGCAACCCCGGATTTATCTCAAAAGTAGAGTTCGTTTGAATACACCCCTGTTGTGTATCAAGCCTATGAGAAGCTAAGTCCTTGAGTGAACGATTTGCATCACCCATTGCTCCTTCTTCTTCCACGTGTGGTTCCTCTACGAATGGAACCTCTTTTCCTTCTTCTTGTTGTCGGAAAATCTCTTCTCCTACTTCCAACTCGTGCTCGTCCGTTGTGTCTTGACTTGGTTGGAGTATTGTCTGAGTCGAGAAGCTATCCCGCACCTTGGATAATTCCAATCCTTAGAAGCCAGAGATTAGGTACCTGCAAACAATTCTCCAAAACAAGTGAGAAACAAGACAAGAACCGAAAAGCAAAGATAAAAGCGAAAATTGTAAAAAAAAACTAAAAACTTAATAACAAGCCGTATGCCTCCCCTCAAGCAGGCGCAAAAATTTGGTCGGTTGTCAATCCACAAATATAATTTCACTTTCTCAATCAACTAAATATAAATATAGTATTCGATAAGAAAGAGTTCGTATCCACGAGAGAGGCGTTTGTTGTTATAAATTTTCGGTTTCTAAGTAACCCAAGGTATGTTTGTTGTATTTAAGCAAATAAAAGTAATTAAAAGCAAAGTAAGTAATTGGAATTATCAATAAGGAGAGAATATTGGTCAAGGGATGGTATCATTCACAAACATGTATTTTCATCAATGATTAGAATTGGTATTTAATCTCAGTATTTATTAAAAGTCCTAGGATATCTTGATCGCAAGTATAACCCGTCAATTCCTGTTTTCATCACAACCACATTAAAAGATGCATATGTGAATTCTTCAGAAAGCAACCTAAAGTGTAAAAGCACAATTAAGTTTAACTCCCTAAAAGCATTAAGATTTATGGAATAAGACTCATCAATGCAAACGAATGTGTAAAAGCACTAAACATTTTAACAAAAGTTATGATTCACTTGTGACTAGTAGGATATATCACTACAAGCACTAACCACAATTATGCTACTTAGAATCAGGGATAAACAACGTTTTCGTATTGAAAACCCTATGAACACAAATTGGATTGATTCCGGACTCAACCTAACAAGTTTTCAAATCTTATAACACTATTAATTGTGAATCACAAACAATAATTACTGAGACAAAACTAATTCATTGAATCAAAAGCATGTTGAGAAATCAACTTTTATCCCATAACCAATAAGATGTTTAGCTACTCATAGCTATGGAGTTCATCATCATCAATATTCAATAATAAAACAAGGAAGAAGAAGAACAAAACCAAACCCTAAAGCGTAAACAAAAAGTGGCTCTCCAAAATTCCAAGCAAAAGATATCATATGTTGTAGAAGACCTTCCCTTTTATAGCTTTCTCCAACTTCTAAAATTAGGTCTAGTCTTCAAAGTCCATTAGGTGAGAATCCACCAAGCCCACAAGAAGGAGAAACCGTGTAGAAAATACGCCCCAAAAGTGGTCGCCGGAAAAGCGGGATTGTGGCTCTAACTTGGCCGGAAAATATATCTCGGTGGCCGGCAAAGTCCACCCTACCACCGCAGTCAACGGGTCAACTCGAGTCGACCGAGTTATGTGAATCGGGGGTTGATTGAGTTGAGTCAAAGTCTAACTCAGCCTGACGAGTGAACTTGGCTCAGCTAGTTGCACTTGGACAACTTGTAGCACAATCATTGTGCTTACATTGTAACATCTGCCTGTAACTCGGCTCCAAAACATCCGCCATTTTAACCATCCTGCGCAATGAGCCTTTCCAACTCCACGCCGCTCTATAAGCCACTCCACTACACACATCACAAGCACTTGCTCCATACCACCGGAAAGATCGTCTTGGCCCTTGAAACCGCAACTTCACCGCCGCAAACGCAACTCCAAGCCATTCAATCCACCAGCAGCCACTTGCCAGACTCAAAGCCCCTGCTTGCCAGTTCACAATGCCAACAGAAGCATCACCATCTCCATGCTCAGAACCCAGCCATAGCCTTCACAATGCCATTCTCAACAGCTGCAATCTCGGTTCCAAGACTGAATTCAGCTCATTTGCTGTTAGCCCATTTTCATTGCGGTGCCAAAGACCCACCGCCATTCATCTCGGCTCCATATACACAGATTGCAAGCTCCATCTTGCAATGCCATCACCTGCAAAACCTCATACATACTCACTGTGCAGCCTGTCATTTCAGTGCCACCTAGCCGCAATCCAAAGAAGAATACAACTCGGCCCAAATGCTACCCCTGTCATGCCATCCTGCAATCTTTCATTCATTGTCGATTCCTAAACCCATCTCTCAATCTCCCAGAAACAGACCACAGCTCCTTGAATCCCTTATACTCGGCTTAGCAAACCAGCGAAGAGATGGCGCAGTCGAGAAGTTATACTTGATTCTGATCTTACTTGCCTAAACTTGGCTTAGTCTCTCTGCAAAGTTGAGACAGACCACTAACCCCAAACTCTTACAAAGACTTGTGATCTTCGAAAACACCAACCGAACCCACCTCCTACATATCAAGAATGAAGATGAACATGGCGGCAACATCACTATCTTCTCTCAGATACTTGCTCAACAAACCCCGTCTCATTCACTTCAAACAATAATGAACAGTTCATCCAGGCCTTTACTCAAAGAATCACCTTCTCGGCCACATCCTAACCATCAACATCATCGCATTCAACACCACTTTGCCAATCAAATCAACCAAAGATACCCATTTCTTCATATGTTCTTCATTTCTGACAACCATTCAACAGCTTCCAACAACACCAGAACCCATCTCCAATTTCAGTTACTAATTCATCTCACAACCCTCAATCATCCACCATTCTCGACCAAACCCTAGTTTGAATTCCTCTTTCAACAAAGATCAAGATTATCTTATCCATTCAAACCAAGCCATACCCATACATTATCACATTCACAAGAACTCCTTTTTGCTCTTCATTCGACTGATTTTACAACCCCCTGGCCTCTCTTAATCGGTTGCTCCATCGACTCGAACCATCTCGTTCTGTTCTCTCCAATTGACGGCGAGAAGAGAACCAATACCCATCTTAGCAACATCAATCTCTCTTCAATCATTTCAATTCAATAATACCAGAATCATCTTCATCGGCTCAGATTCAGAAGCAAACCCCATCTGTTCTTCCAATTCATCACCCATTTGCATCAATTGCAACAGCATCGAATCCTTACCTCTCTCGATCGATCTACTGAGATCGATATCAACATCTCGAATCCAACGAATTGATCCCGGAATTTCTCGAATCGGACAGAGCAGCATCAGCCACTGTTGCTTGCTTCCTCTCTTTCTGTGCCGTGTAGAAATAAAATGAGAGAAAACTCTCTTGACTTTAGGGTAAGGAATCGAACAGGATTAAAACGTCCACATAAAAACCACCCTCAGTTTGGGTGCCTTAATAAGTGGTTAGTTCTGATAAGGGCTAACCAGTTTCCAGCCCCTTATCCTTAGCTCGGCACTCAATAGTAATTGCCCATGAATTGACAGCTTTGCCCCTTTATGCTCCATTTGAACGCTTTCTTTCGAGTTCCTCCACCAGCAGTAGCCTCCTCTTACTTCTCAAACCTTTTGCCATGTTTCTTCTTCTTTTGCTCCAAACGACTCCAAAGTACCTAACAAACTCAAATTCACACATAAGATACATAATTTACATGAAAACTCGCAAAGAAACTAGATATAAAATTAGGTGTTTATCACACCTATCAGTACTGCATCATGGTGTGGTAAAGTGATGGGTGGTGACGCCTCACTGACCAATTAACTCCTGACCAGGGTTGTATAACCAAGCTGGTGAAGTTGGACGACGAGATGATCTTTGAGACACTCATCTCATGACCAGATTAATGAATTAGGGTTTTTGAAGAGGTGCGCAAGCATCACTCTTCAGCTTGGTCGAAACCAAGCATGGGATACAACTTTGGCCAGGCCGACCATACATGCATGTAGACGGCATGATGGTGTAGGCGCCTATACCCCATTACCTCACGAAAGTATGATCTCGGGCCCTCAATTCATCCTAGGTGAAGTTGAGTGGTCGAGATCAATTTATGACAGAAAACTAGTGCCGCAAGGGCCGCGCGTCACGCTCACTTCGGGCGCCCGTTCCAAGACGACCAATCTTGGTCGGTCTTGGTCGATTGGTCTGGTGTGAAGGTGGTAGGCTGGTGTTCACGCCTATACCTGAATATCCCACAAAAACGTGATCTAAGCCATCCAAATCGTCCTAGTTGAGTGGTCGAGATCGATTTGCGGTTTGGGAGGTGTGACCACGCTAGTTTGAGCGCGCGTCTTGGAATTACCGGCGTGATATGCCTTGGCCGATCGGGTGAGGGGATAGATGGGTCCACGGTGGTCATCTTTGGTATGGACCGGACCTCGCTAATCTAATCTTGGACCCTCCATTTAAATCTGAGAAGATGGACGCTCGTGATGCTCAAAACCCTAATTTTGGGTTTCAAGGCCGTGTGTCAATGCTTCATTCGGCGTATTTAATTGGGATAACCAACCATGGTTGGTCCTGACCGATTGGTCAGGTATGTAGGCGGGCCACGGTGATTGTGTTGACATGCTCCGGGCCCTTTGAATCTACATCTACACCCTCCATCTATACCTGCGAAGATGGATGGTTAAGACTGTTTTGCGACACATGTAATATGCCGCAAACCCTAATTTTAGGGTTTTCCGCTCATACTGCTATGGTTTGGACTTTTTGGCAAGCTAGGCCAATTCTAGAGGGAGGTCGACCATGCGGGTCCGCGTTGGTTCTAAGCAAATGGATATTTCATACCCGCTTGGGGGTGATGGAATTGATCTGGGTCATCCAATCATGCTTGTGGAGTTGGATGACTGTGATCATATCCGGACTGATACGGTCAGTCCGGATGCTCAATCAGGCTAGTATAACACACCGAGAGGGGCTCAATCGGGCTAGTATAACACACCGAGAGAGTCATGCATGTACGGGTCTTTCGTACATGGTTTCATTATAATGCTTGAGGTTCGTGTTGCTCAGTAAGAGCAACACTCGATCGTCATCTGCCGCACCGATAATGAGTACAGGAAATACAAGGCTGATTGCGCATTAATTAATAATGCTAGAAATTCACAGGGTATATGGGATTGTTGCTACATGCTCCAACCTGGATGAATTTCGTGTATTCACAGAATGGGATTGTTGCCACATGCTTCATTCTAGGTGAATTAAGTGAGGGAGTATCCAACACTTATCGATGGCCTTATCTTTTACAAAATGTCAGCGCATAATTTTCTAGTTTTTTTACAATTTTAACCTTAAATGAAAATCCACCATCAACACATGCTAGCCGCACCTCCGTGCCAATGGCAAATCATGCCAGCCACACCTAGCCCAAGATAGCCGCGCCATGCCAAACGCACACTTCCTTGGCCCTAGCTATGCTAGTCACACCAAACGTGCCAAAGCATGCCAACCATGCTAGCCGCACCTCCGTGCCAATGTCAAATCATGCCAGCAACACATAGCTCAAGCTAGCCGCGCCATGCCAAACGCACTCTGCCTTGGCCCTAGCTATGCTAGTCACACCAAACGCGCCAAAGCATGCCAACCATGCTAGCCGCGCCATGCCAAACGCACTCTGCCTTGGCCTCCGTGCCAGTGGAAAATTATGCCAGCAACACCTAGCCCAAGCTAGCCGCGCCATGCCAAATGCACTCTGCCTTGGCCCTAGCTATGCTAGTCACACCAAACACGCCAAAGCATGCCAACCATGCTAGCCGCACCTCCGTGCCAATGGCAAATCATGCCAGCCACACCTAGCCCACAATAGCCACGCCATGCCAAACACACTCTGCCTTGGCCCTAGCTATGCTAGTCACACCAAACGCTCCAAAGCATGCCAACCATGCTAGCCGCACCTCCGTGCCAATGCAAAATCATGCCAGCCACACCTAGCCCAAAGCTAGCCGCGGCATGCCAAACGCACTCGCCTTGGCCCTAGCTATGCTAGTCACACCAAACGCGCAAAAGCATGCCTACCATGCTAGCCGCACCTCTGTGCCAATGGCAAATCATGCCAGCCACACCTAGCCCAAACTAGCCGCGCCATGCCAAACGCACTCTGCCTTGGCCCTAGATACGCTAGTCATACCATGCCAATCCAAGCACCCTTACCTTGGCCCTATCCACGCCATGCCAAAATGGCGCCCGCGCCTAGGCTTGCAAACCGTGCAACCTAGGACAAATTGGCCACGCATGCCATTGGCACATGCCAACACGCATCGCTGGTAGCTTTCCTTACCAGGCCGTGACCCTAATGGACACGCATGCCATTGGCACATGCCAACATGCATTGCTAGTAGCTTTTCTTACCATGTCGTGACCCTAATGGCCACGCATGCCATTGGCACATGCCAACACGCATCGCTGGTAGCTTTCCTTACCAGACCGTGACCATAATGCCCACGCATACCATAGGCACATGCCAAGATGCATCGCTGGTAGCTTTTCTTACCAGGCCGTGACCCTAATGGCCACGCATGCCATTGGAACATGCCAACACTCATCGCTGGTAGCTTTTCTTACCAGGCCGTGGCCCTAATGGCCGAGCATGCCATTGGCACATGCCAACACGCTCGCTGGTAGCTTTCATTACCTAGCCGTGGCCCTAATGGCCGTGCGTGCCATTGACACATGCCAAAACCCACGCTGGTAGCCTAACTTGCAAACCGTGCAACCTACCACCAAGGCATTCCGCACATGCCACACACGCCACTAGCGGCTCTCGGCATTGCCACTTACACTCAACGTGCAACCTACCACCAAGGCATTCCGCACATGCCACACACGCCACTAGCAGCTTTGGCATTGCCACTTGAACTCAAGGTGCAACCCGCAACAAAGGCATTCCGCACATGCCATTCGCACATGCCACACGCGCCACTAGCGGCGCCACTTGCACTCAAGGTGCAACCAACACTCGAGACATCAACACAAACCGGGATGCTTTCGAGTCTTGGTTTGGCGGTTACTGAGATGCGCGTACACTACGCTCACATTAAGAAAGCGTGAATAGGAATAAAGCGGTCAAATAAATGAAGAAATAATGGTGAAAACGTTTTCACCCATAAACACCATGCGGTTACCTTCTCCTCCACTTTGTGACCGAAGCAAGTCTGGAACGGCCATTTCTTGGTTTAGGCCGGACTTGTACAGATTGATCTCTCGAATCTAGAAAGTGCTCACGTGCAGCATATTTGTTTATGGTTTAAACCAGTTTCTCACTCACCTACCGAATTTATCAAAATTGGCGGAAACGATTTTTACCCATAAACAATTGGCGACCACAGCGGGAGGATTGATCTATCGGTTATAATACCAACTCCGACTCCTGATTTCGTTTCCCGAACGTCAAATCCCAACATGGTGGAACTCAGGTCCGGAGCGGCTGCCGAGAATACCAGCACAGAACACATCCCTGATGTTAGCGTCTCTCCCAATAAAGTTGTTGCATCACCTACTGACTACAGTAACATCGAATGCACTCCCTCAAGCGTAACACCGCCAATCACGGGGCAGGCCGCTGCCTCCTCTAGTGTCTCCCCACAACCCTCTAATCACGGCAATGAAAATATCTTTGGGTGTCACGCCACTGATCCACCAGGCGAGCCGCCGCGGCCCCTAATGCTTCGTCCTAGCATGGCGCCTCCGACCACAACTAAGGTTCCAACTACCCCGCCGACGGGACGAGAGACCGGAGGGACCAGAGGAAGTCGTCCTTATGTCACCATCGCTGATTTGATGGAACGACAGGAGATGCTCGCCAGAGCCCTGACGGACATGGTTTCAATGCAGAAAGGAGGTACTGTCTTTCTCAAGACCACCCCCGACAGAGCGACTACCACGTGAGTCGCGTTCTCCAGAGCCGCTTAGGAATGTCTCCAACAACCCCGACGCCAGCACCTCGGCGGAGCACGCCTCCATGGATGAGAAAACTCGCGCTAGAATCCCGTTGGAAAGAAATCAGCCGACCAACTTCGTCACGCGAGAAGATCTGGAACAACTTCTCCACAACCGAATCAAGAATGATGAATTGGACGTGCATCATCACCAACCCCCTTACCCATCCAAAATGCAGAGAATCCCTCTCCCAATGGGGTACTCTTCTCCTCAATTTACCTTGTACGATGGTACCGGGGTGCACATGAGCATGTCTCCTGTTTCACAGAATCCCTAGGTGAACATGAATATAATTCGAGGAATTCTCAAAATCACTTATTGGAAGGGCGTATACATGGTACAACAGCATCCCACCGAACAGCATTCCCAACTGGAGTGGTCACTTTGTTTTACAAGAAATACTTCTTCATGTCTGAACAAGTTACTTTCTCAGACCTAGGAAGAATGTACCAGTGGGATAACGAACATCTGAATGATTTCGTCAAAAGGTTCAGGGTTCAAGCACTCGACTGTCACGACCCAAACGTGACCGAGCAACAACTGGTGAACGCGTGCATCAATGGTATGGTTCCTATTTACCGCGCCTTGCTAGAGAACTTGTGCTTCCAAACATTCTCCGAACTCCATAAAGCCGCCAGACGATCCGCAACAACAGCACCAGCATTACTGGAAAGATCTAGGCCAACTCGAACCGAAGACACGCGTGAAACTCGCGGGAGTAGATGCCTCATCAGCAAGCAATTTAATGCCGGATCATCCTCCGTGAACATAGTAAACGAAAGGGGAAAAAGGAAAGCCCCAACTACGAGCCACCAGCCAAAACGTGAAGCGCCGGCGCAACGGGAACCCCCGCCACGAAAGACCGTCACTAAAACTCCCATGCAGCATCATGGGACCGAAGGAAACACCCTTGATTTCCCGTTTCCCATCGAGGAGGTGATTGACCTCCTGGAAGCCTGGGTTCAAGATAATGTTATCAGACTGCCACCTCCCAGACGTCCACCAACTGAGGTTGAGATGGCGAACCCTGGCACGCCATTACCACAGTTCGTTCACCACCCGACCAGCGATTGCAACAGACTAAAGCATATTTTCAAAGAAAGGATAGAAGCGGGAGAACTCCAACTAGGAGACGAAAGAGTGCATCGAGACCCACTACCAATAAAAAATTGCGGGTCCTCTGGGGACTCTGTGCACGAGACTGTACAATCCATGATGCAACATGTATGCGAAATTCTCTATCTTTCCAAGGTGCAGCGCCAAGATATTTTCGCAGCTCTCAATCGCGTTGTATCTGGCAAACGAATTTTTCTCTCCTCGGAAACCACGCCAGGGGCCCAAGCTTTTCAAACAGGCGGAACCAAAAAGGAGAACTGGGGACTGCTGACCACGTCCCGTTTAAGGGGTAACGAATTTGACGATACGCTCATCAACACGGCCTCTTACCACAACATCATTACTTTCAAGACACTAAAGGCAGCAGGATTTACAAAACAAGACGCTACCTATTCCCCGTCCGTGATTAAGAACTTGAGAGGAGAAACTTTGAACGCGCATGGCTACATCAACCTAGAGATCAAGATGGGAGACGCTATAACGCATAGCAAATTCCACATTGTCAAAGAACTAGATCATTACATGATATTGGGACGCTTATGGGTGCTCGACAATAAAGCGAAATTGGATGTGCACCCTCTGCCGACGTCCACGCCCGAAGGAATTTCCAACAAATCATCCCACTGGTTATTGCATCAACGAACTATTGAAGGAACCCAGACATCCGAAGAGGACCCGTTGGCGCTATCTCATGGTTTTCAAATGCAAGTAAGTCTGACCGAGCAACCTTTTCTGCAACCAGTTGATAGGTGTAGAATACACGGTATTTACTATCTAGTAGTTTATGCTTTCTTTGCTATTTTTCGTGTAAATTATGTATTTTACGCTTGTTTTGAGTTTTACGACTCTTATGGAGTCACACGGAGGAAAAGGAGAAGAAATCACCATATTTTAGCAAAAGGGTAAAATTGTCATTTCACCAAGGAGGGAATACTATATGGAGCCCAGCCAAGGTTAAGGGGTGACTCAAATTATGAAGGAAGGACAATAACAGTTAAGGAGGTCGGAGAGGTGTCCCTATCCAAAAAGAAGGGAGTGAACTCCGACCCATACCCAAGCCCACATGTCCAATCCACCCATACCCCAACCCAAGCCCATCCATCCACACCCCCGCTCCACACCCGTACTCCGGATCCAGTTCAGCTGCTATAACCCTATCCTAATTGAGAAGATTTATTTCTCAATCATTTGCCCTAAATCGAGATACAAAGAGATGGCGCAGCCGTTACTAATCGAGAATCGAGACTACGAGATGACGGGACCGAGTTGGTCTTTGATAATCACTAAGAAGAAATCGAGAGAAATCGAGAGATGGGTCGTGGCTTTAGTGATGAATTAGAGATGAATCGACATCGAGTACAATCGCTGTGAGAAATTATGGGATTGATGAATTCAAGCTAGGGTTCGAATGGGTTTGTGAGAGATCGAGAAGATAGAGATGATTCTGCCATCGATGGGTTCTTGCTGCTGTTGTGAGGCAGAGAGAGGAAATCGAAGATGAGTTCGATCTGGAGGTGATGTTAATGGCTGCCGCTGTGAGAATGAAGAAGAGATTCAGAGAATCGGGAAATGGGTTCGCTGAGAAATTGAATGAGAAATAGAGTTCAGGGAGATGTTGCCGTTAAATCAGTGAAAAGAACTCAAGGAATCGAGCTCGGTTTGAGCTGTTATTCTACACAGGAAGAAGTGTTTGGATGTGGAGTTTGATCGTTCTGGTGATGCACAGATAGGAAGGAATTGTTGGATCTCAGGGGATCGAAATTGTTAACTGAGCTAGGGTTCGATTCAACAGAGGAATAAGGAGCAGTTTGGAGATGATGAAGTCATGTGTATGTGGGTTTAGTTTTGAGCTGTAACAGATGGATATTGGAACCAGGATTGAGACGAAGAACACTGAAAAAAGGGAAGATAAAAGTGGTGTTGTGCTTCAAATGTGAATGAATTAGATGTATGTGCTAGGAATGATGCAGGAATGGAGCTGAGAACGGCCGGAAATTGGCCTGAGAATGTTGTAAAAACAGAGGAAACTCTGCCCATTTCTCTGCTCTGGCGAGTCGACTCGGACGAGTTCGATGACCGATCCGGACGAGTTCGATGACCGATCCGGACGAGTTCGATGACCGATCCATTACTAGACTCATCCGAGTAAGACTCAGTAAGACCAACCAGGCAGCTGACTCGTCCTGATTCAGCTGACTCAGTAGCTGACTCTCATCTGCCTTGACCCGCTGACTAACAGTTGACTGACGGTTTGACGTTTGACCGTTAGTCCTAACGGAGGACTGACGGAATATTCCGTCGAATATTCCACTGACGGAGAAATTTTCAGGTGGCCGGCGGTGACGGATTCTGTCAAATTCTACCACAATCCCGGGCTTTTCCGGCGAGCAAAAATTCCAGAATTTTCTACGGACTTCTCTCATGGGTATGAAGACTTGGGCTAGGAATTGGATGGAGAATTGGACCCAAATTTGGAAAGAGAAGGTGGAAGAGTTGAGAAAAGCTTGGATTTGGAAATTGAATTGCAAAAGAAAAAGGATTCTATTCCTTGGAAGATTTGGAGAATATTGAAGCCTATAAATAGAGAAGTTTTCTACATCTTTGATACACATCTCTACACACACATCACTTGTGTTTTTTGCTTGCTTTTCTAAGATTTTTCTTTTTAATTATTTGTGTGAACTTGAAAATTCTCCTTTTAATTATTATTATTTGTGTGAATTTCAAAAACATGAGTAGCTAATTTTCTTATTGATTGAGGATGAATTCCTAGTTCTTAACATATGATTTAAGCTTTTGTTTTCAATTCTATCTTGAAGTTTTTCACATAATTATCGTTTTTTTTTACTAATAGGAATGATCTAAAGACATTCATGATTGATTGATAGATTGTTTAGAGTGCACGCTAAATTGATTTGTTAATTTGATCTAAAGCTAGTGAAAGTTAGGAGATAAGTAATCGTTTCTTGACTTTTACATAAGTAGCAAACACGAGACCTTGCGAGGGATTCCGTGGAGCAAGTGTGTGTGAAAACAACGTTAGCAAGTAAACCTTGATCTAAGAGTCTAACTACTAATATTGACCTAATAAGTTCATGAATCTTAATGCGTTTATTTAAATTACATCTAGAGTGATCTACTACTAGGTGGTTTGGTAAATAGAATCCGGTAGTCGAGAACTTCCGTGTCCTAGTGATACAAGGGATTTAGGGTTTAGCACTGATCTAGCTGCTTTACCTACGGTTGGTGATAATTTGTGACTAATAACAAGTAGAAAAGAACATAACTTGATTCATTGTTTCGTAACGAAGAAGGATTCCTTGGTCTTGTCTCTCTTATTGCTTTCAACTTTATCTTTTAAGTGCTTTGTTTATTTTCTTTTGCTTTTTACACCCCCCTTTCGTGACAACTTTTACAACTAAGATCTCTTGCTCCTCGTGGGAACGAACTTGACTTCCATTATATTATTTTTAATTGAGTGGAAACATTGATTAATTTGATTGCACCTACGACACGCATCAAATTTTGGCGCCGTTGTGGGGAGCAACGGGCGATTTTTAGTTGTTTTTATTTTTATTTTTGCTTTATTCTTGCTTTGTTAGATTCTTTACCGTATCTAACTTAGTTTTTGAGAATCTTGTTTCAGGTGTATACCTTTGGTGAATGCTTAAAGAGGGCAGACCAAGTCCAATACGTCTTCGATCCGGCACTCAACTAAAGGATTTCATTCGAGCGGTTAACACTCCACTTCCTCCTTCTTCATCAAGTGATTTCACAGATTCGGACAAAGAGGAAGAAACAATGGCTGATCGTACACTCAAGGACCTAGCTTCTCACAAGCTTGATACACAACAATGGTGTATCCAAACTAACTCAACCTTCGAGATCAAGCCGGGGTTGATTAGAGAGTTACCAAAGTTCCATGGCATGATGAATGAGGACCCAAACAAACATCTTATGGACTTCTATGCCATAGTTATGGCTATGCTTCCACCGAGACTAATGCGGATGGAGCAATGTTGAAAGCTTTCCCGTTTTCTTTGGCGGGCAATGCTAAGGAATGGTTATATTATTTGCCTTCCGGAAGTATCACAACATGGAATGGGATGAAGAAACTTTTCCTCGAGAGATATTTTCCCGCATCCAAAGCTACTCAAATTCGCAAGGAGATTTGTGGATTGAAACAACAAGTGGGAGAATCATTGTATGAATGTTGGGAGCGATACAAGAGGTTGGTGGCAAGCTGTCCACACCATCAATTTAGTGATGTTATGATACTCCAATACTTCTATGAAGCTCTCCACCCAAGTGATAGGTCTCTTCTTGACGCCGCGAGTGGTGGTGCACTAATGAACAAGACTTTGACCGAAGCTAGAGAGTTGATTAAAAGTATGGCGGCAAACTCGCAACAATTCTACACAAGGGATGAACCAATGGTTAGGCGAGTGCATGAAGTTAGTGATACATCATCACATCTTGATCAAAGGATGAGTAACATGGAGATAATGATGCAAAGAATGGCCACGGTAATTATTCCGGATGGTGAGACCGAACAAGTGAATGCTTTATATCCAAATCAAAGGCCAAGGTACGATCCATACTCCAATACCTATAATCCCGGGTGGAAGGATCATCCTAACTTTAGTTATGCAAATAAGCAAGCGGCGGCTCCTAATCCATATGCGCAACAAGGAGGTTTTCAACAATCACGCTTTCAACCTCAACAACAAGGTGGTTCTCAACAATTCCAACCACAACAAGTCAAGGAGCGTGATTCTTTGAATGATGACAAGCTCAATGCGTTAATGCAAGGTGTGCAAGGTCTTACTTCTATGTTCCAACAAAGCCAACAAAAGACCGATTCGGACATCAAGGATTTACAAACTCAAATGGGACAATTGGCGACCGATGTGAACCTATTAAAATCTCAAGCATCCACAAAACTTCCTTCACAACCATTTGTGAATCCAAGAGAGATGTTAATGCGGTTACTTTAAGGAGTGGAAGACAAGTGGATGGTCCAAGTCATCATGAAGAAGCTATTGAAGAGGTAGTCAAAGATAAGGAGGAAACCGCACCAAAGGAGAACTCCACACCAAACGACCAATCTAAGGAACCGGTTCCTACTTTCACTACTCCACCTCCTTTTCCTAGTCGTTTGCTAAATCCAAGAAAGAAGCTCAAGACAAGGCACTTATGGATATCTTCAAGAAGATTGAAATCAACATTCCATTCATTGAGGCTATCAAGACAATGCCACGGTATGCGAAGTTCATGAAGGAATTATGTACAAAGAAGGATAGGTTGCTTGATAATGAAATTACTAAAGTTGGCGAGAGTGCGTCGGCTATGCTATTGAAGAAGATGCCTACAAAGTGCACGGATCCCGGTGGTTTCACGGTACCAATTAATATTGGTAAGCAAAGGTTTGAACATGCTTTACTTGACTTGGGAGCTTCCATTAGTGTGATGTCGGCCAAATATATGACTCCTTGAATCTTGGACCTTTGAAAGAGACAAGAGTTATTATCCAATTAGCGAACAAGTCTAACATATATCCAAAGGGACTTGTAGAAGACGTGCTAGTGCAAGTAAATGAGCTTATTTTTCCGGTGGATTTCTTCGTGGTGGATATGGACAACAATGAGAACCGAGCATCTACTTCTTTACTTCTTGGGAGGCCATTCATGAAGACCGCAAAGACGAAGATTGATGTTGATAAGGGTACACTCACTATGGAATTCGACAAGGAGATAATACACTTTAACATATTTGAAGCCATGCGCTACCCAAGTGATGTGCATTCCGTTTACTCCATTGATGTGGTTGATTCATTAGCGCAACAAATGGTGGAATTGAATCGAGAGGATGAACTTGATGTGGTGTTGCAAAAGAGCATTGAATTGGACGTCCATGGCTTGTCTAACTTGATGTTGAAATCTCCAAGGAATTGGTGGAGATGTGTGGTGCTTTGGCGACATTGCAAGAAGCTAAAAAGGGTAATGTTTCATATATTTCTTTACCCGTGAATGATGAAGTACTTGTACCATCTATTGTGAAGGCGCCCAAACTAGAATTGAAGCCGCTTTCCTGACCATTTGAAGTATGCTTTCTTGGGAGATGGAGATGAGCTTCCGGTGATTATTTCTAAGAACCTCACACTGTACAAGAAGACCGTTTGCTTAGAGTCTTGAGAGAGCACAAAACGGCTATTGGGTGGACAATTGCGGACATCAAAGGTATTAGTCCATCCATGTGCATGCATAGGATTCTAATGGAAGAAAACGTGAAGCCGGTACGTGATGCTCAACGTAGGCTTAATCCTCCCATGATGGAGGTTGTGAAAAAGAGATACTCAAATTGCTAAGTGTGGGGGTAATCTACCCAATTTCCGATAGCAAGTGGGTAAGTCCTAAGACAAGTGGTACCAAAGAAATCCGAGTCACGGTTGTTCGAAATCAAGACGATGAACTTGTTCCTACAAGAGTTCAAACCGGTTGGAGAGTGTGCATTGACTATAGAAAGCTTAATTCCGCAACCCGCAAGGATCACTTTCCTTTACCTTTCATTGATCAAATGTTGGAGCGGGTTAGCGGGGCATTCTTATTATTGTTTCTTGGATGGTTATTCGGGATACAACCAAATTGTTATTGCACCGGAGGACCAAGAGAAGACCACTTTCACTTGTCCGTTTGGAACGTTTGCATATAGACGGATGCCGTTTGGTCTTTGCAATGCGCCGCTACTCTTCAAAGATGCATGGTGAGTATATTCTCGGATTATGTGGAGCGCATCATCGAGGTATTTATGGATGACTTTAGTGTTTATGGCAATTCTTTTGATGGTTGTTTAAATAACCTTGAACTAGTTCTTAAACGATGCATAGACACAAACCTTGTCCTTAATTGGGAGAAATGTCACTTTATGGTAAACCACGGCATAGTACTTGGTCACATTGTGTCCTCTCGAGGGCTCGAAGTGGACAAGTCAAAGATAGATTTAATAAGAAACTTACAATATCCCACTTCGGTGAGGGAGATCCGTTCCTTTCTTGGTCATGCAGGTTTCTATAGGCGGTTTATCAAGGATTTCTCTAAAATCTCCATGCCGATGTGCAAGTTATTACAAAAGGAGGTACCTTTCGACTTCAACAAGGAATGCGAGGATGCTTTTGACAAATTAAAGGAAATGTTGACAAGTGCGCCAATTATCAAATCACCGGATTGGAATCTTCCATTTGAATTAATGTGATGCTAGTGATTATGCGGTTGGAGCCGTTTTGGGTCAAAGGGTGGACAAGTTGTCCCATGTTATCTATTATGCATCTAGGACCCTTAATGATGCACAAATCAATTATTCTACCACGGAAAAGGAGTTATTGGCTATAGTTTTTGCTTTGGAAAATTTCGATCATACTTGGTGGGTACAAAGGTTATTGTGTATTCCGATCATGCCAAGCACTAAGACACTTAATAAAGAAGAAAGAAGCTAAGCCAAGATTAATCCGGTGGATCCTATTGTTACAAGAGTTCGACATAGAAATTCGTGATAAGAGGGGTGTGGAGAATACCGCTATGATCATCTTAGTAGACTTGTTATGTCTCAAGAGGAACTTCCATTACATGACCGCTTTCCGGACGAACAACTTTTCTCCATGGAAGAATCAACACCTTGGTATGGGATATAGTGAATTACTTGGTGACAAGAAAGGTACCTAGTACAATGTCTAATTTCCAAAAGATGAAACTTAAGAAGGTAGCTAAGCAATATGTGTGGGATGAACCGTACTTATGGAAATATGGCGTTGATCAAATAATGCGAAGGTGCGTACCTAACTCCGAATTTCAATCCATCCTCTCCTTTTGCCACACTTTTGCATGTGGTGGCCACTTTGGTTCTAAACGCACCAGCTCTCAAAGTTCTCGAGAGTGGATACTATTGGCCCACCTTGTTTGAAGATTCATATATTTTTTGTAAATCGTGTGATAGATGTCAACGAACGGGCAATCTAGGTGCTCGAAATCAAATGCCACTCACACCAATTCTCGCCGTTGAGATTTTTGATGTGTGGGGTATCGATTTTATGGGCCCTTTTGTCAATTCGAATGGAAACTTTTATATACTTCTTGCCGTTGATTATGTTTCGAAATGGGTGGAGGCTAGAGCCACCAAAACTAATGACTCTCAAGTTGTTTGTGATTTTGTAAGGGAAAATATATTCAATAGGCATGGTACACCAAGAGTGGTGATAAGCGATGGAGGCTCACATTTCAAGAAGGCTTTCCACGCCTCTCTCAAGAAGTACAACATAACACACAAACTTGGTACGCCTTACCACCACAAACTAGTGGACAAGCGGAAATTTCAAATCGTGAGATCAAGTCCATTCTTGAGAAAACGGTGAATACCACAAGGAAAGATTGGAGCTTTAAGCTCAACGATGCACTTTGGGCGTATAGAACGATAAGACACCGATTGGTATGTCTCCATATAGGTTGGTTTATGGTAAGGCTTGTCATCTTCCGGTTGAACTTGAACATAAGGCTTATTGGGCGATAAAGAAATTCAACATGGAGTATGATGAAGTGGGGAAACAAAGGAAGTTACAACTACATGAGTTAGAGGAGATACGTAATGATGCTTACGAGAGTGCCCGTATTTACAAGGAAAAGACCAAGCTTTTTCATGACAAGATGATTTCTCGTAAAAGCTTCATCGTGGGACAAAAGTCCTTTTATATCATTCTCACCTTAAATTATTTCCTGAAAGTTAAGGTCCCGTTGGATTGGACCATATGTTGTTACTAATGTTTTTCCTCATGGTGCAGCTTGAAATTACTAGTCTTAGAGACAATTCGGTTTCCAAAGTCAACGGCCATAGGTTGAAGCCATACTATGAGAACATCGTTTATGTGAATTTGGATGAACTTTCATTTGGAGATGCACTCCTCCGGAGGAGTAATATGCAGCAAGAGCTAAGTCGGGCCGTCGACTTTAAAACAAGCGCTTAATGGGAGGCAACCCATAGGTTTTGTATTTCTTATCTTTTTGCTTTTTGTTATTTCTTTTTCTTGTTTCTTATCATGTTAAAATTTCCCACCTTGACTTTACTAGGAGGATTCAATTACATTGAGGACAATGTAAGGTTTAAGTGTGGGGGAGTGGTTAAGCATGTTTTTAAAACAAAAAATTACAAAAAAAATTAAAAAAAAATTGAAAAAAAAAAAAAAAATTCATAAAAACTCCAACTTTTAAAGATTTTAGAGTCACTAGCATACTTCTAGGTATGTTTACATAGAGATTTTGACCGACATAATTGAACTTGGAAATGTTAGAGAACTACATTCGGATTTCTTGCTTGTTTGAGTGTTAAATAATGGATTTAATCATGCCGGTGATGCGAATTTGGTGCAGGGAGAAGTGCGTTATTAGAGTTGCTGATCAATCATTAGTGGAGACTACCCGTATTCATATCATGAGAGGCACCGACCAGAAATTTTCCATCTACTAAAGAGCTTCTTTTGAGTGTGTGTCACCGTACGTTAATTCCTGTAGAATGGTGAGCTACCCAACCTCCCACCAATAGAAGCACTACTCTTGATCTCTTGAGTGTTAATTTTGTCAATCATTAGGGTGACGTCTATAGATGAAAGCTTCCTTCTTGTAGTTCGATATGCAGTTAGCACCATTCTCTCTCTCGACAACAACGGATCCATAGAAACACTCTCATCATCAACAAGGAGCGACATCAAAATCTACAAGGAAAGTTGGAAAAAGTTTAAGGTTTACAAGCAACGGAACGAGAAAAAGAGCAAATTTCATATTCAAGTAAAGCAACATATAAAGAGCGGATTTTTACATATTTGTTGAAGACTTACAATACAATGAGGTAATTTTATATCCAAGTATGAAGACTTATTCATGAAAGCAAAGAAAATCAAAATGTGAGAATTTTTGAAGTTTATGATTTCAATACGATACAAGTTGTGAAGAATCAAGCGGTAAAATACTTTTCCCCGGCCATGGTTTATTTTTTTTTTAATTTCTCTTGTGTTTAAAAAAAAAAAAAAAAAAAAAAAAAGAGAGAAAAACAAGAGAAATATTTGTTTTATTTTCATTTAATGAGCCGTGGGGAAGGAAAATTTATAAGGAAGTTTCAAGCGAGAAGGATTTAAGGTAAAAAGGTTACAAATTGTCAAGGATTTATGAAATTCGAGGGTTTATCATCAATAGTTGAAACCGAAGACCAAGAAGTTAAAGACGAGGAGCGGAAGACGTTTCTATTGGATGCCGTGAGAGTGGTGTTATCATAATTGGCGATCGGATGTGAAGGTGAGTAAGTAATCTCATCCTCGATAATATGGTTGATTTCCTTTCTTAGAGATCGCCAAAAATGGTTTTTCAAAATATTAAAAGATGTGGGTTTTTAAAAATATTTCGGAAGTTGTCCTTCCCACCATTCAACGTGTTGCAGAATTCTCTCTTCATTCCTACCTGCACACATGTGAGAACCATAAAAAGCCGCTTTTTGAGTGCAATTATCATAAAATCCTTTTTGGTGAGGCAGTGTCGAGGCGAAATGCTTATTGATCGTTTCTCAAACACGCATTCTCTCATTATGGTGTGGTTATTTCTCACTCAACATTTAAGAATGAGAATATGTTCTTTAGTATTTCTAACTTCTTTATTACTAGAATGCGAAACTCTATGTCCTCATAACTCTTTGATACTTAGGACGCTTGAACGCTTTGAAGTTGTGAGTTTTGGTTTGATTTGCTCGAGGACTAGCAAAGTCTAAGTGTGGGGGAATTTGATAGGTGTAGAATACACCGTATTTACTATCTAGTAGTTTATGCTTTCTTTGCTATTTTTCGTGTAAATTATGTATTTTACGCTTGTTTTGAGTTTTACAGCTACTATGGAGTCACACGGAGGAAAAGGAGAAGAAATCACCATATTTTAGCAAAAGGGTAAAATTGTCATTTCACCAAGGAGGGAATACTATATGGAGCCCAGCCAAGGTTAAGGGGTGACTCAAATTACTGAAGGAAGGACAATAACAGTTAAGGGGAGGTCAGAGAGGTGTCCCTTATCCAAAAGAAGGGAGTGAACTCTGACCCATACCCAAGCCCACATGTCTGAATCCACCCATACCCTAACCTAAGCCCATCCATCCACACCCTGCTCCACACCCGTACCCGGATCCAGACCCAGCTGTTATAACCCTATCCTAATTGAGAAGATTTATTTCTCAATCATTTGCCTGAAATCGAGATACAAAGAGATGGCGCAGCCGTTACTAATCGAGAATCGAGAGACTACAGAGATGACGGGACTGAGTTGGTGCTGTTGATAATCACTAAGAAGAAATCGAGAGAAATCAGAGATGGGTCGTGGCTTTAGTGATGAATTAGAGACGAATCGACATCGAGTGCACCGCTGTGAGAAATTATGGGATTGATGAATTCAAGCTAGGGTTCGAATGGGTTTGTGAGAGATCGAGAAGATAGAGATGATTCTGCCATCGATGGGTTCTTGCTGCTGTTGTGAGGCAGAGAGAGGAAATCGAAGATGAGTTCGATCTGGAGGTGATGTTAATGGGCTGCCACCGTGAGAATGAAGAAGAGATTCGTGAGAATCGGGAAATGGGTTCACGAGAAATTGAATGAGAAATAGAGTTCGTGGAGATGTTGCCGTTGAATCAGTGAAAAGAACTCAAGGAATCGAGCCTTGTTTGAGTCTGTTATTCTACACAGGAAGAAGTGTTTGGATGTGGAGTTTGATCGTTCTGGTGATGCACAGATAGGAAGGAATTGTTGGATCTCAGGGGATCGAAATTGTTAACTGAGCTAGGGTTCGATTCAACAGAGGAATAAGGAGCAGTTTGGAGATGATGAAGTCATGTGTATGTGGGTTTAGTTTTGAGTCAGAAATGATGGATATTGGAACCAGGATTGAGACGAAGAACACTGAAAAAGGGAAGATAAAAGTGGTGCTGTGCTTCAAATGTGAATGAATTAGATGTATGTGCTAGGAATGATGCAGGAATGGAGCTGAGAACGGCCGGAAATTGGCCTGAGAATGTTGTAAAAACAGAGGAAACTCGCCCATTTCCCTGCTCTGGCGAGTCGACTCGACGAAGTTCGATGACCGATCCGGACGAGTTCGATGACCGATCCATTACTAGACTCATCCGAGTAAGACTCAGTAAGACCAACCAGGAAGCTGACTCGTCCTGATTCAGCTGACTCAGTAGCTGACTCTCATCTGCTTTGACCCGCTACTAACAGCTTGACTGACGGTTTGACGTTTGACCGTTAGTCCTAACGGAGGATCGACGGAATATTCCGTCGAATATTCCACTGACGGAGAAATTTTCAGGGCTGGTGGTGACGGATTCCTGGCCAAATTCTACCACAATCCCAAGTTTTCCGGCGAGCAAAATTCCAGAATTTTCTACTGGACTTCTCATGGGTATGAAGACTTGGGCTAGGAATTGATGGAGAATTGGACCCAAATTTGGAAAGAGAAGGTGGAAGAGTTGAGAAAAGCTTGGATTTGGAAATTGAATTGCAAAAGAAAAAGGATTCTATTCCTTGGAAGATTTGGAGAATATTGAAGCCTATAAATAGAGAAGTTTTCTACATCTTTGATACACATCTCTACACACACATCACTTGTTTTTTTAGCTTGCTTTTCTAAGATTTTTCTTTTTAATTATTTGTGTGAACTTGAAAATTCTCCTTTTAATTATTATTATTTGTGTGAATTTCAAAAACATGAGTCGCTAATTTTCTTATTGATTGAGGATGAATTCCTAGTTCTTAACATATGATTTAAGCTTTTGTTTTCAATTCTATCTTGAAGTTTTTCACATAATTATCGTTTGTTTTTACTAATAGGAATGATCTAAAAGACATTCATGATTGATTGATAGATTGTTTAGAGTGCACGCTAAATTGATTTGTTAATTTGATCTAAAGCTAGTGAAAGTTAGGAGATAAGTAATCGTTTCTTGACTTTTTACATAAGTAGCAAACACGAGACCTTGCGGAGGGATTCCGTGGAGCAATTGTGTGTGAAAACAACGTTAGCAAGTAAACCTTGATCTAAGAGTCTAACTACTAATATTGACCTAATAAGTTCATGAATCTTAATGCGTTTATTTAAATTACATCTAGAGTGATCTACTACTAGGTGGTTTGGTAAATAGAATCCGTAGAGTCGAGAACTTCCGTGTCCTATGGATACAAGGGATTTAGGGTTTAGCACTGATCTAGCTGCTTTACCTACGGTTGGTGATAATTTGTGACTAATAACAAGTAGAAAAGAACATAACTTGATTCATTGTTTCAGAACGAAGAAGGATTCCTTGGTCTTGTCTCTCTTATTGCTTTCAACTTTACCTTTTAAGTGCTTTGTTTATTTTCTTTTGCTTTTACACCCCCTTCGTGACAACTTTTACAACTAAGATCTCTTGCTCCTCTTGGGAACGAACTTGACTTCCATTATATTATTTTTAATTGAGTGGAAACATTGATTAATTTGATTGCACCTACGACACGCATCACCAGTCTATCCTTCCCTCATTCCGTCATGGGGACTCGGCGCGATTACTGGCATAAACGCTGTCAAGAAATGTGAATGGGGAGCTGTACCATTTGAACACTTTGCAAGAAGCTTGGAAACTTCTATTGAAACCAACGAAGACAAGACTCATACGGTTGCACGACGTCTGAAACCGTTTTCAATCGGAGATGTAGTGGTTAAGGAAAGCTCGTTTCAAGTTGGGAGGATGATGAAAAATGGCTATTCAAACTGATTCGCCCAATGAAAGAGAAGACGAGCTGTATCTGGTTGCGGATACCCTTTTGGGAGGATATTGCAAGCTCATCAATGCAAACACACCTGAAGGCATGATAATTCACTCGCGATGGCTCAAGGCCTCCAATCCCTAAAATGTTGTACTTCCCAATCACTCCCCCTTTTAGTATTTCCTTTAACAATTCCTCCTAGTAGTTGTACTCCCCCAAGATGAATACACCGTTTTTATTTTTTCCCTGGGATTCCCTTTTCCGTCAAAAAAAAAAGCATAAATACATATCTTTCCAAGCAAATTCTCCAGATATCAGAGAAATACATCAGATAAACCCAGAAAACCATTGCAGAGCCATCATACCACAACCTCTTTCAAAAAATATATATGAAGCAAAATGTTGACTGATGAAGAAGAAGAAGGTAAAGATGAGTTTACGAAAGAAAAAAATATCGGGGGAACTAAGCAAACTAACGTAAATAACAAAAGGGAGGAACTAGCCCTCGAAGGATGGAGCACAAGTCCCCTCAAGCAAGGCTATCTTCAAGCACTTCCCCCAGCAATCCCTCGGGCAACAAAGGTTCCATTCAACGGTGTTAGCAGCAGCAACCTCAACATCCCATCCCGAAGCAACCACAGAAGCAGCAGATCCTCCCCGACGACCGGTCCAAAGATACTCCACCATGACCCTCTCCGGTATCACCAATGACACCTTTGGCATCAACTTCAAAGGCTATTTCGTTTCCGTCATATGCTCCTTCGAAGGTTTTCTCATTGACACTTCGAAGAAAGTTTTTTGATTCATCCGCATCAAAATCAAGATTCATGGCGCTCTCCTTCAAGAGCCACACACGTTCGCTTCTCCGTCGCTTCGACCTAGAAACAGTCCGATCCGCCCCATACCCAGACCGAGGAGAGGCTTTGCCGCACTGAAACTTCTCAATATGCCAAGACACTTCCTCGTTCTCTCGCCTCTCCTCCATCACTGAACCCAAGAAAGTCCGAACATGCAACTGTTCTTCATGGGGATAGATGGAAGGGAGGTCCTTAATGATTTCACTAGCTTCATGGAACAGAGATTCAATCCCAACCAATGCCTCCTCAAGAGAAGAAGATCGATCTCCGCCAATTCTGAAGTCCTTCTCCGAAGAGTTAAAGGCGCGGCCATCCCTGGAGGGTCCCATCATACACTGAAAAAAATGGGGAAAATGATCAAGTTCCACCCTATCTATACACATATAAAAAGAGGATAACATGAACAAAGAGAAGAAGAAGAAGAAAACATGCCGGTATGATCTTCTTAGCCCGAATAACCCTAGTCTGGTGCTTTTGCAAGAGTCGTGCCTCACGCCTTCACTTGGAGAATCTGGGCATTTAGAGGATGATTCGTCTCTAGGAAAAGAAAGAAACTCAACAAGAAGAACCTTTTCTCAAACAAGGGAGACGGTACAATTGCGTTGGGTATGAATACGGAACCTTAAAAAAGGAAAGGAAGCAATGAGGGACATAACGCTTCCAGATTTTATCATGGATAATGCCCTGATTGAAGCCGCACATGAAGGAAGGCAAAATAAGGAAACTTTGCTATCTGTAGAAACACCTACTCCCTCCTTGGTTACACCGGTCCCATCAAGCTCACGCCGCTTCCCAATCTCCCAAGCTACACCGGTCCCACCAATTGCGCCAACTTCCCAATGACCCCCCCCAGTCCCGCCAGCTAGCACGATCAGCTTCCCCACCTTGCGTCGGTCCCACCAGCTAGTACGCTCAGTTTCCCAACTCGCGTCAACTTCTCGATGCCTCCCAGCTTCCTGTCTCTCAATGATGCTGACTTCCCAATTGAGCCAGCCTCCCGATTTGTAAAAATCGCGAGGCAAGGATTCCAAATCCTATATATAAAAAGGTCAGATAAGCCTCCCCAATTTTCTTTACAATTTAATGCTGATAGTTTGTCACCTTCTTATGCTTACCTCGCAACAAAGCTCCTGTTCCGAGCTAAGCAGGGGACTTAATGTTGATGGTGGTTTTTAAACAAAGGGTAAAATCGTAAAACCCCAAAAAAACTAATGTCACCGGTGACACATTTATTAGAACATTTAATACATGTAGTCAGTAATTAATAGGGGGTATTTTTTCAAATTAGGGTTACAACGAGCAAAACCCTAATTCACCTTCGTGCCAATGGCAAATCATGCCAGCCACACCTAGCCCAAGCTAGCCGTGCCATGCCAAACGCACTCTGCCTTGTCCCTAGCTATGATAGTCACACCAAACGCGCCAAAGCATGCCAACCATGCTAGACGCACCTCCGTGCCAATGGCAAATCATGCCAGCCAAACCTAACCTAAGCTAGCCGCGCCATGCCAAACGCACTCAGCCTTGGCCCTAGCTATGCTAGTCACACCAAACCCGCCAAAGCATGCCAACCATGCTAGCCGCACCTCCGTGCCAATGGCAAATCATGCCAGCCCACACTGCCCAAGCTAGCCTTGGCCCTAGCCATGCCAAACGCACCTCCGCCTTGGCCCAAGCTAGCTGCCAAACGCTAGTCAGTCACACACGCGCCAAAGCATGCCAACCATGCACCCTTACCTTGGCCCTAGCCATGCCATGCCAAAATGGCACCCCAAACGCCTAGGCTTGCAAACCCCGCAACCTAGGCCAAATTGGCCACGCATGCCATTGGCACATGCCAACACGCATCGCTGGCCCTAGCTTTGCTAGTCACACCAAATGCCGCATGACCCTAATGGCCATGCATGCCATTGGCACATGCCAACATGCATCGCTGGTAGCTTTTCTTACACCAAACGCGTGACCCTAATGGCCACACATGCCATTGGCACATGCAACCCCACATTGCCTGGTAGCTTTCACACCACCAAGCCAAGACCCTAATGGACACGCATGGCACATGCCAACATGCAACGCTAGTGGCTTTTCTTGCCATTGGCATGCCGTGACTTAATGGCCACGCATGCCATTGGCACATGCCAACACGCATCGCTGGTAGCTTTTCTTACTGTGCCGTGGCCCTAATGGCCGAGCATGCCATAACACATGCCAACACGCTGGTAGCTTTCATTACCTAGTCGTGGCCCTAATGGCCGTGCGTGCCATTGACACATGCCAAACACGCACGCCGGTAGCCTAACTTGCAAGCCAGTGCAACCTAGGCCAACTTGGTCGTACGTGCCATTGGCACATGCCAAAACCCACGCTGGTAGCCTAACTTGCAAACCGTGCAACCTACCACCAAGGTATTCCGCACATGCCATAGGCACATCCACACACGCCGCTAGCAGCTCTGGCATTGCCACTTACACTCAACGTGCAACCTACCACCAAGGCATTTCGCACATTCCATTGGCACATGCCACACACTCCACTAGAAGCTCTGCATTGCCACTTGCACTCAAGGTGCAACCCGCAATAAAGGCATTCCGCACATGCCACACGCGCCACTAGCAGCGCCACTTGCACTCAAGGTGCAACAAACACTCGAGACATCAACACAAACCGGGGATGCTTTCCAGGTCTTTGTTTGGCGGTCACAGCATGCAACGTACACTACGCTCACATTAAGAAAGCGTAAATAGGAATAAAGCGGTCAAATAAATGAGGAAATAATGGTGAAAACGTTTTCACCCATAAACACCATGCTGTTACCTTCTCCTCCACTTTGTGACCGAAGCAAGTCTGGAACGGCCATTTCTTGGTTTAGGCGGACTTGTACAGATTGATCTCTCGAATCTAGAAAGTGCTCACGTGCGGCACATTTGTTTAGGGTTTAAACCAGTTTCTCACTCACCTACTGAATTTACCAAAATCGGAGGAAACGATTTTTACACATAAACACCAACACGTCCACGACGCTAATCACAATACCTTGTAATAGAATTGCGGGAGTTCTATACAAAATTATGATGATGTGTAGGTGATATTGTTATGAATTTCAAAATATTTATGAAAATCGGAAGTTTTAATTGTTGATCTGACTACCGATTATACTCCAACGGCTAGTTCGTTCAAAAGAAACTAGCCGTGCCTCAAAACCACACACAATCGGTTGATAATACATATTGATAAACCTCCGATTATACTACTCTAATGAAACTGAGAACTCTGTTGACACAACATCCTATAATCGGAAGCATATAACAATAAATATGTACCGATTACACATAATCGGGTGCTTTGTTCAAACATTTACTACCGATTGTGTGTAATAATTGTACGTAATTTCAGTACAGTCTTGTAAAAGTACGCATCAACGGCCATATTTTCAAAAAAAAGAGACGTTGGGACTCTCATCTATATAAGGAGGGTAAACTCTTCTTATTTATGCACCAAACAACACATATATAGCATCGTGTATTCTACAAATAGATTTTCCATCGTCTAATCTTGTGAATTCATTTTATATCTCAACTTACAAGCATGGCAACGTTTGACGCAGCTGAAGATTTGGTCATTGTGAAAACATGGTATCGTGAAACAAGACGTGAAGATGTCATAGCAGGAAGGTTAACACCCGAAGTCTTTTGGGCGAGGGTATATAGCCTATTTGTGCGAGAGTATGGAAATCCAAAGCAAAGATCACTCCAACAAGTTCATGATCATTTCCGACTTGTCCAAAAAGGGGTAAATGATTACATAACGATACAAAAGAGGATGTTTAACACTATCCACTTAAGCTTGTCGATCCAACAATTTGTAAGTATAAAGCTCGGTTATTCTTTTTAAATTACACCGGGTGTCTAATCTTTCTTACTAAAACGAATTTGACATTATTTTATGTTTGTTTATGTAGGAGACACTCGCAAAAAGACAGTACTTAGTGGAAAAGGGTGAAAATTTCACTTATGATGGAAGTTATGAATTCCTGAAGTCCGTCGCCACAGTATAAATGTTGATTGATGGTTACAATCGGAAGTTATTATTTTATATTGTCTACCGATTCTGGGAAGATTTTCAGCTTTTTTGTCAGACTTTGGTGACAATCGGAAGTTTATGCAATATGTTGTCTACCGATTCTGGGAAAAAATTTCAGTTTATTTTTTGTCAGAGTTTGGTGACAATCGGATGTTTATATAATATGTAATCTACCTATTCTGGGAAAAAAATTTCAGTTATTTTGTCAGCCTTACAATCGGAAGATAAATTCAAAAAGTTAATAACCGATTATAATATTGATTGAGTCTGTTTACAAAAGCTTGTATAATCGGTTGATATATTAAAAATATAACTACCGATTATAGCTTTATACTTCACAGTATTTTCCACAAAATTCCAAAAAAACATGTACAAATAGGGCTTTCCAAAATACATCTTTCAAACATAACGATCATTTATCTTCATCATCCGAGGGAACCAATTCCAGTAGGCCTTTCGGGAAATCCTCCTTCATGACGCGATCCCAATCCAACATGTTGGTCTCATATTGTTTCAACCAATCGTTACAATGATTCGTTGGGAAGTAATCACTCAAACCACCCAACGGAGGTAATGGGCAATCCCTCTTTACTCTTAAACCGATAAAATGCATATCATTCACAAATGCCATAACAATTCTTTTATCTTTAACCGATTCATCGCAAACCGTCCTTGTAGGTGTAAACGTAAAAGAATGTCCATACCTAGGAGGAACAAAGAAATGTACCACGCAATTCAAAGCGCCCGCTAAGAGATATCCACATTTAGGCATTGTCATCCAATACTTGGATCCGATTGTCTTCAATCCCTTTCGGCACTTTACACGCGCAACTAAGTCTTTGAATTCTAGTTCTTTGTCGTGCCTATCTCCTTCCTTCATCATCTCCATATAGAAATCCTTGTCCTTTATTAGTTGTACCGCCATCTTAGTTCTTAAATTTTGCCATTGGGTGACATCTTTGTTCACCCACTCTCCAAAGTAACCAATTTTTTCCGTGGCGACGTGAAACCCACAATTGCCATCCCCATCAACCTCGTCGGTGGACAAAACAAATGAAACAATGAGTGGAGGGAGTTGTTTCATATACTCTTCTATAATCGTGTACCTTGATCGTGTTGGTATTCCATGAAAATCCCTAGGACAACGAAAGGTACCATACTTCTCTATTATAGTCACCATTTCCGTTGATTGTGTTTGTTGCGAGTCGCTCATTTGATCAATAACTACGGAGCTAGTTTGGGTCTCCACTAACACAACTTCTTCCACCGCATCGGCTTGACTTACTTGAGAAGGCTTCGTAGAGACCTTTGGACTCACTTGTTGGGCGGTTGGTCCACTTTGATCTTTTCTTGGACGACCTCTTTTCTTGGGTTGCGGCTCATCTTCAAATTCGTCTTCCGAACGCTCATGCCTACACAATATTCTTTTATTAGACAAATGCTCCTTTAATTCTTTTCTTTCAATGGTCCTAGACACTTCGGTGTTTGGCCTACCCGCCCCCTTTTGCTTAATAGGTTCATCAACCTCCCTTAAACGAAGGTGAAGAGCTTGCTCCAAATCATGCATCAATATTTGCTTCTTGGTGCCATTTGTTGTAGCATAACTCTCGGCTATTCTTGCACACAATTCCGACTCCATGAACGACTGACCATCGACTACGGGGGTGCTTGGAGTGAAATTTAATTGCTTCCAAAATGGATGAATATCATTGATGTCAATCACATCGACGTACCTACCCATTTTATGACGACATGGGAGACCAATACCTATCATATCCTTGCAAACAAAAACCATATTCTCGTCAGCGTAAGATTTATACAACTTCAATTTTTCCATCATGTGATTTATTGCCCATTTTGAAACTTTATGAACAATGCCCCTTAGAAGCAATCTTTCCCTTTCATGTTCCGTAGGGAATTTATGTACACTAAATTGCATAGAATCCTTAATATTTACGAGATCACGATTGGTGAATTCATGGATTGCTTCTTGGATCGACACAACTCCATTTTGACTACCTAGAAGTATTTTCTTTAATCGTCCACGAGACCCTTCCGCAATGCTTGTCGCCTCGTTCTTGAAGTTACGATATTCATATGTCCATGCATACACAAACCTCTCCTTAATCGGTAACCATTGTGTTTTACAATACTCAACGGGTTTTGGGTAGTCCTTGCCATATTCTTCCTCAAATTTCTCCAAGTTTCTTTCGTAAATTTCCTCGGTCATTGACCAAACGATCTTGTCCCATGCTTTCATGAACGCTCTCCAAATTATTCCATCCTCCTTCCATTTTTCATCAAATAACCTCTTCTCTTCCTCTCGTTCTTCCGCGGTTAATTTATTAATGCGCTCATCCTCTTCCTTCAACCTCTTGGTACCCTTCCTTGGTTTTTTATCTTGGAAATGGTGATGGAAATTGTGTTTGAGGTTGCCTTGAATGTGCCACGTACATTGCAAGTTTCGGGCTTCAGGAAACACTACCGTTATTGCATGCATTAAGGCTTGATCGTTATCCATTACAATAACCCTTGGAAAATCATCCCCATTGTAAATGGACCTCAGCGTCTCCAACATCCAAATGAAACTCACATTTTTCTCATGATCCATTAAACCCCATGCAATCGTAAACGTGTTTTTATCCGAAGTGTGACAAGCAATGTTCAACAATGGCATGTTATATTTGTTTGTCTTGTAAGTGGCATATATCAACAAAATTTGATGAAAACACTGAGCCAATTTTATCATTTCGGGATGTGCCAAGAAAATACGTACCACTTTACCATCCTTTTCTTTCGTTCTCAACGTGTAGTCGTGTAACTCAGCTAACCACTGCGATTGTTGCATGACCGTTCTACCATTCCATTCTGTCCTTTTGATCGTAGCTAGGCCCTACTTAATTGTATACAAAGAAGACAAGTTGTCGGGGTCGTCCGCCTTTATTTTACTTAAGATTGCACTCGCCTTTTGGATACGCATAGACCTCACCGTCTCCATTTCATGTGGTTTTAACTTCGCAACCATTACATGTCCAATAAGAGTATCCGGATCATCGTGGTTGTGACAACCATTAGCAACTTTAGACATTTTCCAATCTTTACTTTCCTTACCATCAGGCTTATAGAAGACAATCTTAAATGGGCATCCAATCTTCTTTGTATGAGTTCGGTATTTCTTTCTCTCCATCTTCCTTACATACTTATTATTCTTTCCCTCGTGACTCTTCTTCTCCCCATCTCGCTCACATATCATTTCAAACCGAATCTTCTTAACACAACGGTTCTGAACTACCACGCACATATTCTCTTTTGCTTTGTTCATACTCCATTCCTTGGCCTCCTTCTTACTTCCAAATATCTAAATGGGCATATAACAAAACAAAAATAATAAGCATAACCATCTAACATACATGATTGGAAAAAGAAAAGATAATTCATGACCATACCAAATCGTTTGCATAGTGTAGGGAAGTATCAGGCCTCAAATAATAATCGTCATCAACCGCTAAAACAACCTACGCACAACAACAACAAGTTATGCATCAGCAATCGGAAGGAAGTTTATATAATAAGTAATTGATTGTAAAACAATCGGTAATTTAATACTATACAACATAACCGATTATGAACAATCGGTAGTCTTGTACGACCATAGTCTACCGATTAACGACATACACAAATGAACAATTCTTCTGTATAAAAATCTTCAATAATCGGAGGGACTATAAATTCATAAACCAACCGATTATTAAATATCAAGATTTATGAATATTTCATTTTTTGGAGAAATTCGTATTTGAGGCGACGTTATATAATCGGACGTTTATTTATGTATACAACTTCCGATTGTGAGAAATTGAAGCTTTCAATTTGGGGATTTTTTTCATATTCGGCAGATAAATACGTCAAAACATATCCGATTGTGGATAATCGGTAGGTATTGTAATAAATTAACTACCGAATATATGTCGTTCATGTCATTCAATGCATGCAGAAATAGAATTTTCACGTTCAAAAACACACACAAACGCACATAACATGGATAACATGGGTATTAGAGTTTGTTAACAACATACTTGTATGTTTGATGCATCGTTAGCTTCGATCTCGGGTGATTCTCCATTTTCTTCCATGAAAGCGTCGTCTAGGGTCTCATCTCTATCAAAGTTTGGATCATTCAACATATACCCCAAATCGTCATCTCTAAACGGTAGTGAACCTTGAACTTCAACAACTTCACGTCCTTCTTCGTATCCATCCATGTTTATGGAAGATGGTTACAATCGGAAGTTGGCAACATATACCCACTTCGTCTTGTTTTTTTTCTTCTTCTTCTCTCACTCAATCGGGAGTTATCTCACAATGAGTCAAAAAAATTTTCCAAACACTAATATATAGACCCCAGCCTACCGATTACAAGAGTTTGCTTCCGATTATTTTGTGAAACTACCGATTATTGTTTTGGCTACCGAATATTTTAGTTTTTGGCAAGGTTGAATCCGGGGCCACTTATAATCGGTAGGGTTATAAGTTTTAAACTCTATCGATTATGGTAGATTTCAAATTCATCACATGAAGGATTTTAGAAAAAACTCATTTTGGGGCAACCAATAATCGGTAGGTTTTAGAACCAATTTTACGTCCGATTATGGCTACATCCAAATCACGAACCACATGGTTATGCCTGGCTTTGTACCCTCTAACCCTATGGATTTTGGCACAGGTTGGATTTGGTGCTTCGTATAATCGGGCGGTAAGAAGTAAAAAACTCTACCGATTATGGTAGATTTAAAAATTCATCACATGAAGGATTTTAGAAAAAACTCATTTTGGGGCAACCTATAATCGGTAGGTTTTGGAACCAATTTGGCTTACGATTATTGCTACATCCAAATCACGAACCACATGGTTATGCCTGGCTCTGTACACTCAAAACCTATGGAATTTGGCAAGGGTTCGATCTGGGGCTCCTTATAATCGGTAGGTTGTCAAGTTGGTAACGCTACCGATTATGGTATATTTCAAATTCCCTTACATGAAGGATTTTAGAAAAAACTCATTTTGGGGCAACCCATAATCGGATGGTTTGGTAATATATTTAACTCTCGATTAACGCTGCATCCAAAACACGAACCAAGTGGTTATGGCTAGCTGTGTACACTCAAAACCTATGGAATTCGGAAAATGTTGGATCTGGGGCTCGTTATAATTGGTGGGTTATATAATTATATACCCTACCGATTATGGTAGATTTCAAAATTCATTACGTGAAGGATTTTAGAAAAAAACTCATTTTGGGGCAACTTATAATCGGTAGTGTATTTAACCTATTATGCTTCCGATTATGGCTACATCCACAGCTCAAGCCAAGTGATTATGGTTGGCTCTGCACCCCTCAAAACCTATGGAATTTGGCCAAGCTTGAAAATGGGGCTCCTTATAATCGGTAGTCTTACAAATTGGATAAGCTACCGATTATAAAAGGGATTATTAGCCGAAGTATCTAAACAATAATCGGTAGGTATAGTTTCAATTTAACCTACCGATTCACCTTTAACCTACCGATTATGGTGTAGGCTCCCGATTATATAAGGGCATATTGGCCATTTCGAAAAATTGAAGATAAGGGGTAGCTTAGATTTACGTTTGGGTGACTTTTTTTGTCTTTTAGTGTCGCCCCTAATTCGTTTGGGGTCGCCCCTAAAAATGCCAGGTTATTGTGATTGCTCATATGCAGCACCATGTTGCATAGTATGAGATTTTTGTGACTTAATATCTAACAATTAACAACTAAGGGAGGAATTGGTTGCTTCACACATTCCAGACTCACCCGAAAGTCTTCCATCAATCCATCAATCCTTGGAATGAAGATCAGTAGGTCTTCAAAATATGGTTAATTCAAGATGGTTTCTTGTTGTTTGTTCATGTGGATTTATTACCTGCTATACCTCCAAAAAGAAAAAAACACTGTAAAGTGTTTCCGAAATCCATAAAGTTTCTGAAATAATTTCGAATTCAAAACCTAAAGACAATGCTGCTTCATTAGTAAAACTCAACCTAGGACTTGTTTCTTCTCCATTTCCTAAAACTTGTATCTAAGGAAATCACATTTCAATAGATATTTCACAAGATGAGTTTGTGAGAGGCGTTGAAAGTTGTAAAAGCACCTCATTGGTCTTCTCTTTCTCCGTGAGGGTTTGACACCATTAAAAGCCGATGAATTAAGAACAAGCTACGTCTCTTGAAGATCTCAGCCAAGTCAGAGCCCTAGTATAACGGTGTTGTCAAGTGGCCAAGTGATGATGCATAATGATGGTGCATCACCAGTGGCTTGGCCAAAGTGTCAGAGATGCAAGTACTCCGCCGTAATGGTGCAATGCAAAGCTATAATAGTGCAATGAGGCCATAATAGCGCAACGTAAGCCATAATAGCGGTATTCAGTACAAGTGCATGTCTGAGTTGCAGCAAGAGAATGGCATGTGCCAAACAGGGTTTGGACATGGACAAGGATGCGAGATTAGCATCACGAGATGCCAAATGAGTTTGGCATGTTACCTGTATGCATGGGGCGTGCAGGCATGCAAGCAAGACTTGCATTAGCACACTTGCATCATTGGCAGAATGATGCACAGCCGTGATGGCGCAATATTTGGCTAGCAAATGCGTTGATCTGGAAACAAGGCAAGATGACATGTGCAGAGCACATGGCCTTGACATTTTAGAGTTGGTTACACGAGAGTGGGTTTACTTTATTCTTTCTAACTGATATGAAGGTCTCGTTTGGCTAGTAAACGGTTCGGCAAAGATTGGCATAGTTAGCTAACTGCCACATGTAAAGTAAATCTGTAACTGCTTGCAGTTGGTTGTAGATAGCTTTTTGTAAGGCTATAAAAGCCTGATCTTGTGAAGGGATTGGGTAATCCGGAACAAGAAGAGTTTGTAACCCTAAGTGTGCAATAAATAAAAAGGCCAAGGCCTGATTTAAAGAAAAGTTTTGTTGGTGCATATTTCCCTTTGGTTTGGCTTATTTTTTATGCATCAAGCGGAGTGTGTTCATTTGGTTGAAGACTTGAAATATTTGTTAGCAGAACCTCTATTTAGTATGGGCTGAATAGAGAATTAGTCAATAAGTTGAAGTATTGGCTAAGTGCGAATTGGCTGAGATTGTGCTGTGGAGCATAATTTCCATTGTCAAGTTGGTTTTATATTTGAGAAGTGCGAACCCCGTGACAATTTGGGTATCAGAGCCCTGGTTAAGGGTCTCTCTGTTCACGTTGAGATATAAGGATGATTGAGTTCGCTGATTTCCTAAAGTTTGCTGAGAATTACATTTAAAGTGAAGGATCCACACTGAGAGTGTAAGGCATGGGGAATCCAAGCAGAAGATCATATCAGAAGTTCACATTAAGGCTATGTGAACATTATATTCAAGAATCTGCAAGTGATAATCAAGCACGAAGGATGTCCTCAGAACAACTTGATGAGGGTGGAACAAGTTGTTTTACATATCAGAACTGCACCAAGGGTATCGGAGACGCTGCAAGTGCTGATGAGAAACAACGATGCTGGGAAGGCTCTGCATGATGTTGGCAGGGTCCAATGTCCATACATCAGTCGTTTTCAAGGGAGCAAAGCACACAATAAGAAGAAAATATCTTCTGGACTGATGTACGTTGATGTGAAGATCAAAGAAAAATGGGTATTAGCGATGTCTGATACTAGTGCTACGAAGTCCTTTATTCATCCAGACGTTACCATGGCATTGAACTTAACATTTACTAGCGCGGCTAGCACCATCAAAACTGTTAACGCAGAACCACAAGCCAGTCGAGGGAAAGTTCGTAATGCATATGTGCAAGTTGGAGAATGGAAACGAAAACTAGATTTGCTAGTTATGGTCATGGATGATTATGACCTGATTTTGGGCATGGATTTATTTTGCTCGGCGAAGGCGTCGACATTACCTCATAGAAATTGGATATTGATACATCACCCTCAATACCCATGTTTTGTCTCTATGGTGAGGCAAAGTGAACCAGATAAAGATACTTAAGCCATATTTGTCTCATGATTCAGGTGAAAGAAGGAATGCGCCAAGGATTGGCTACTTTCCTAGGAGTGTTGGTTGAGATCAAACCAAGAAGGTAGTAGAAGTTGAAGATGGAATAACTGAGGTCTTAGAAGAGTTTGTAGACACGATGCCTGCAGAATTGCCTAAGACGCTACCACCACGACGTAGGATCGATCATATGATAGAGTTGGTGCCAGGGGCGAGGCCGCCTGCACAAGCACCATATCCTATGTCACCGTTAGAACTTGAGGATATGCGCAAGAAGATTTCTGAATTGCTGGAGGCAGGATACATACAACCGTCTAAAGCTCCATTTGGTGCTCCGGTTCTGTTCCAAAAGAAGCAAGATGGCTCGCTTCGTATGTGTGTATACTACAGGGCTTTGAACAAGTTAACTGTGAAGAACAAGTACCCAATTCCGCTAGTGGCAGACTTGTTTGACAGATTAGCTAAGGCCAAGTACTTCACCAAATTGGATTTGCGCTCAGGTTACTACCAAGTGCGCATAGCAGACGGAGATGAACCAAAGACTCCAATGGTAAACAAGGTATGGCTCATTTGAGTACCGTTTGATGCCATTCGGCTTGACGAATGCTCCATAAATATTTTGCAACTTGATGAACGATGTATTTTCCGAGTACATTGACCGCTTTGTAGTGGTATACTTGGATGACATAGTCATATACAGTGAGACTTTGGAAGAGCATGCGATGCATCTTCGCAAAGTATTTGCAAAGCTTAGAGAAGCAAGTTTGTATGTGAAGAAGGAAAAGTGTGAGTTTTCCCAGACCACGATTACTTTCCTTGGCCATGTGATATCGCAAAGGTGCGTGCATATGGACCAGAAAAAGGTAGAAGCCATTATGGATTGGCCAGAACCTAAGAAGCTTGGAGAGCTTCGTTCTTTCTAGGGTTTAGCTAACTATTACCGGCGTTTCATAGTTGGTTATTCAAAGAAAGTAGCCCCGTTGAAAGATTTATTGAGGAAGGACAAATCATGGTCATGGACTGACGCGTGTCAGCGGTCATTCGATACATTAAAGAAATCGGTCTCGACAGAACCAGTTCTTCGCTTGCCTAGCTTCGATGTACCATTTGAAGTGCACAATGATGCTTTAGACACGGCTCTAGGGGGAGTCTTGGTGCAAGATGGCCATCCAGTGGCTTACGAGAGTCGTAAGCTTAGTGATGCTGAAGGAAGATACACTGTGCATGAGAAAGAAATTTTGGCAGTGATACATTTCCTAAGAACGTGGCGTCATTATTTGTTGGGAACTTATTTCATCATAAGGACGGATAATGTGTCCATTACGTTCTTTAACAAATTAAGAAACTTTCGCCAAAACAAGCAAGGTGCATTGACTTTTTGAGCGAGTTCGGATACAAGTTCGAGCATAATCTAGAAGGCTTAATTGCTCAGGCGGATGCGTTAAAGCGGAAAGTTGGTAGCGAGAATATGTGACAAAGACCGACCACGATTGAGACAGAGTTGTTATCTCGAATCAAAGAAGATACGAAGAATGATCAGGCATGTATGCGCCTGACTAATCAGATCTGTGATGGGATCGTTCGTCGATATTGGCTAGATTATGGGGTCATTTATGCCAAGGGAGTAAGAATTTATGTACCTAATTCGAGTGGATCGAGAAGGGAACTCTTGCGAGAGACGCATGATTCCATTTGGGCTGGTCATCCAGGCATGGAACGGACGCATGCTTTGATAGCTCGTTCCTATTACTGGCCTAAGATGGAAGAAGATGTTGATTTGTATGTGAAGACATGCTTAGTGTGTCAATTGGATAAAACGGAAAGGAGAAGTTTGGCAGGGTTGTTACAACCTTTGCCGATTCCAGACAAGCCATGGCAGTGCTTGTCGATGGACTTTATTAACGGGCTTCCAAAGGTGCAAGGCTTTAGCTCGATAATGGTCGTCGTTGATCGCTTTTCGAAGTATGCTACATTCATTCCCTGTCCCCATTCTTGCAATGCAGACGTTGCAGCGGAGCTGTTCTTTAAGAATGTATTGAAATATTGGGGAATTCCTCGAGATATTGTGAGTGATAGAGACTCACGGTTTACAGGCAGTTTTTGGAGTGCCTTGTTTGGAATGCTTGGTTCCGAACTAAAGTTTTCTACTAGCAATCACCCCCAAACCGATGGTCATACGGAGAGGATAAATGCATTGCTAGAAGAGTACTTGCGTCATTATGTGACAAGCAGGGAAAAGTGGGTGGCGTTGATGGATACGTCCCAATTTTGTTACAATTTGCACAAGAGTTCATCAACGAGTTGAGTCCTTTAGAGTTGTCTACGGACAACAACCATTAACCCCTCATGAGGTTCCAAAGGTTAAGAAGCAAGGCTCTGTCCAGCAGCTTATCGTTATGCAAGGTAAAAAACGGAGATGACTGAGCAAGCGCGTGATAGTTTGGCTAAAGCGCAAAGACGAATGAAGAAGTATGCTGATTTGCATCGCAGAGAGATGTATAGTTTGAGGTGGGAGATATGGTGTTGTTAAAGCTAACGCCCCAAATTTGGAAGAATATTTCTAGCAAGGCAGTGCATAGAGGCCTGATGCCAAGATATGATGGTCCCTTTAAAGTGGTGAAAGAATTGGTAAGGTGTCTTACAGACTGGAGTTTCCGGAATGGTTGAAATTGCACCCCTCTTTTCATGTCAGCCTTCTAAAGAAGTATCATCCTGATTTGCTGAACACTTCGAGAAGACAAGCGAAGAGTGCACCACCAAAGTGATCGATCACACCCGAGAAGCAAGTTGAGGCTATACTTGTTGATCAAGTGATGGGGCAAAGCAAGAAGAATATGAAAACTTATTATATGATTAAGTGGCAAGGGTTTCCAGACTCCGAAGCTTCTTGGGAGAAGGATACTACATTGTGGCAATTTGAAGAACAAATTCAGGCCTACCTGCAACATAAGGAATCGACGAGGGCGTCGAGTTCAGCTGGTGGGGGAGGTCTATGACAGTGCTGTCAAGTGGCCAAGTGATGATGCATAATGATGGTGCATCACCAGTGGCTTGGCCAAAGTGTCAGAGATGCAAGTACTCCTCCGTAATGGTGCAATGCAAAGCTATAATAGTGCAATGAGGCCATAATAGCGCAACGTAAGCCATAATAGCAAGTGCATGTCTGAGTTGCAGCAAGAGAATGGCATGTGCCAAACAGGGTTTGGACATGGCCAAAGATGCGAGATTAGCATCAAGAGATGCCAAATGAGTTTGGCATGTTACCTGTATCCATGGAGCGTGCATGCATGCAAGCAAGACTTGCATTAGCACACTTGCATCATTGGCAGAATGATGCACAACCGTGATGGCTGATAGGTGTAGAATACACCGTATTTATTATCTAGTATTTATGCTTTCTTTGCTATTTTTCGTGTAAATTATGTATCTTATGTGTGCTTTTGAGTTTATTAGGTGCAATGGAGTCATTTGGAGCAATAAGACCAATTGGAACTCGTTCAAATACAAGATTTCTACTTTTCATTGTGTAGAGGACGAGAAGATGAAGACAATGGCGAAAGAACGGAGTCATTCTGAGCTCGTATGAAGAAGTTATGAGCAAAATGAGAATCGGAAAGAAAAGGGCAAGATGGTCATTTTAGTGGTGAATGCTATTGGCACCCCAATTCAAGTTAAGGGGCAGTCATTCCGTTAAGGGGTTGCCACTTTCAAAGGAGCTGCTAAAGGCAAATCGAGCCATTTCTTGGGGGGAGGTCGGAATTCAAATGGTGATAACAACACCCGTTGTTTCACTAAGGGCACTATTGTCTTCTCCAGCATCAGGTCGAGTTCGAGCAGGAACAGGGAATGACGGATATGAGTGATGGGAATCAGTCGAGCTGGTAATGATCGATAAAAGAAAAAAAAAAACTGTGCTGCTGTGAGGGTTTATGACCTCAAGATGAATACAACAGTGATGATAATGATGTGATGAGGAGAGGTGTTGATGCTCGGGCTTTGCTGTGATGAGAAGAACGCGAGCATGCGGGAATGGAAGGGAGGACAGAGACGATGGGATTGACGCAATTGATGTGAGCCATGATTGATGGATAGTTGGAGTTTGGTTGCAGCTAAGTGATGATCACGATGGGTCTGAGAAGAGAAGATGATGCTGTTGAATGTTGGCAGCTATGTATATGAATGATGAAGACTTCAGGGTGTAGTTTGCTGCCGTCGATTGAAGACTGAGATGGAGGAGTAGGTGGTGTTAGAATATATGGGTCGTTGTTGGATTTCGATAAGCTTGGCGGTTTAATCGGTTACTGAAGGAAGAAGACGACTGAGTTTGGGAGATGATACGGAATGGAAGAGGTTGTTGTTGTCGGAAATCGTGATGATATTAATGGCAGTGAACGTTGCTGCCATTGTGTATGATGGCATCGCTGGCGAAAGTTGAGCTCGAGTTGGTTTGGAACTGGACAGAGCTTGAAGACGTTAGAAGATGAAAAAGATGATGATGCCGCTCGGATTGTGGAAAAGACTCGATATGGTCGAGCTTGGCAGATGTTGGCGGCTGCTGAGAATGAAGGCTAGAGAATGGTTTAATGGTGTCGACAACAGCAAGAGATGGAGAGGAGTTGAGCTGGCTTTAGTTTGCCGTCGATGGAGCTTGACAGATGTGCTCGTAAGGATGGAATGGTGTTTGCTTTGTTGCATTAACGGTAATGGCAGGGACTGATGGAGGAGTTGAGCTGTGGAGTTTCCTGCAGCTAATGGAAACTCGGTTTGTTGGCTGTGGTTTACGGAACAAAGTTCATGGAGCTGATGATTACTGATGCTGCTCGAGTATGATGACGGTTTCTGTCATCGAGGAATGAGCTCAGGTCAGTTCGTGTTAATGGAAGTCATAGTAATGATCATGATGGAGACCACGAGCAGCTAGTTAGGTGGAGAAGAAGTACAAAGTCTCAATGGATGCTGTCAGGTTTTGAGTTGCTAAACAGGGACCGATTAGAAGAGCTTGGCAGAAAAGAATGGATGCTGGCAGTGAACATGGACTATGGAGCTGGATGGAGCTTGGGTGTTGCTGATCAGTATCGATGAAAAAGAACTCAAGCTCGGTGGTGATGATGGTCTGTGTATGATAGCAGGGACTGTTAGAAGGTAGAGGTTTGGTTGGTTCTTTGTCGTGATGAAGTTAAGGTTCAGGGAGGTTGATGCTATCGAAGGTGATTGAATGAGCCATGGTAGTTGATGGTGCTTGGATGAGACGACAGAGATGTTGGCAGTGAAGAGAAGTATTTATCGAGAGGGGAAGATGGAATTGAGAATAGGCTGTCAGTTCCACAAAACTGACAAGCCAAGAACGATAATGGGCTGGGCTTCCACAGTTGATGCACGAGCTCAATAGGCAAAGATGTGGCGACTTCTTAATTTTCTCGACCAGCCTTGGACGTGAATGATATTTGGAATTTTAGCGGGGAGTTTGGCAAGCCAATTGCACTGGGGTATGATGCACGGACACAATTTTAAGGAGGTGCACTTACCTATTTTATCTAGGTTTCCTAGTTTCTTCAAGAGGAGGTTACAAAACTCTATAAATAGGGAAAGCTTATGTAGAATTTGGGATATCTTTTGACTATCTATTTTTATTCTTTTTGGCCACTACTTTGTTTCTAGGGTTTACAACATGATAGAGCTTCTCTTTCTTCTTGTGATGAACTCCATGAATATGAGTACCTAGTTTTATTATTGGTTATGGAATAAGTTGGATTTCCAAATATGGGTTTTAATTCAATAAATTAGTTTTCTCTCATATTATCGTTTATGATTCACCATGAATATTGTTACATGATTTGAATGCTTGTTTAGTCGAGTCGCGAATCGATTGAGTTTGTTTTCATCTCTATTGCTAGATTAGGGTTATTATACGCAAACGTGATAATTCCGGATTGCAAGTAGCATAAATATGATTATAGTTTGTAGTGATATATTCTTATGATCATATGTGAGTCTTAACCTTTGTTAAATCGGATTAGTGCGCTTTCCACGTTCGATTGCTTTGATTGGCTCATTTCATAGAACCTAACGCATCTAGGGAATTAAACTTGATTAGTGCTTTTACACGTTAGATTGTTCCTTTAGGTAGAATTCATATTCGCATCTTTTAATGTGTTTGTTGATGACATGAGGAGGTTTGCGGGATATTCTTGCGATCAAGGTATTCTAGGGTCTTTGATAAAAGTTGAGATTAAAATATCAATTCTAGTTATTGTGGTGAAACCATGTTTGTGAATGAAAACGAAATCAGAACCAATACTTTCACATCCTTGATTTGCGTACTTTATTTGCTTTTTGTTTATTTTTATTTACACAATCGAGAAATTCTTAGGGTGTTTTATATAGGAAACCATAACAATTTGACAACCTAGACCTCTCTGTGGGATCGATCCTTTCTTGCCCTTGCTATATTTATATTTTGAGCTGATGAAAGTGTAATTTATATTTTGACGCTTACGACCGCGATCAATGGCGCTATATTTGGCTAGCAAATGCGTTGATCGGCAACAAGGCAAGATGACATGTGCGGGGCACATGGCCTTGATTTAGAGTTGGTTACACGAGTGGGTTTACTTTATGCTTTCTAACTGATATGAAGGTCTCGTTTGGCTAGTAAACGGTTTGGCAAAGGTTGGCATAGTTAGCTAACTGCCACATGTAAAGTAAATCTGTAACTGCTTGCAGTTGGTTGTAGATAGCTTTTTGTAAGGCTATAAAAGCCTGATCTTGTGAAGGGATTGGGTAATCCGGAACAAGAAGAGTTTGTAACCCTAAGTGTGCAATAAATAAAACGGCTAAGGCCTGATTTAAAGAAAAGTTCTCATTGGTGCATATTTCCCTTTAGTTTGTCTTATTGTTTATGCATCAAGCGGAGTGTGTGCATTTGGTTGAAGACTTGAAATATTTGTGAGCAGAACCTCTATTTAGTATGGGCTAAATAGAGAATTAGTCAAGAAGTTGAAGTATTGGCTAAGTGCGAATTGGATGAGATTGTGTTGTGGAGCATAATTGCCATTGTCAAGTTGGTTTTGCATTTGAGAAGTGCGAACCTGTGACACCTAGCTAGGTGCTTGCTCTTTGAAGCCAGGAATCATCCACGCGCATAAATGGACGGATTATAATCTATGAAGCACGGATACTTCAAAATTGGTGATGTATCCGTATCGGCGCCGTATCAGTATCGGATACTTGGGGATACGTATCAGATACTCCATTTAAAGTGTCACCTTTTTTTAATTACAAAAAGGGTGGGCGATACTCTAGGATATCTCTCTTATACTCTATAAGGGGATACTTCCCATAATCTAACTTTTTTTTTTATACAAAATCTATATATTTATAAATTTATACATAAAATCTAAAATTTTAAATATTTATAGTTATTTGTAATCAAGATCATATTGAATAATTATATCTAAACATAATAACTTGTTGACTATAAAGAAAAAGACTTGGTATTTATTTTTATGGTGCTTAAAAAAAAATGGTGCTAGAAAAATTTAAGGTTTATTGGGCAATCATGTTTTCATGTTGTTTTAGAGAAAATCGGAGTACATGTGATTTTATCCATTCAATTAACATAAGTAAGATCAAACCCAAAATGCTGAAAATTTAATATTTGCTCACATTAATAATCAAAATAGTATCTATCGGATTTTTATTTTATGATTTTTTAGTAGAGTGAATTATTATTATATTAAATATTTTTGATAAATACACGCATCCCACCGTATCCCGTATCTCCATTTTATGGAAATTGACGAATCCCCGTATCAGTGTCACCGTATTAGTATCGGTGCATCATAGATTTTAATCCATCATCAGTACGCCAGTCGTTGACTCGCTGGCTCATATTTGTGTACGTATATACGGGGTAAGTCTTGGACATTGAAAGATTTGGCGTCTTTTTCCATACCCTTTGCACTCCAAGAATGGGATTAGAGCCGGGATTTAATATGTTTGCTAGAACAAGTCTATAAATACGTATTGCCATTTTTCTCATACATATACACACAAACTATACCACAGTGGCACAGGCTCTGATTCTTCATTTCATCAGTCTAATCTAATATGGTACATTCAATTATTCTTTCCATTGAGCTACCTGTTGGAATTTTGGGTATAAAATTATTATGTGAGTGAAAAATTGGTTTTGAAAGTTTAAACTTCAAGAGATGTGTTTAAGGGTCATGTTTTTTCACCATAAGACACTTAGTACATAAGTGTTATGGAGAGTCACCATTAGACATGGTGAGTCACCAATTGGTGAAAAGACACCATGTAGAGTCACCATTGACTCTATATAAACCCATCTCTTAGTATTGTTTTGTAGGAGTTTTTAGCACAAGTTTGGAGAAGTAGAAAACAAGTTTTGAAGTCGAGAGTCAGAGTCATTTAAGAGCACAGTAATTGTCAACATTCGCTGGCCTAATGGTATTGTAGTGCTACTTACTATAAGGCGTGATCGTTGTATCTTGGAAGGCGACAACCGTAGAACCGTGAGCACCGTATGCGGGGATGAATTGTCTTTCAGGAAAGAGGATTACCTCGCCTCAATCAACCAATCCGATAAGTCTTTTTAACTCTCTTCTTGTTAGTATTTTGTTTGTTGCAGTAACATGATTTCCTAGAAACCGAAACCGCATAATCTTTACAACACTACCAAATCTTCAAAAAATAGCTCTTCATAATCTTTCCAACACTACCAAATCTTCAAAGAATAGCTCTTCATACACTTCCCGTAGGGAATCACCGATGGTACAGGAGAGCACATTCCTCAGTGGTACAATTCAATGTCATGGTATAACATGCTTCAGTTAAACAGAAAATCAAACTTGGGGCCGTAACAAATTAATAATCCAATTTTGAATGACCAAGTTCCGGAGCACCTTATATACCATAATTTAATTACACAATGAAATTGAATGCACACTCAAAACTCTAGATAGTCTATGAACAATTGATACTACTTGGGATCTCCTTTTTTTCTTTTTTTTTGGTATATGCTGTTCCGAAAACTTAAAATTAATTCTACTCAAGGTTTTTGAAGAAATACTTGCCTATCTTTATCATCCCATGAAGATGCTTCATATATGTTTTGAAATGCCTCTTTCATACAAGAAACAAGCAGTTCGGAATCGATGAACTCTTTTTCTGCAGTGACCACCAGTCTTAACTTGTCCATGTAGCTCATAATGTAGATCCCCAAACTCTGCATATTGGACCAAAATTTATGCAGCAGTAACGTTAGATGCACGCTTGATATTACAACAATTTGAGGCTTCATTCATAATCAAATTTGACATGCTGAAAAACAGAAGATTTGACTAGCTTTTAAGCTGAGTTGTAATGTACATACCCGAGGTGTACCCATGACAGCAAAGTAGAATCCTTTAACTGGATGCCCTGCCATTGCTGTCTTCTCTCTAGGACAAACCAAATTGGAAATCCCTAAGCTCGTCTTTTTCGAGTTCTTATAAATGAAACTAGAAATTCCCTATATACACATGAAATAGAAGAAGAAAAAAAATGAAGTTCCTCCCTTTCGAATATTCATTGTCAGTTACTTGTTACCGACAAAATAAAACAGTTGACCTCATTATTTTTATAATGGGCCAATTGCCTGGAATAGGCTTTAAGGCATCACAAAAGCCCGAGTAAAACCAAACTAGCAAAGTTGAAATATGTACCTCCGCTCCTTTGATTTTCCCCATCCAATGAAGGAGACCACCAGTGAGAAACACTGCCAAAGAATGCTTCTTCCTTCTCATCGTCTTCTTCGCTTTCAGAACAAAATCCATCGGATTCATTTTCTCGACATTTCCACTTGTCGGTACTCGCAACGGGAAACAGCTTATTCGATGCCCATATGTATTTGCTTTTGCCATCTCCTCTACACTTTGGTACCCGGCCAACATTCGCGTATTCACTACAACAAATGCTCGTACACGTTTCGCATCCTTCGATTCTTGGCCCATCTTTCGCATGTAAAGTCGTATGCCGTAGAATATTATTCCGACCACTATATCATTCACAGTCTGTCCACCCAAAATTAATCATTGATCATTATAAAATTGGTTATACTCAAATACTTAATTAACAACAATTTGGGATAATATAATAAGCTTTTTGATTCAGATCGGATCGAAAAATGTAGGGTCGTGTTAAATTCGTGGGAGGATTGTTTTCTACTGTGCGTACTCTGAATATGTCGGGTCATGTTAGACATTATTGGTGTGCTGCGCGCATTATAAAAAGGACAAGTTGGTAACCAGTGGTAAAAAGCAAAAATTCAAAGTAAGAGGAAGTAAAAATAATGACAACTCTAGGAAAGCAAAGATTCAAGGAGGTTAAAAAACTAGATAGGCGTTTGGATGAAAGTATTAGAAACTGGAGTAGTTGACAAGAGGGACGATTGCCCTTGCTTACCCTCATTTGGCTCGATTAACTTTGTTATAAAAAGGCTTTTAAATATAGCCCACATTTTTATTATCCAAAGGCAAAAAAATTAAGTTAAAATGAAAAATCAAAAGTCAAAATAAAAAACCAAACAAGTCTTAATTCTTTGTGCTAACAATTAAACTTAGATCATTCTTACTCAAAAAATCAAAATAAATCCTAACTTTTTTTTCTTAATCATACTTAAAATTAATTATAATTGTTCCTTTAGAATTATTGAAGAATTATATATAAACCCTAATTCTTACTTTTTCCCCGAAACAAAACAACCTCTGATTCTTATATTTTCTAAATTAAATTTTTCTTAATCATGATTACATCAAAATTGATCAATATATATTCTAATTGTTCCCTTAATAAAATTCCACAACAAGATCAATCGAAATGAAATTAACTAAGGGTTTAATTATTTTCCTATAACATTCTCCTAGAACTTCCTAAACATAATATATAAGAAAAAAGAACTTATAAGATAGATGTTTTTTTCTCTTCCAATCATGATTATACTAAAATTAATTTGGGGTGTCGATTATTCATTAAAAAACATTAATTATGTTAAATACCTTATATAATTTTGATTAGATAATTAATTTTTTTTACGTTGATGTTGCTTTAGAGATTTAGTGATTATCTTATTATTGTGGGCTATATATAATAATTATATATAATTTTATGGGATATGTCAAATGGTTATAAAGGTCCACTTGGTTAAATTAAGCATTTATTTCAATGGGTTATGATTAATAAATATGTGGGCTATATTTAAGAGAAGCCTATAAAAATACCAATCTAAGGGCATCATGACAAAAACAACTAAAAATATAACTACTTCAAATATAACTACTTCGACACTCATTTCAGACCGAAACTAAATTATTGACATTTGAGATGATAGCTACTTGATTGACAAAATCGAAATCATACTACCCATTTCACAAAAAGTGACACTTTATTTAAAACAAACCCAATTGAAAAGTAAAATTATCACTCTTCCTGAAACGTACGTAGTTTTATGCTTAGAGTCTTAGACAGCGAAAAAATTCATTTTCACCGTGAATGAACTTTGAAAGAATCTTAAAACTGGTAAACAGAATATTTTGTGCCGGCCAGGTACAACATTGAGAAACTATTTATCTCGAAAAGAACAAACAGATATGATTGGGATTCGACAAAAATCATCAAGTTGGCAATGACAACAAATTAGACAAGAAGAAGGAAAAGTAGTTTTACTTACCCCATTAACCTTAGACTTGACAAGTGAAATGTCTTGAAGAGACAAAGAAATCGACGAAATACTAATCGGCTCCGACTCCAATCCCGGCTTCCCCGATCGAATCACTGTCTTATCATCTTCTCCCAACATTGATTGTATAACACTATCTCCAAAATCCAAAACAGTATTCCAACACACCGACACAAATTTCAATCCCTGAGAACAATTTCTCTTATTTTTCTTCAACAATTTAGTCGAAGTCGGAAAAGTAATCGGAAGTGAAGGATCATCAACTCTTTGTAAACAAGACAATAATATCCCCATAAGCGAGTACCCATCACCAAGAACATGATGCAGTTTAAATATCAACGTCGACACGGCGTTGCTCGTCGGATACTTGATCAGGTGTACTTGCCACAACGGTTTTCCTTCCGGGAACCCTTCTTTATGTATCGCGAACGCGTAATCTTCTAAGTGTTTATCGTAATCTTTCGGTGTTAAACCTTTCGGAAACTCCGCCACTTTGATATGATCTTCGTCTAGATGAACCATATCTACGTTTAGTTTCCGCCACCGCTGTGTGCCGTCGTCGTTCCGCAGGACGATCGAAGTGAATCTTGGATTGAGAATTGGTAATAGTTTTTGTAAATGTTGTGAGATTTTTGAGTCAATGATTTCTGATTCGAATTCGAGAAAAGCAAGAATACTGTAACAGAGGATTGATGTGTTGAAACATTGTGAAGATGGGCTCATCGGTTGTTCGAGAAATTTTTGTTCTTCTTCATCGTCTTTTTCTCCATTAATGGCTACTTGTAATTCTTGTAGATTTGTTGCCATTTCAATTGTTGGCTTTTTCTTGATTTTCTTTGTTAAGTCTATGGGTTTTGTAGTTTGACTAATATAGTTATGAATGAAATTTAAAAAATAAATGCACTAATGAAGTTTTGGACAAAACTTAAAGTGAAAGTATTGAGTAGATGTATCATTATGGGCACTAACTCATTTTTTTTTTTCTTCCACGGGTCTTAGAAAAAAAGTAAGAAGATTCATATATATCATGAATATTGCTCCCTCCGTTCCACTTTAAATAATATTTTTGGAGTTTTTACGCAGATTAAGAAATAGGAAGAGATATAAAAATATTTTATTTATACCCTTCAAAAAAGGGTTCAAACATTAATTGTTATTAATGTATTTAAAAATAAACTTATAGTGTCAATACAAAATGTTAGGGTATTGTTGGTAGTTTTGTGAGGAAAATATGAAAACTATAAATAATGTGGAACAAAAAAATAACCCTAAACACTCGTCTAAAATGGAACGGAGGGAGTATATAATTACACCAATCTTACACCCCTACAATGTACCAACTGCCATTCAATATGTTTTTAGCAAATGATATCATAAAAAGTATGTTATTCGCTTAAGTACATCATTTTAATCGATATCTCTACAAACCAAATATGCCTAATTGATAGGTAAATTTGAAAATGATAACTGTTCTTATTTAGACTTTCGGTTGTTATAGTAAGACATCTGGTGGGTTCAACAAATGGTATGACTTGACCATACTAGCAAAAGAACAAAACTAGGTCGTTCAACAAAACAAATCAAACATACAAGCATCACAATAGCATATTGCGTGGATAAATTGAGTTTATGCTTAGGAATAGTGGTTTGTGCTAATAAGAAAAATCTTAATTAAATGCTATAATTAATGTAAGGTACAAGTTAAAAGAAGTGTCCATACCTGTGAGGCTGTGACTGAGACCCACACTGATGCTGACTGGTATGCTCTGTATGTAGGTGGACGTTACCACTTATCATAGAGCCGTCGATTTTTCGTGATGAACGGCTGGTGTCAAAAGATGGTGTGACACTTTATGGTTGGTAATTTGGTACTGTGGAATATTTATGTGGAATGTGGATATACTTTTAGATTAGATTCATTTTAATGTCATCTCAAGTGGGGGCACCCAAGGGGAAAGGGACCATGTTTCTAAATAAAATAAAATAAATAATAATAAATAAAATAAAATAAATAATAGTGTAGAGGCTGTAATTGTATATGTATATCCCAGGGAGATCAACTTCAAAATTCAATACTTGTTGGATATTAAGAAACTTCGGCTAGAATTTCTCAATGTTGAAGTGGTGCATCAAATTGCCAGCGTTCTGGCCAATGTTTTGAAGCTGGAACTAGAGGATGGCAACCCAACTGATAATAATCATGTGTGTGCTTTTATATAATTCAATGTAGATAATCCTATGCTCAGAGGTATTTTAGCTGAAAATGCTGCAAAATTTACTCAATGAATTTCCATTTACTTTCAAAAACAACCTATAAAATTTTGTTTTGGGATACAATGAACAAAGAGGTTATCTCGCTGGTTCAGAACTTTTTCATCACAGGTCAATTTCCTTCAACAATCAATGAAACCTTTCAATTGCTAATACAAAAAACAAAAAAACAAAAAAACAAAAAGCAAACTCTAAGCCAAATGATATGAGGCCGATAAGTCTTGTGATAACTTACAAAATCATTACAAAAATATTGTCCTCTAGGTTAAAACCACTTCTTCATAAAATTACTGGAAGAAACATTCAAGATAATGTGATCATAGCTCATGAGATGATACATTACGTGAACAACACAAGAGCTTTTCATGGAGTTGTTGGAGTAAAACTGGATATGAAAAATTCTTTCGAAAGGATGGAATGGGATTTCTTGGAACACGTAATGCTCAATGTTGGTTTTTCTCAAAAATGGTGTCAGCTCATAAATCACTACTTAAGTACTTCTACAATATCCATAATGATGAATGGCTTTCCATTACAATTCTTCTCACCTTCAAGAGGCTTAAGACAAGGGGATTCAATTTCTCCCTATTTATTCATTTTTTTATGGAAGGATTTAGCAGGCCTCTAACAAATGCAGCTCAGGAAAAGCTAATAGAAGCAGTAAGACCAGCAAAAACAGGTCCAGCAGTTTCTCATCTTTTATATGCAAATGAGTGCATTATGTTCATTAATGCTAAAGGAAGTGCTATCATCAACTTATTGGAAATCATCAACAAATTTACTTCTCCTCCTGGTCAGTTGGTTAACCTTGAAAAATCAAGTGTCTTCTTCAGCAAAACTTAAGTAAAGAAGCTTGTGAAGATATTTCTAAGATGCTTAGAATGAAACAGATGGACTCAGAGGAAAGATATTTGGGGTCTAAGCTGATAATACCAAGAAGTAGAGACAAGTTTGCAGACAACATTGTACAAAACATGGATCATAATCTTCAAATCTGGCATGAGAAGTTAATAACTCAGACTGGCAAAACAACTCGGATTCAGTATTCTTTAAGCACAACAACTTAATATCAGATGAGTACTTCTAATCTACCAGATAAAAGTCATGCAAGAATCAACTAAATTCATAAATTATTTGGAGCAAGAAGAAAGGAATTGGTTCAAATCATATTTCCTAAAAAACTGTTTGTGAACTTAAAAGGGATGGAGGTTTGGGTATAAAAGACTCGAAAGTTTTTAACATTCTCTTTTAGCCAAGCTAACTTGGAGGATGCTCAATGAATCACAAGCAAAGTGGGTTCAGATTATGGAAGCTAAATATTTTCATAACAAGGATCCTCTAACTAATGATGTTCCACTCAATTTAGATGTTCCAAAAAGAAGAAAAACTCAAAAACCAAAGGATTTGGATACCTCCAAGAAAACCAATAATACTTATAATCTTATTATCTTATCAAAGACATTCATCTTATAAACAAAGACATTCACAACTGGGATATTCAAAAACTTAATAACAACTTCAATCATGACCAAATTCAAATTATATTGCATATTAGAATACCAACTTCTGGTGGAGACAAACTCAGATAGATCTTAACCAAGAATGGAAGCTCCAACACCAAATCTATGTATAAAGAGTGTTAGAGCATTGCTCAGTCGAACCCACAATTGTTAATATCTCAAGCTTGTTGTCAAATTTAGTTGATCAAAATTATATCTTGATTTCTAGTCTACATTTAGTCAAGTCTCAGATTAGGATAGAAGTGTGTAGTTGAGTACCGGATATCACTACGTTCTACCGTTTCAAGGAGAATATCAATTGAAGCTTTTGGAGAGCTTCATCAAAAAAAGGTAAGCGAAGACTAAACCACCTATTACTCAAGTTTTCACCTTTATATTTATGAGACAATGTCACATGACTAAATTAGACACTACATGCATAATAGAAATTTCGAGTCAAGTTTATCTTGATAATCGTTCTCGAAATATGCTAAGCTTAAGAACATTTGTTCATACTTGATGAATTTGGTTAAGAATAATTTATTGTTTATGACCTAAATTATGATTCAAGATTTAATCATTTGAAAATAGCTTGGAACTGTGATATGTTTCATTGATGTTATTCGGGAATGTTTCAAATCGATTATTAGAGAGATATAGAACTATTGTAAATCTGGATATAGTGTAGTATGCATATAAGTTCACATACTCGGAGAGCTGTTATAAGTTCAGAGCCGCAGTACATGTACCATGTACACGTACCGACGTAGCTATAGTTCGGCAACGACTTTTTGGTAGCATACCCAGTATCCATACCATAAAAAGTATGTTGACTCGTGAACCAGGAAGGTACGCATACCTAGTATACAAATCAGACAATATCTGTTGGTTTCTAAACCGGAAAAGATCAGCGGATTCCTGAACCCGTTTTTATCTTAGGGATATACATACCTGGTACCTGTACCATGACAAAAAATACTCACGAACATGCATACAACACACATACTTACCTTGTCGAATATTTTCAGATGCATCATAATTATTTCTATGAGATAATCGGCATTTGAACAACTCTCTAAAAACACTATGTAGACATGTTTGATCACATTTGTGATTCAATATTAAGTCTTACAGTGTTATATAAACATAGTTAAGCTTATCATTCGATTGGCTATGTCATTGTACACGGTTCAGTCATGGTTCATCCTAACCAGAGTGTAGATACAATTATGTTAATCTCAAGTCAAGTTTTTCATCTATCGGTGATTATTGATTGCCTTAGCTTAAATCTAAAGCAATCTTTATCTTGAAAGTCTATATAAGGAGAAACTCAAACAACTGGGATATTTGAATCCCTGACACTATTCTTGTGTGTCATAGTTGTAAATTAGAATCGTCCTCCCCTTTAAACCTTTTTAGGTTTAGCGACAAAAAATATTTCACCTAGGGATTCATGAAGCCAGGTACAACTATCTTTATCTTGATAGTTCGTGTATCCTGATCTTGTTTTGATTGTTGAGCCTTTAGATCCAACAAACAAGATAGATATAAATCACAAAGTTTCTTCGTCTTAGACTTTGTGATTCCACAATTATCTACTTATGAGGTGAATAATAATCTAGGCGTCTCTTTGGGAGTCATAAGACCGTATTTTGAAGTTTGCTAGACTTTTTCTATTGCAATCGATTTCCTACCTCACCTTGATCTTTGATTAGAAATAAAATCACATATAGGCTTATCTGTGGGAGGAAGATGGGTTTAAAGTCTTCAATTGAGTCGAAGCAACTCTTAGGCTACAAAGGACGTTATCTAAGGAAATCAATTGTGCGGAGTCTTACGGGATTCAAAATGCATAAGGAGCGCGATTGTAACTGAATCGCTGTGACGGTAGATTCGGTCACAACTACATTCCAGTCTGAAGTATTGATAGTAGGCTAGTGTCTGTACCAGCTTAATACAGTTTGGTGTTCAAATCTTGACTAGGTCCCGAGTTTTTTATGTATTTATGGTTTCCTCGTTAACAAAATTTCTGGTGTTTTTGTCATTTATTTTCCGTATTATACTGTTTATCTTTATAATTGAATATCATATATTGTACGTAAAATCAATTCAATTAGATATGTCCAACGCAATTTTTGGATACGACTTAATTGATCTTGGATATTGATCTTTGGAATCGTCCAAGTACTCTCATGGAATAATCAGGTTCACAGACTTGTTTCTGCTTACATGCTGATTGTGAGATATATATATATATATATATAAGTTTTTCATATAATTCCTGATTAAGATTCATTAAGTTGTAACTCTCGGAATTGCATTTGACTTTAGTTCATACAAGTTGCCTAAGAAAAAGTTGGTGGTGTATTTTGGTACCACCCCCCGCATTTTCAATTGGTATCAGAGCAGGCAAACACGCGAAGACCTGATAAGTCTGTATTTGAAGCAATCTGACTATATGGACAAAAGTACTATCTCTAATAACGTATCACCAGCTCAGACTATACCAGATCCCGAGTGTGTTCTAGAAACCATCAATGATGATTTTGGTTGTGATCTGAAGAAGATGATCGAAAAACTTTGTCATGAGAAACAACGATTGATAAGGAAAATCGATAGACTTTACTGTGAAATGTATATCAAAGACTCTGACCTTCGAGAAGGATCTGAAAGAGAAAAAACTCTCATGTTAAATATGGATGATGGTATTGAAATTAAAACTGATGCGACACAGGTTTGTTCGAAAGAGGCTAGTGACATTACTTCAAAAAACGTTGGCTCCTGTATATTTTTTGGTGCTTCCAATCATTACCAATATACATGTAAGCTCTTCAGGAAAAAATTAAATATTGCTAGTACTCTTAAGAAGAAAGCTAGAAAAAAAAATTCTAACCTTATGAGTCTTAAAAATCTAACAAGACATTTCATTAGGAACAATAATGTTAGTATGGGAGCTTTTTCTTTAAAGTCAAGATCATCCTTTCAATGGTTTCTTGACATTGGATGTAGCCGGCATATGACAGGTGACTTTTCGTGGTTCGTGAATATGGATGACTTTATTGGAGGACCTATAACATTCGAAGACGGGAGTTGTTGCTATATTAGCAAAAAGGGAACGATCAAACTTCCTGGCGTGCCTGAAATTCATTATGTAGTTTATATCAAAGGTATGATTGCAAATCTTCTTTCTGTTAGTCAAATTTGTGACATATGCCTTAAAGTTATCTTCAGTGTTGAAGGATGTGACAATGAAGATAAGTCTGGAAAAGTAATTTTTCGGGGAATACGTGGCAAAAATAACGGTTATCTTTTGGATACTTGGTTTAATCTTTGGCATGAGCGTTTTGGTCACATCAATTATCGCATTCTTGGCAAGATCATTAACAAAAAAACTTGTCAAAGATGTTCCCAAAATCAATGCTAAGATCGATGGTATTTGTGGAGCTTGTCAAAAAGGTAAACAAGTAAGAGTTCCACATAAATCATCTCGACAAATTACCACCAAGGATCTACTTGATTTCATTCATATGGATCTCTTTGGACCCATTCAACAACCTATTTTTGGAGAGAAGAAATATGCTTTGGTAATGGTCGATGATTACACCAGATTTACTTGGGTGGCGTTCTTGGCACATCAAAATGAGACCCTGAGTGAGTTCAAGATTATTGTTAATATAATCCAGAATGAATAAGGTCGCATACTAAAGAAATTTCGGAGCGATCGTGGAACTAAATTCAATGATACTAAAGTGTTCAAATTCTTTGACCAACTGGGTATTATTCAACAATATTAATTCACCACCTATAACTCCACAAGCTAATGGAGTTGCAGAAAGGAAGAATAGAAGTATATAGGAAATGTCCAGGGTAATGCTCCACAACAAAAACTTACCTCCAAAATTTTGGGGAGAAGCTGTTTTTACAGCCTGCTATTTGATCAATCGTGTGTATTTATGCTCACGAACCCTAAATACACCATATGAGTTATGGTATGGTAAGAAACCTAACTTACACTTTCTCCGTGTGCTTGGCAGTAAGTGCTACATTCTTAAAGATCGAGAACAGAGAGGGAAATTTGACTATAAAAGTGACGAATGTATTTTCCTTGGCCATGCATCTGACGGTTGTGATTTTAGAGTATACAATATCGAACTCATGTTATGATGGAATCCGTAAATGTTATCATTAACGATTTGAAAGATTTTCGTCATGATAACTCTCATGTTGAGTTACCTCCGTTGGAGACAACTGAGAAAGTCAAAGAAAGTCCAGAGTCAGTGGAAGTTGTACCAATGGTTACCGATCCTGATGTTTCTGGTGACAAGGAGAAAATCCCTACTCAAGGTATTCTTATTGAATGTGTCGTTCCACGACACTTGTGGGTTCAAAGAAATCATGATACTGATAATATTATTGGAGGTACGGAATCCACTGCTAAGACGAGAAATCAACTTCGAAATATTCGCAATTTTGGATGTTATCTCTCGCAAGCGGAACCCAAAAATATTAATGAAGCTCTTGGTGATTCCTTCTGGGTGAACGCTATGCATGAAGAGATAAATTAGTTTAAAATACAAGATGTATGAGAACTCGGACCTTGTCCCTCTAATATCAATATTGTTGGTACAAAATGGATATATAAGAACAAGTCAGATAAATTCGGTACAATGGTCTGAAACAAGGCAAGACTTGTCGCTCAAGGATATTCAAAAATTGAAGGAATTGACTTTGACGAAACCTTTTCTCCTGTAGCACGCCTTGAGTCCATACGACTACTATTAGCTCATGCTTGTTTTGTCAAGATTAAGCTATTCCAAATGGACGTAAAATATGCATTCTTAAATGGGTGCTTAAAAGAAGAAGTATGCGTTGCTCAACCTAAAGGTTTTGAAAGTACAGAATATCCCGATCATGTCTTTAAACTCAAAAGGGCATTACAAGCACCTCGAGCATGGTATGAAATACTTAATACTTCGCTTCTTAGAAAAGGGTTCTCAAGAGGTGGAGCATATAAGACTTTGTTTAACAAATGGAGTGGAAATGACGTTCTTATTGCTCAAATCTATGTATATGATATAATCTATGGTTCTACATCCGAGAAACTCGCCAAAGAATTTCAAACTTCTCTTGGTAAGGAATTCGAGATAAGCAATGTTGGATAATTAATATTCTTTTTAGGTCTACAAATTCAATAACATAAGGATGGAATTTACGTTTCTCAAGAAAAGTATGCAAAGGATCTTATTAAAAGATTCGGTCTTGAGAAAAGTACTTCTAAGCTAACTCTCATGCCCACTAATCATAGAGATGAGAAAGGTGTTTATGTTGATCATAAATTATAGAGATCCATCATTGGAAGTCTTTTCTATCTAACTATAACAAGACCAGATATCGCATTTAGCGTTGGTTGTTGTGTTAGATTTCAAGCTAAACCAAAAGAATCTAATCTTGCAGCTGCTAAACGGATCATAATATATGTACAACATACTATCAATTATGACCTCTCATATACCTTTGATACTAACACTAATCTTATATCGTATTCTGGTGTAGATTGGGCAGGTTGTGTAGAAGATATGAAAAGTACATCAGGAGGATTCTATTATGTTGGACTAAATCTTGTCGCTTGGCATAGTGAGAAACAATACTCACAATCTCTATCTACATGTGAAGCCGAATATATTGTTGCAGGTTCGTGTGTACTCAACTTTTATGGATGAAACAAATGCTTACTGATTATGGAATCGATTTCTGGAATTATGAAAATCTTTTGTGATAACTCAAGTGCGATTCGAATTACTGAGAATCCCGTTGATCATTCAAGAACAAAGCACATTGACATAAGATACCACTTTATAAGAGACCTCTTTGAAAATGGTAGTGTCAACATAGAGTTTGTGCCATCGGAACAACATTTGGATGATATTCTCACCAAGCCTCTAGACACAACAACATTTCAACACCTTCGGAAGTCTATTGGTTTTGTTTTGGTCCATTAAACCAAGTTATAAGCAGTGCCTCTGAATTAATTCATATCTTTCGGTCAATACAACTAGAGTTACAGGTAACGAATTGTTGTCATCTTATTTAAAATCCTTTATTTTTAATTAAAGCAAGGTCACTCATGTTGTTCTCTTTGGAATGACATTAAATGTTGGAGAGTTCTTTATTGAACTTGTGCTTAATTGATGTATCTTTATGGGGAGAGTGGTTGTGTAATTTATAGGGGATACTTGTATCTTAAATCTCCTAGATGAGATGCTAAGTAATTTATACTTTGTGATATCATCTAAATTAAAAGTTGATATTTGTTCCCTTTAAGTCTTGAAGCATTTTTTGATAGAATTCATTAGATCCCATAGTTATCGTACCTTTGCCAATTTTTATTGACAAAAAGGGGGAGAATTAATTAGTAGTTTCGCACTACATACATATGGTTTACGGATCATTATATGTGTAGGGGGGGTAAATCAACATCTATAGGTTTCACCTATTATGCAAAAGATGTAAGTATTGACCAAGGGGGAGAAACATATCACCATAGTATTACTTCAAAGTTGTGATAGACTTGAATTTTGGAAAATATGATAATATTATGTTTCTGTATAATGATGATTGAGAATATTTGTTTTCAAAGTTTTTATCGCTAAGGATCTTCAACAACAACGATGCTGAGTTGAACAGATTCATAATCATTGCAACTTGAAGTAACAAAGAATTCAAGGAGTTGAAGAACCAAGGAAATCAAGCATGATGTATTCTGGAGTTTTGAAACTTTATTTTTTAATCCACAAGTATTGATAGTTTTGTCACTAAAATTAACAAAGGGGGAGATTGTTGGAGCATTGCTCGGTCGAACTCAAAAGTGTTGCTATCTCAAGCTTGTTGTCAAATTTAGTTTATCAAAACTATATCTTGATTTCTAGTCTACATTTAGTCAAGTCTCGGATTAGGATAGAAGTGTGTAGTATAGTACCAGATATCATTGCTTTCTACCGTTTGAAAGATCAACCGAAGATTTTGGAGAACTTCATCAACAAAAGGTAAGTGAAGATTGAACCATGTATTACTCAAGCTTTTACCTTTCTATCTATGAGACAATGCCGCATGACTAAATTAGACACTACATGCATAATAGAAATTTCGAGTCAAGTTTATCTTGTTAATCGTTCTCGAAATATGCTAAGCTTAAGAACATTTGTTCATGCTTGCTGAATTTGGTTAAGAAAAATTGTTTATGACCAAAATTATGATTCAAGATTTAATCATTTGAAAATATCCTGGAAAAGTGATATGTGTCATTGATGTTATCCGGGAGTGTTTCAAATCGATTATTAGAGAGATATAAAACTATTGCAATTATGTATACAGGACAGTATGCATACCAGTTCACATACTGGGAGAACTGTTATAAGTCCGGAGCCATAGTACATGTACCCAACACACGTACCGACGTATCTATAGTTTGGCATCGACTTTTTGGTACCATACCATAAAAAGTCTGTTGACTCGTGAACCAGGAAGGTGCGCATACCTAGTATGCAAACAAGAAAAGATTTTTTGGTTTTAAACCTGAAAGAATATTTGGAAATCTAGCTGCATGCACTCTCTGGAAAATTTGGAAATCTAGATGTGATAGAATATTTGAGAATATGATGCATCATCCAACCAATATAGTTCATAAAATCAGAAAATACATGAACCAATTTTCTCTCAGACTACTACTAGTATGATCCATCCAATTAAGCCAGCAGATAAATGGAAAAAACCACCAGATAACTGGATAAAAAATAATATAGTTTCATCTTATGTTTATGGAAATTCTAATGTTGGATTTGCTATGATTGTGCGTGAATGTACAGGAAAATTCATGGCAGAAATGGCCTACTTATCCAGATCAAGAGATGTAAAACCAAGATGAATCGTTGGTGTTGCTTAAATCTCTAAAATGGATTAAAGATTTTAACTGACATCAAGTCATAGTAGTCAGTCATCAAATCTTGTAATGGTAGTGTTTCTAATTTTAAATGGGAGGACCACAACATTCTGCTAGAATGTCAACATATCCTCAAAAGTCTGGAGTCGTGTATTTTTTCCTTTTCAAGGCAGTTAGGTAACCAAGCGGATGATAAGCTTGCTAAATTTTGACGCCCCAACCTAATCACCTGCTTAGCTAATAGGATTACAACCTAATTGAAGCATCAAACCTAGATTACCGATTCTGAGAATCATAATTACATAAAGTGCTAATAACAAAACCCAAACTCTCTGATATTATACAAATGAAAAATCTCTCGAGTGATATGAATATATCAATGTGTTGTTTTACAGATTAAATATATAATACATATATATAAAAGATTCACATCATCTCTAACATCGCTAAAAGCTTTAAGCTACGAAGATGGATATCTTCATGCGCACCATTACTTCTGATTACTGAAACTGAAGTGGGAACGAGTGAGCACATCATCCCAAAGGGGTGCCCAATGGAAACATATAACTTTCAAGTAATCACTAATACGCTTCACAATTCTAAAGAATAATAATTAAACATGTTATCGTACTTAACATGCATAAGAATGATTTCCCCAAATACCTCGATATAATATTGCCTCATCTGGGTCATTAACGAAATAAATTAGGTTATAAAATAAAAAGTAATACTATTACGCTTTACGCGTTAGATAGCTATATTGCACTTCCCATGCTATATAATATTTACACTTCCCGTGCTGAATAAGACTTAGCAAGAAGCTGTGGGGAGACCACGGACACTCCTCGCGGGAAAACCACACAAACACACATCAAATTAGTCACCCAGCAATAAGCAAGCATAGAATTATGACATTCATAAAAGAAAGGTTATTTTAATTCCACCTCCTCAGATATTGCGTACCATAATAAAAATATCCTTGAAAGATCACCACCGGATGATCTTTTTTTTTTTTTTTTGGTGAATCACCAATTTTTTTACTAAGATAAAAATCTAAAGTGTTTTACAAGAAAGAAAGGAAAAATTTAACAACCAAAAGGACATACATATGACCTAAAAACAATCAGCAAAATCTATAATATTTCCTGTTGGGAATCTCTATTTGAATTAGATGTGCTGGTCTTCCAGTGTGATGTTCAATTTCTCCCATCTGCAGGTTCACTCCCTTCTTGGCCAAGCTATCAGCAGAGAAATTGAATTCTCTGTAATAATGCTCATAATAAATTTGAGATAGTAAGGCTTTAGCTCTGAGCCATCTTGATCTAAAGCACCATGGAATTGCTCCTTTCTGAAAGTTCTCCACCACTGTCTTTGAATATGATCTTATGATAATATTATCACAATGCAAATTTACTGCCCATTCAATAGCCCATATCACTGCCAGAGATTCAGCTATATAATTTGAAGCTATTCCCAGTCCACCTGAAATAGTCCAATGACTCTGCATTCATGATCTCTTGTTATTATCCACATCCTTTCAAACCAGGATTTCCTGCTGCAGCACCATCACATCAAAACAGAACAAAATCTCTTGGTGGATTCAACCACAAATATTCTCTAATAGTTGTAAACTTTGTTCTTCTATGAGCCAGCTGGAAAAAATTTAGAATTTTTGAATTATAGTCATGAATCCATTTGGTTCCTTTCATTATATATCCTCCATAATGAACTAAGTATAAAATTCTACTCTTAAAAGCATTCTCATTTGGCTGTGCATTTTCAAATATGATTCTTAAGAAGAAACCACAGTTCTCTCATAGTGGAGAAAGCTGCAGTTAACCAAACTTGTTTAATAATGGGACTTTGATTTTTTGCACATTGTATGATATTATCAAATGATAAGGGAGTGGGAAAATTAAAAAAGTTACCTAGCCATTGACAGATTTTCAAACTGAAGCTGCAGAACCACAAAAGATGGAGCATGTTATCTTGATCTTGTCTACATACATAGAAACCATAGAGTACCCCTGAGAAATTCTCTTCTGATCATCAACAAAAATTCCTTGTTGTATATTCCAAAAATTTCTTGAAATACCAGGGTGAAGGAAAGATTTCCATATATGAGAAGGCCACACCACCGGATGATCTACAAAGGTGAAACTAGAACAACCACAAATATGTCACTCAGACTTCACCAAACTCATTGGAGAAAGTGAAAGCGGAATAACTCCAGACTCGAATGATAGTGCCATCCACACAGAGTGCCCATACAAACCATGATTCTTTAAGCTACCACGGTAAGTCCCGAAGGTTTTACAATCAAGCATAATATACAAACGAATGGATTCTCACAAGAAATTGTGACAAAGTAATATTGAGAGCCGAAGCCCCTATTAACGATATTGACTCATCTGGGCTATTATAATCATAAAAATAGATATAACATTTGGAGAATCTAAACAATGCATATTACACAACATACCCAATAATTTACACACAAATATGCTCATAAGAAGTAATGGCACATCATGCTCGCATATGAAAAGGAACTTAATGATTACAAGAAGATTACAGAGTTCCCACCTGATATTGAAGGCAAACCACGCCTACCTTGAAATCCACAATCCACTGGTTCATCCTATGAATCATTCGTTGTTAATGACGACTAACTGTTAATTTCACAAGCACTCTAAGAAATTATCCAAAAGGCTCATACAAGGCTCATATCATAATCTCATACAATTCTCTAGTTATAAGCTAAGTGAACTATCTAATGGTTCTACACTCCTTTCAATCTCTATCTTTATCATATCAAAGGTTTACTAATTCAATTTGGTTGGTTCAATAGTCCATTTAATAGGTCTAATGAATATCTACATCTTTGTAGAAGGAACCGAAATCTAATTTGGACCATAAGGGGTCCAAATCATCACAATAGGAAAACTAGTCTTACGCCAAAGTACATCAAACCGGCCCATTAACAAAGGTCCAGTCCATCTGAGTTAACTAATGGTCACTGACAGTCAAAGGGGTCAATTAACGGTCAACACCTAAGGTTAGGTCAAAGTCCAGTCAATGGTCAACTCGGGTTAACTCGGTCAACGAGTCAAATAGGAATCGGTCTAGGTCAACTCAGTCAAAAGACTGATTCATGTAAGTCAGGTTCATAATTGACTCAGTCAGATTAACTGAGTCAGCTAAGCAAACTAGTCAGACATCTGACTGGAATGGCTAACATGCATACTTCTATTGCAGACAAATTTGAACTCTATTTCAATATCAATTCATTTAACATCTTAACCTCAATTCATTCAATCTTAAACAAACTTCAATTCCAGTTACAATTAGAAACTCTAATTACCTGCAACTGCAGCTTTAAGCTTCCATAAGAGATATTCAACTCAGCACATTCATTTAACCCTCATTCTAATCACACAACATCTCATTCAACCCTATTCATACATTCTCATGTTACTACCACCTTTAGCCCAATCCTAGGCAACATTTAACATTTTAACTACGTTGCTGTTACAACCTCAAGCAACAATCATAACACCATCTGCATTTACTAACTTCAACTCAGGCAATACCTTCATCAGTACATACAATGCCTGCATTTTCATTTATATTCATTTTATTGAACCATTACCTGCAATCTTAATACACAAACAACCATCATCTCAAACCACCAACACATCTAAACAGCAACTTCAACACCACCACCTATATAAAGTTCATATACGTCATACAATTCTTTCATCTACAAGCCATTCATCCATCATCCACAATATGACCAATCTCATACTCCCACAGGTTCAACTCCTCCCTACAACTTAGCCATCTTTCTACTAACCCAGCATGAGATAATTCTATATAATTCAAAACAACAACCAAACTCCATTCCATACCCAACTCAAGCCTTACTAAATTATCAACTACACATACTCAATCAATAACACTAAATAACTTCACTAAACCGATCATGAGAACAATTACCTCAAGAATATTTCATCCAAACAATCTATTGCAATCTCCTCCCTTATCTGTCAGTTCACCACAACCAACTTCCAACAACCTTCATTAAAACAGAATCAAACCCTTACCCTCAAATTCGAGTTATTCTTCAACCTCATACTCCAATTTATGATAAACCCATCTTTAATCTTTCTCCTAGACCTTCAACTTCATCTTCTACATCTTCTCCGAGTTCATCTTATAAACCCTAATTCTTTAATTAATCATTATAAATTGAAAACCAGTTGCGAATCCTTCTTCATTACTATCAACTCACAATAACCATCACCAATTGATGTAGGAAATCTGCCTATAACGTGTCAACTATTATAGTTGATCCCTTTTCGTTTGTATCAAAAATGTTTGTTGATCCCTAGCGTCTATTTTAGTTTACTTGCTTTGCAAGTCCTTTACTTTTCTAGTTTAGGTAGAATTCCTTTTTCTTTTATTTTAGTCGGTTCTTGAGAACCCATTTAAAGGCTATGCCTTCTTGTTTAGAGGATACAATCTTATTATCAATCAATTATCAATTTAATTATCAATTTACAAACCTAGAATCTTGATCCTTGAATCAGATTTTATTAAGTTTATGACGAAACTTAAACTCTATCCTCCTCTCCAACAACTAGTTTGCTTTCACCTCTATCAATCTTGATCTGTGCTACACTACCAATTACTTAATTTCATCTTGAATGTCACAAAAATCCTCAATTGATTTCATCTCTCAGAAACCCTAGTTTTTCTTTCTATAATTCATATCTTCTCTCGAGTTTGAATCAGCTACAGATAATCATACCAATACCATCAACTATTCCATAATATTCTGCACCTCCTATCGATCACAAATCTTCCGTTTGACCTCTCAATTCAATCGCAGAAGCAGAAGAACAAGAGAAGAGAAGAAACAGAAGAAAGAAATAAGAAGAAAGAAAGAAAAAATAAGAATAATAAAAATGACTTCTCTTCGATCCGTTTGGGGATAAGGCCGACGAGATTCACTGAGGCACCCAGAAACTTAGATATGGGCTGTCAAGTCGGTTATACTTCTATTGATGGTGGATTTTCATTTAAGTCTAAAATTGTAAAAGCCAAAATTATGCGCTAACATCTTGCAAAAGATAAAGTCATTAATGAGTGATGAATACTTCTTCACTTTACTAATTCACCTAGAATGGAGCATGTGGCAACAATCCTAGTATTTTGTGAATTAAATACACGAAATTCATCCAGGTTGGAGCATGTGGCAACAATCCCATATACCCTGTGAATTATTATTAACTAATGCATGACCATTCTTGTATTTCCTGTACTCATTACGGTGCGGCATGACGACTGAGTGTTGTTCTCAGCAGAGCAACACAAACCTCCAAGCATTAGTAATAAAATATATACGAAATACTCTTACGGGCTGCAACTCTCGGTGTGTTATACTAGCCCGATTGAGCATATTTTTGAATCTAGATTGTCCATATCAATCTCAGAAACAATCATGACCATGCAAGTTGGTTGTACGATTTAACCAACCTAGACGAACCCTAGCAGGAGAAGGCAGCCACATCAATGACCACCAGCGGGCCCCTTAATGCTATGGTCGGTCAAGTACAAGTCACGCCCTCCAAACAACCACCAAACACCAGCCTGGAGTTGGATGTTCAAGCTGGTATGAAGCGGCTTGGAGGAGCTCGTACGAACAAAGGCTGCCTACGGCAGTCTCAAATCCATCACGTCCGTTCATCTTCGCCGGCGCGATTTGACGTCGCGGATCCTCCCATTCCCGGTCGGACAAGCACCGTTATGAACATCGGAGGGCCCCCTTTCTACCTGCATAGCCGACCATCTCACGACCTAGCCAGGAAGGAATAAACGCTTACCTAAAGTTTGGCGGCGTGATGCTTTACGGGTCGTAGGAAATTCCACTAAGGGTTTTAAATCGATCCAGACCATCCAACTTCACCGGCATGTTTGGATGGTTAGATCAGACCCCTAGCCATCAGACAGGTATTGGCGTGATCACCACCAGGCCAATGTGGGCCCCACATGGTCGGCCTCCCCAAAGGAGGAGCATAGCTTTCCAAACCGTTAGGTTGAAGTCGTGTACACACGACCGATCCAAAACCCTAATTAGGGTTTGTGGCATGTTACATGTGTCGCTAATTGATCACGAGCGTCCATCTTCGCAAGACTGGACGGAGGGTGTAGATGTAGACTTAAAAGGTCCTGAGCATGTCAACATGATCATCGTGGGCCCACCTACACACATGACCGATCGACCAAGGCCAACCATGGCCAGATGTCTCGAAACGCGCGCCCGAAGTGGCATGGTGCATGGTTTCCAACTCCTTTGCAGCGTGGGATTTCTGTTGCAAATCGATGTCAATTTCTCCTCTTTGTCGGTCAAATTGAGTGGCCTAGATCGCACCTTCATGGGACAGTGAGGTATGGACGTGTACACCGGCATGCCGTCTACACGCATGCCTGGTCGGTCCTTTCGAAAACACCTCCCATGCTTGGTTTCGACCAAGCTAAAGAGTGATGCTTGCGCGCCTCTTCAAAAACCTAAAACTTCATCAACGGTTGCAGATGAGTGTCACATCATCATCTCGTCCGTCCAACTCTACCAGCTTGGTCAAGCAACCCTGGTTAGGAGTTAAGAGACCAGCAAAGAATCACCACGATCACCGTCCACCAATCTTCCACATGAGGTGATCGGCCAAACCAGGGCTTGCCTGTATAGCCTCCAAACGATCACTCGAAGATGGCTAGACATGATGCTATTTTAAGACGCTTAAATTCGTGACTTACTCCGTTAATCCTTAAAACAGCGATGCTTCATACATGTTGAATATACCTCGATGCAATACCTGCATACAATACACACGATACTTCACAAGTATCGACTTCCTAAATAACTTAGTTATGTAGTCTAGCATTACATGCTACTTTTTGTGGGTCCCACGATCCACACACTCGAGACATCAATCATGTCACAAACTGGGGATACATCTTGGGGTATTGGTGCGGCGGTTTACAGCATGCAGCGTGCAACGCGCCATCACAAGAACGTGTCAGGAAGTCATGGACGGTTAGAGATGACAGGAGAAGTGGGCAAGACTGGTCGTGTGACACTAACACAACTCCACTACTCCATCACTCCACTTTCTCCACTTCCCACGAGAGACGTGAATAAGGCTCAAATGACTTGTATAAATAGGTTCTCCTCCCTATTTCGAAACACAACAACAAGAACAAGTCCAGACAGCAGAGGCAAGTGTTGATACCATCGTATTTAAAAGCGGAACTGATAGCTTACATCCTGCAAGCCAGCTCAGCTTTCTGATACAAGTCATACATAGCCAACACCTTCACAATCTCAACACCTTCTTTGCTTCCCTCCCTAAGATCAACCCCATCTCCTTCACTTTTTGACCGAAACAAGTCTGGAACGACCATTTCTTGGTTTAGGCCGGATTTGCACAGATTGATTTCTCGAATCTACAAGCACTCCCGTGTAGTGCATTTGTCTAAGGTTTAGACTCATTTCTCACCCACACACCCCAAATTACCAAAACCGGCAGAAATAGTTTTCACCCATAAACAACTTCATAAAGACTATTTTTCCATTCATACTTATCTGATGATATCTTTTTCTTCTAGTATCCAAATGATACGTTCGAGTAGTCCATTGCGCATAACTTTTCGATATCTATCTACACGTCCTAGTTTCTATCTAGATCATTGTTAGATTAATTTCTATTAATTAAAATCTATATTAACTAATCGAGTCCTTAGTGGGTAAATCGTCTCTTGATCATCTCTTGACCGGTCTAATAGCGTTGACGAGCTTGAGGGTCCTTACATAAATTATCTAGGACTAGTAAATAAAATTTGGTGGTATGAGCCTCCTAGTGTGTTAAGTCATGTACTCTATCAGTATAATTGTCTAGTTGAGTCTATGTAAGTTGGTTTTTATGGCGTTTTATGTTCTTTTTTAAATAAATCCTATTCTTTCTTTGCTCCAAAAAAAATGTATAAAAAGTTTATGTCGTGTGTAATCAACCAGGGCAATTTCCTGAGTACCATTTGGAGGTCGTGTGACAATAATTTTCTCATGTTTGTCTTACGAGTGACAATAATTCTTTTAAGTAAAAATATGATATCTCTAGAAAAAACATGGTATCAGGTGAGAGGGCGGTTTCAAAAGTCATAAATGATATCCCTCAAAATAATATGGTATCAGGTGAAAGAAAGTTTCGAAAGATTTAAAATGATGAGTTGTGAAGAGGATTTTCCTTACTTCTTAGTTCAGGGTCAGAGCCCGTTTTTTACCGGCTCTAACCTCCCAAAAAATTATGCCCAATATGGTTTATTTCATTTTTTTTCTAAAAGGCAACTCCTTCGGCAGGGATATCAAAACATCCACAATTCAAGAAGAATCCTTACAAATAGGGATGGTTAGAGTTTATCTCCCACTATGAAATAATCCTTACGGCATGGATATCAAAACCTACATATATATTTTAAAAATGAAAATAATTATCATCCCGTCACCCATATGGTCATTAAGTAACCTGATATGAAAATTATGAAATAAAAATAAATGCATCTGATCTTTTTTTTTTCTCGAAAAAGAGGCTAGCCTCAAATATATTGATAAATGATACTCTGATTCATAATCGGGACTGAATACATGACTGACCAAGGTATTTCCAGCAATTACAGGTATTAAAAACAGGCAACAAATACCAATACAATCACAATACTTAGGACCACAGATATAAATCATACTCTGAATCAAAATCTTAATCATCCCATACAAGTTTTGAAATAGCATAACATGTTTAATGGCCTATTTTGGATTCTAAGTAACTCTTCCAAATCATATAACACCCACAATTAATACAGATGTTATGATCCAACCATTTCTCAAGGGTTTTTCAAAAAACAAAGTAAAAACAGATGACATGTGTATAAAATAATCTGAAAATCCACCCATTTGTCAAGGGATTTTCAAAGTAACAGTAGCAGAGATAACCAAAATCGGTCATCATCGGATGAAATCGTCTGAATCGTTGTTCCAGTCATTGTAGTTAATCTCGGCCATCTCGGCGAGATTTCGCATCTCTTCCCAAGAGCGAGACGATTCTCATAATATCGTGAGACGATATTATCCAGGTAATATCGGATGGTACCGGTTTTATCGGCCAGAACCGGTTTATCTCGGCCGGAAATGTTCCTTTTTCTTTTCATTAGATTGAAAAATCTTACATTCGCAAACAACAATTAAAGAGAACCATTTTTGTTGATTTCTCATACAAAGATTAAAGGAACCATTTTTATTGATTCAACATACATATAGAACCCAAAAACGCTGGGAAAAGATTTAATCAACCAATACTGATAAACAAGCTAAGAAAATTAATCACATTGTGAAAAAAATAAAACATGATTATTCTTTAGGAGCTCCCTGTTATCGTTGTTGAAGAACCCCTTGCATCAATTGTTGTTGAAGAACTCGTTTCATAACAAGGTTATTGTTGTTCATCCTCTGTTGATGTTTTATTATTTGAAATTTGGGGATTAAGTTAGGGTTTCCAAACTAAATAAGAAAAACAGAGTAAGAAAAAGTTGATGCTGTATTATTTGAAATTTGGGGATTAAGTTAGGGTTTCCAAACAAAATAAAAAAAAAAACAGAGTAAGAAAAGATGAAGATTTCTGGTGTATATTTTTCTAGTCTGATTTGAAGCATAAGATTTGAAAGAGGGAGGCGGAGAGACCGAGTGAAAAGTGAAAAGCATGTCTTTTGAGTTTTGACTACAGTACATGAGTGGTACACTTGCGTTTTGGATATTCCATGCCTATATACGTGTCCACACAACTATAGTTCATGTGTGCTATACGTGTGTAATACTTATCTGTGATGCGAGTTTGCATTCACAAGTCATCGGTGCACCCAAGTTATTATACCGGCGAGGAAATGTCAAGTGTGTGTGATATTTTAAGAAAATATGTGAGAAAAACTTTCACAAAAGTTGTAGATATAAAATTTGGAACATATATTGTACCGATATATGAAACCGAGATCTCTCCGATACAATGTTGTACCAGTGCACCGGTCCCAGCCGAGACAAAACCGATATCCGATATTAACTACATTGGTTCTAGTGTCATGTTGTTACCGCTGAAGTCTTTTGAAAACCTGTTGCTGAAAACCTAAAACTAGAAAAACTAGTTGAAATGAAATATATCTAAGGAAACCAAGATCAGTGAAGCACCCTAAAGCACCAAAATCACTTAAATCTAAAACATAAGAAATTAAAATCCGATCATCACCAACATCGAATGATGCAAATCTGATTTGAATCGGTGGAGATGATGTTGTTGCTTCAAGTTCTTCGGAAATCAGGACTAAATACGAACATATGCTAATTTCTTCTCAACAATACATCACAAATCATACATGCATGAACATCCATGGATCTGCAAAACAAACCCATAAATTTCGAGACAACAATGAAATAAAAACTAATATAAAACAAACTTAGATTAAAATATAACATGGAAGTAAAATAAGTGGTAAGAGAGCTTGGGTTGTTAGTTGATCTGCTCAGATCAGTTCCTTCAGAAAGAGAGAATTTTTGTCTCAAAATTTTGTCAAGACTTAACATATGAATGATAAAATCACCCATAGGCATTATGGAGTGGTTTTTTGTTTTTTGTTTTTTTTAATTTTAACTAGATCATGGCGAAAGCAACCACTGTGACACTAGATTGTAGATTATCGCTAAGCTTTAACTAGTGGGTGCGAGTGATGTGTAACACCCACTAGCCACTGCGGAAACTCAGTTTTTGGAAAATATTTTATTTTTCTAGTTCTTTCGATGATTAAAATTTTGTCTTGAATATTTGATTTATTTTCCTGTAATTTATATTTCTCTATATTTATGCATATTAGAATTAGTACATCGGATAACGATTATTACATGAAACTAGTTGGAAGCCTAACAAGCTAAGCTCCAACGACATACTACTACATTAATTGAACAGGTTGTTGTGCTAGCCTACCAGCGAGCCTCATGGGTAACCTAGCCAAAGGAGCCGAAGCGGATGGGGGGCTGAGATTATGTCACAAGGGGGCAAACTAACTCTACCTTCCATGTTAATTTCTGCAATATTACATCGGATTAAAGGGAACAAAAAAGGAATATTGATTTCCTTATTCACTATTTAGACGAAAAATCAGTTTTCATCACCATAAATCAAAACGTCATACAACTTGGTTTTTTTTATTTCTCTTCACTTGGCTTTATTTTATTTGTCTAGTTCTTTCGATAGCCAAGAAATGACTGACCAATCCATATGAACTCGGCCATATTGCTTGCTTTGATATATATAGATTTAGAATGATTTTTTGGGCACTACTCAAAAATGGTGGGGGACTACTAAGAGATAAAATATCTACCCTATAATTATTAGGGGTGTCCTAAAGTGTGGAAATGACTAACCTACCCTTAACCTATATATATTTAACCACCTCCTCCCATCACCACCACCTATATATATAACCACATCCTCCCATCACTACCGCCGCTCACCACCATTTACCATCACCGACCACCTCGAACCACCACCACAGTCACCTCTATATATAACTTAATTTAAATCATTAACAAAACAAAATCAAAATCAAAATTATAACAAGCCCATTAATTGTCATTCATTTTTGGTTGAAAAATGAGAAGTAATTATCAAAATGAGTTGAAAATGGAAGTTGCAGAGAGAAGTTCGGCTAGGAATTATCTGAAAACTTTGTCGAACTAGTCGAACTCAACTTTAATGGAGGTTTTTCTTTTAGAGAAAAGTTAGGTTACGTCGCAATTTTTTTCCTAACGAACTTTTACGTCGCAATTTTTTCTCCTAACCGAACTTTTCTCTGAAAACCTATATATTGAGTTCGGTTACGTCGCAAATTTTTTCATTTTATTTTCCCAGTCGAACTTTTAGTTCGGTTACGTCGCAATTTTTTTCTCCTAACCGAACTTTTCTCTGAAAGAAAAAACTCCATTAAAACTGAGTTCGGTTACCTGTGTTTTTAGAAATAATAGCCGAACTACACTTGCAGATGAATTCGGCTACATGTTCTTCAAATGTCGTAGCGAACTTTGTTAACCAAACCGAAATCAATTTGTAAATTGTTCATTTTTAGGAATGTTTTGGCCAATTCAAGCACCATTAACTAAATTTGAAGTATCCGTGAGTACCCAAAACATTATACTCTTGTTGTGGCTCTTAAAGAAAAGATCTAACTTTTTTTCTTCCAAAATCCTCATCTTCATCTTCTTCTTCTCCCTCTCAATATTTCTTCTTTTAAAAAAACACAAATTATTAATTTAATCTCACTAATTATTAATTAACTCACTAATCAATACACTAACTAACTTTATTAACAAGGGCAAGTTTGGTATTAAAAAAATTAGATAAGGGGTGACTCAAAATTACTTCAAATATCCCCAAAAAAATGAAGGGTAGTCCCCCTCCATTTTTGAGTAGTGCCTAAAAAATCATTCTAGATTTAACTGGTTCAGGCCTGGTGCAAATATTTCTCGCTAAGCCCAAGTCCCTCCAACTCCAACATCTGTATAGTGTAGAAATTTTGAATGCGAATGTAGTTTGAATTTTGAAGACATTTTTTTTTAAGAATGAAATTTTGACGCTGCGAGACTGCCACCTCTAAACGGCGGAGTTTTGTCTTGATATTTTAGTGTTACAGAGTATAGCCCTTTTTATCACTCTCCTGAGTACAATTTCTGGAAAGTAGGTTTCCAAATTCAATCAAAAACTCTCAAGGAGTAACTTGTTGGACTGGGACTTCTATTATGTGTATGTTTCCCAATCCCGCAACCACACGGATTAGGAAACAAAACTCTACTCAAGCGGCACTTGTATATAAAGCAGCACCTGGTATCAGCTTGCAGCCCTGATTATGCTTTTTCCCTTTTCTCCGCAACATGGATGTGTATGATTGGAGAACTAGCATACCTGCTGTGAATAGACAGAAATTCATAGATAAAATAACTCAATCTCTTACGAGGCAATTGCCCCCTCAGGAATTTGATGCTGCAGATAGTGTTCATGCAGCTGCACAGTTTGAGGGAGACTTGTACAACTCTGCCAAAAGTCAGTCAGATTACTTGATAAAAATAAGCAAGAAGATTGTGACTCCAGGTCTTCGACTAGAGGATCTAGAGGATGAAACAAGTGATAGCTCTTCTGCACTGGCTGCATCTGTTCCTACTTCTGCCATTACAACAACAATTGCTACTGCCACTGCTGCTGCAAACGAAACTCCTGCTCCGACTAGAGGACGTATCCGCTTTCAACAAGAATCAGTCAAAAGGAAGTTACCGGTAATAGAATTTGGCAACTTTCTAAGGAAATCGAAGAAGAAGAAGGCTGAGGAAGCAGATTCAGAATGTCCAATATGCTGGGACTGTTTGAAGAGAACTGACAAGATCCGAGAGCTGTCTAGATGTTCTCATGTATTTCACAAAGAGTGTCTGGATAAATGGATTGATCAGCAGCGATTCTCATGCCCGTATTGTAGAGCACATCTCTAATTTGATAACGGTAACCCCATATTGTGCAAGGAATGGATGGACTGCAATGTCTGCAAGTCCAGCAAAGACGAGGTTATAATTTGACATCTAGAAGATCTCTGCTTCCCAGAGTCTCCACTACTCAAAGTTCTCCCAGTGATATTTCTCATTTTTATGGTACTTTTTCCCAGTAGGAAAAACATGCCAATGAAGAACTGTGTTCTAAAAAACAAGCCCAGTAACTGATGTGTTCATTGGATAATCACAATTAACCATGACAATCAGTTGCAAGAATAGGAATTTTAGTGTTCAAGATGACAAAAAAGAGATGAATAGTGAATACATTGCATTGCCTGAATAAGACTGATCTTTACCGACCACTCGAATAAGCCCAGTTTTTTTTTTTTTTTTGATCAGAAATAAGCCCCAGTTGTAACAGCTAACTTAGTAACTTTTATCACGAAACAGAGAGTTTCACAAATTATCTACATACATCTGCTATAAATAAACTGGTTATTCTGACTACAAATGAGATTGTTATAAGACCGATTTCAACAGATTTAGGCGCACAGAAAACCTCCTGAAATGGCACTCACGAAATCGCGTCTACTTGTTACGTTTGAGAGCAAGTCTTGCTTGACCTTTCTTGGGTGCAGCTTTCCCTCATTTTTCTGAGATAGTAGTCCCTACAAATTTGCATTTAACGCCTGTCAGATAATGCTGAATCGGAAATCAAAAAGTATGATTCTAAGACAAAGCAGATAACCACCAAATCAACAATAGACCTTAACTTCAAATGGAACACTTAAAACGGCATTGGGATTCATACTAAATTACTTGAAGAATTTTGGATTGAAATTTCTTGAGATTCTGGTACTATTGCTATACACAAACGGGAGAAAAGCAACAAGATATATCGGCTATGAATACCAATGTGCATGCTCCCTACATTTTAAACATCAGGTCATCACCCACAATTAAACACGTTGACAAGCATATTTGCTCAAGATAATATCACACACTGACATTAACAAAATACGAAAGCCTAAACTTCAACATTTTTGTAAGAATTGTCAAATTGGATATATCCTGGTACTCTGAAATATCTGATTTCTGTAGTAGCAGATAACATACTTGATTATGCAACATGTTTTGTGATCCCAAGGCCACCTAGCTTTACCGAAGATACTTACCATAATTTCAGTACTACTAATATGTTCACTTCTGTAATCAATTTGGGTAACCATCAACAAATTTAACACCTTGCAATGGCTTAGAAGTATCAAATCACATAACAAAAAATTATACATGCCAATGAGTTGAGATTCTTGAGAATATGGTTCCTTAATGTACTTTGCTGTAAATTCTTTACCTGAAATCTAACTGATTTTGTACTTGAGAGCAAGCTGAACACCTAATTGCACTGCTTTTGCTCAGGAACAACTCTTACCAAGCACAGCTACTCTAGTTTGATTGAAAAACAATTAGGTGAGTAAAGTTCAAACTGCCATTTACATTGACAATTGATTACCCCTATTAAACCGGAAGGAATCAAAGCTTACCACTATATGGTCTTGAATTTCCTCGGATTTTCCCTTTTTTCAACAGGCTTCCAGTTAGTGCTGACTTCCTAATAATGATGCCTATTTTCAGCTGGAAACTCAGCACAGCATTTTCCAACCAGGGTTTTCATGAATTACTTTCCTCCTTTTGATAAGTCTTTGATTGCAGCTTTACATCTCTGGTGTCCAAGTAGGAATCTGTAAAAATTCATCACAATTGAGTTAACTAACAATCAAAAAGTATATCGTAAATTCTTTTAAAAAGAAATCTTTATAGATAGACAACATACCTGAACTGGCGGCAGAACCACATACCAAGGATAGACCAACCACACGACCCCCTAAATCAAAACCATGAGAGAAGATATCATCATGCTATTGTGTGGCTATGATCTCCAGGATATGTGTAAGCCTTCCCATACAAACCCAAAACTCCATTCATAACAACAACCCATTTCTGATCTGATCAGATCTTTGAGATTTTGATACCGGCGGCCGGCCTCACTAATATCTCTCAAATTTTTGTATTTCTAAAACATCAAATGAAATGTATTAGAGCAACTGCAGTGGGACGAGTAAAACTAAAGACTAAAAACCAAAAAAAATTTAAAGATATGGTTTTAGTCCGTGGTGAGACACTACGTTGGAGGAGTAAATTTGGTGGAGCGGAGTTAGAATGGTTCGTCTGATATGGGGCGTAGTTGTTAAGTGCGTTTGGGTTGGACGCAACTTTAAGTTACGCCTGATGTTGGGCGGTGTTTAAATTTGCGTTTGGTATGGAACGTAATCCAGAACTACGCCTGACGGGGCGCAAATACAAAATACGCCTGAATGGGACGCAAATACTACAAATCGCCTAATGGGGCGCAACTTGGAACTACGCCTGATGGGGCGCAACTAAGTGACTCCGCCTGATAGGGCGCAATCGTCTGATTACGTTTCCCCTGGTGTTTTCCTATAGACTTCCTTAACAAGGATCACCTTGCCCTACCCTGACCTCAGTGGATTGGCTTCTATGTTTTTCCAACCCCTATAACAATAACTACCATTTTAGAAATACTTGTCTTATATGTACCATTTTCACACATTTATTACCAGCACATGTAGTAACAGGCGGTAATAATACTTGTCTTTTATGTAACAATAACTACCATAAGAAAACGGTGAAGGACGGGGCGTAGATATAAATTGTGCCCCATGTAGTAACAGGCGGTACTTATAAATGCGCCCATGCATTAACAGGCGTAACTTATAATTGCGCCCCATGCATTCAACAGGCGTGATAGGGTGTAGAATACATCCTATTTACTATCTATTGTTTATGCTTTCTTTGCTATTTTTCTTGTAAATTATGTATTTTACGCCTGTTTTGAGTTTTGTAGCTACTTTGGAGTCACACGGAGGAAAAGAAGAAGAAATCACCCAATTTGAGCCAAAAGGGCAAAAAGGTCATTTTACAGGCGATTGATATATGGAGCCCATTTGAGGTTAAGGGGCAACCCAATTTGGAGGAGTACTAAAGCCAGGCCCGATCAAGGCTAAGGGGGTTGTCATCGTGGTACCCCTTATCATTTATCGTAGGGTGTAATTATCCCTGGGGTGTCCCCTAGCCTATGCAGTAGGGTACCGATATCCTGTCCTACCCCAAATTATTACCCTAACCCTAAAATTGAGAGGTATGTCTCTCATTTCTCCCATTCACCTAAAAATTGAGAAAGAACGAATGCCGCCATTGTGAAGCTCGGGGAGATGCGGACGAGAATCGAGAGAATGGGATCGTGATGGCTCTAGTGGTTTCTAACTGGCTGCTAATCGAGAAAGAAAGTGGGTTTTTATTCAGGGGAAGAAATCGGAAAGACCTGATCTTGCAAGTTAGGGTTTACCAAATTGAAAACCGGTGAAGATGATTTGAATCTGCTGCTTCCATGGTGATTCGAGAAGCGATTATTAGGGATTGAGACGTGATCTTTGTTGATTTTCATGAGGCTAGGTTGAGTTGCGGATGACCAATTTGAATCCGAGAGCTCGTTCTTGCGGCTATGGATCTGCGATTGGTTGAGATGTAAATAGAGATGGGTTTGTGAGAGATCGACTCGGTGAGAAGAAGTGAGGTGATTAAGATGTAGAGAGAAGAAATCGATGTTCTTTGTCTGCACCGATTCGGGGGTAATGGAGATGAAGAAATGTGCAGAGAAGGAGTTGATGCCGCTGTTGGTGGTGAGAAATGGGTTCGGTAAATTGAAGCTGAAATTGAGAGGGGTTGCTGCTGCCAGGGGATTGTTGAATCTGTGAAGGTAGTGGCGCTGTCAAGAACCAGTTGCGATGCTAATGGTGGTCTCGAGGTGCGATGCTCTTAGCATTCGATTGAGCTAGTGGATTTGAAGATATGGTGGATTCTTGAATCTGTGAAGGTGGTGGTGCTGAGCTGATGGTGGCCGATTCTGGGTTCGATTCGTTGTTGTTGCCGGTGTTTGATTGAGCTCGAGTCTGGAAGGAAGGGAGAAGTTTAAGTTGGTTTACTGGGATTTGAATGTGATGGCAATGAGCTGAAACCGAGTTGGGTTCTTCTTCATCTGAGAGACGAAGTCCGAGTTTGATGAATGGTGCATCTCAAGATGAATTTGGGAATTGCTGTTATAGAGCTGAGTTGTTGCTACTGATTCTTAACTGAAGCTGATGATGAACAAATGTATGAAGTGAAGCTGTTGAACTGAAGCAGCTAGTGAGAATTGATTACAGGTTCAATGTCAGAGTAAGGGTTTGCCGAGAGTTGGAACATAAGTGAAGCTTGAATGCAATAGATGTTTGTGAATGAATGTCACAGGATCGAAGAAATAATGGCTCAAATTGGCTGGGAAATCCCAGAAAACAAAATGAAACTCGTACGGATATTTCTTCCGCGAGTCAACTCGAATGGCGATGACCGATCCAGTAGATCCAAAGATGCAAGATCGAGTAAGACGAGTAAGCTCAAAGAAGACCGACTCGAAGTGACTCACCATCTGGTTTGACTTGATTGACTGACGGTTGACCCTTTTGACCGTTAGTCATAACGGTGGACTGACGGAATATTCCGTCGAATATATCGTTGACGGTGAAGAACTCAGGTGACCGGCGGTGACTATTCCGGCCGGATTCCGGCCATAATACCATTTTTCCGGGGAGCCAAAAATTCAAGAATTTTCTATGGACTTCTCTCATGGGTGTGAAGACTTGGACTAGGAATTGGATGGAGAATTGGGCTCAAATTTGGAAAGAAAAGATGGAAGATGAGAAAGACTTGAATTTGGAAATTGAATTGCTAAAGGAAAAGGGTTCTATTCCTTGGAAGATTTGGAGAATATTGAAGCCTATAAATAGAGAAGTTTTTCTACATCTTTTACACACTTCTTTACACACACAACACTTGTGTTTTTGCTAGCTTTTGAAAATTCTTCTTCTATATTATTTGTGTGAACTTGAAAATTCTCCTTTTAATAATTATTTGTGTGAATTTCAAAAGCATGAGTAGCTAATTTTCTTATTGATTGAGGATGAATTCCTAGTTTTTAACATGATTTGAGTTTTGTTTCAATTCTATCTTGAGGTTTTTTTCACATGATTATCGATTGTTTTTACTAATAGGAATGTTTATTCATTCATTCATGATTGATAGATTGTTTGGAGTGCACGCTAAATTGATTTGTTAATTGATCTAAATCTAGTATAAGTTAGGGAATACGTAATCGTTCTCGACACTTTACACAAGTAGAAAACACGAGACCTTGCGGAGGGATTCCGTGGAGCAATTGTGTGTAGAAACAACGCTAGAAAGTGAACCAAGCGAACCGAGTTTAACTACTAGTACTAAACCTAAATTCATAAATCTTAATGCATTCAGGGAATTACATCTTGTAAGCGAACCTCAAGGTGGTTCTTTTGAATAGAATCTGATAACTAAGCGGACTTAGTACTCAGTGAAATAAGGGATTTTGGGGCTAGCTAAGCGGACCTGCTATCCTACGGTTGGTGATAATCTGTGACTTATAACAAGTAGAAAAGAACATAACTTTAATCATTGTTTTGCAACGAAGAAGGATTCTTTGATCTTGTCTCTCTTATTGATTTCAACTTTAACTTTTAATTGCTTTGTTTATTTTCTTTTGCTTTATACATTCCCCCTTTTTTTCGTGACAATTTTACAACTAGAATCTCTTGCTCCTCGTGGGAACGAACTTGACTACACTATATTACTTGTTAATTAGGTGGAAAAATATTAATTAATTTGTTGTGGTTACGACACGCATCAAGGCGTTACTTATAATTGCGCCCAGCATTCAACAGGCGGTACTAGTAATTGCGCCTGACTACAGGCGGACTTTAAAATCACGCCCGGTCAGACGTAACTTGTGACTACGCTTGAATCAGGCGCAATATTATGGTGCCGCTTGGTATCAGGCGCAAATGTTAATTACGTCCCACCGGGCGGAGTCTAAAATTGCGTTTCAATCGGGCGTACATTAAATTTACGTCTCATTAACAAACGCAAATTACAGCTACGCCCCAATCAGGCGTAGTGTCAAATTACGCCAGACTATAACTAAACCAAAGACCAAATTTGGTTTGGTTTTTAGTTTTAGTCTAGGATTTAGTCTTTACTCCGCTCGATAGTGTCAGTGTTTTCGACCAAATTTTTAGTTTTGGTCGATGACTGTGGATGCTCTTAGGGATTCTTTTTTTTATAGACAACACAAAATTATCATTTACCAAATTGCCCTTCAAATGTAACCATCTCCTCCTCACATAGAGAAAGAGGTCATAGCCTCAAAGGGTAATTCTTATACTCCTTGGGATTTCAACAGGCAACCCATCCAAACTGTTTCAGCCTTGTTTATCATGTTGTGCCAGGGATTGATGGAGTCTGGACTGCTAAGTCGCGTAAAAAACGGGGTTGTAATTTGACATCTAGAAGGTCTCTGCAGCTTCCCAGAGTTTCCAGATATTCAAAGTTATCTTACCGGCATTCGGCATTTTTTATGGTACTTATTTCCGGTAAGAAAAAAAATGTCAATAAAGAATGGTGTTCTAAAAAGACAGGTCCAGCAAGATGTTTCAGTTGCAAGAATCGGAAGTTTAAGTGTTTCAAGGTGACAAAAAAGAGATGAGTACATTGGAATATTGGATTGCCTGAATAAGATTGATCTTTACAGACCACGAAGTTTAAGTGTTTGAAGGTGACAAAAAAGAGATGAATACATTGGATTGCCTGAATAAGATTGATCTTTACAAACCACGAGATAGAGAGAATAAGCCTAGTTGTAACAACAAATTTAGCAACTTTTATCATGAAACAGAGAGTTCCGCAAATTATCTGCATACATCTGTTAGAAATAGTGATGTTATTCTGACGACAAATGAGATGGGTGCAGCTTTCCCACGCCGTTTTTGCATTTCAAGCTTGGATAGTCCCTACACAAATTTGCATTAAGAGCCTGTCAGACATTGATGAATCGAAATTATAGCACAGTTAGATATCAAGACCAAGCAGAAAACCAACAATAGACCTTAACTTAAAGAATGGAACACTTAAAACGGCACTACGATTCATAATGATGTTACTTAAAGCATTTGGACTTGAACCTTTGAGCAATAAAATTGAGTTTCTGGGTGTAATAGAAGTTGCTTACACGTGCTACACACAAATGGGTGAAAAGCAACAAGAAGTGTATGAATACCAAAGAATGTGGACAAGCACACTTGCTCAAGATAAAATCACACACTGACATTAACGAAATAAGAGAGCCTAAACTTTGACATTTTAGTTGGATGGATCCTGGTAAATTAAAGCATAATCGGAGATTCTGAAAATCTGTAGTAGCACATACTTGATTATGCATTAACATATTTAGTGATCCCAAGGTCACTTAGCCTTAATAACAAAGCAAACATATGCGGCTTCACCCAAAGATATGACTTTGATATTGGAATAAACAAATAAGACTCCACGTAGATACAATTTACCCAATGGAGATGCTTAGGTATACCCAAACTACTAAAATGCAAAATCATTGATAGAAAAATTTGTGAAATGCCTAGATATTCTAGTCAACTGTAGTAAGGATATGTGACACATGAAGTATGTACATTCATCCTACTAATTGTGATCATGCTAGTTAAAATGTTCACTTCAGTAATCAATTAGAATGAAATCATCAACAAGTTTAACGCCTTGTGATGGCTTAGAAGTATCAAATCCACATAAGAAAAAGGAAATTAAACATGCCAATGAGTTGCAGGATATGGGTCCTTAAGATTGTTATTCAATATTACTATAAAGCATTTCAAACATAAAAACCCCAAGTTCAATTCAAAAAAAACACCAACTATATAAGAAAAGGTTAAGCTAAAACCAACCATAATGCACTTTACTGTAAAATCCTTACCCGACTGATTTTGTACTTAAGAGAAAGCTGAACACCTAACTGTACTACTTTCAACTCTCCATAATTTGCTGAAATATGATCGAGTTCAGGGTAACCCTTGATCAAGCAGCTACTGGAACAGCCTGTAGGAAAAACAATTAGGTGAGTAAAGTTCGAATTGCCTTTTACATTGACAATTGATTCTTAGCCTTGTAGGTGTGCAACACTATCAAACTGAAATCAGTCAAATTAAGGAAATGCTTACCAATATATGATCTTGAATTTCCTCAGACTTCCTAGCAAATGATACCTATTTTCTGCAGTCTCCTTCTTCTGATAGGCATCTGCAGTTCCCTTACCATATGTCTCATCTAATACACTAGGAATCTGTAAAATTCATCAGTGAGTTCAAGTAACAATCAAAAAAAAAAACGATCTTTATAGATAGACAACATACATCAATTGCACGAAGAAGCCAAGAGAACGGCAAGATCAAACACCAAAAGTTAAAATCATGAGAAGAAAAATGATAGTGCAAATTATGTGGTCTCTCTGGTCTCCAAGGTATGTGTAAGGGCTCCCATACAAACTCAAACCCAAAATTCAAATCATAACAACAACCCATTTCAGATCAGATCTTTGAGATTTTAACACCGCCGCCCTCACCGATCTCTCTCAAATTTTTCTTATTTCTAAAACAACAAATGAGAATGTTAGGTATTTTTTATTTTATATAGGCAACATGAAATTGTCATTTACCAAATTATCCTACAAATCTAACCTTCTTTTACAAAGAAGCCTATTATTGGGGCGTGACACTCCAATATAGGGGCTTCACTTGGATTCTTAATGTCCAAAAAAGTAGTTATGGGATATCCTAACACATATACAAATATCTAGATTACCCTTTAACTAAAATAAAAACTTAAAAACCGTAGAAGTGATTTCACGTCCAGGTTTGGATTAATTCCAACCGTAGAATTTTATTTGCATGTAGTTTTATGTCCAGGTTTGGATTAGTTCCAACCGTAGAAGCTCGTTTTACGTCCAGGTTTCTTTAATTCCAACCGTAGAATCTGATTTTACGTTCAGTTTTCTTTTAATTCCAACAATGAAAGTGATTTTACATCCAGGTTTGAATTATTTCCAACCGTAGAAGTGATTTTACGTCCAGGTTTGGATTAATTCCAACCGTAGAATTTTATTTGCATGTAGTTTTACGTCCAGGTTTGAATTAGTTCCAACCGTAGAAGGTAGTTTTACGTCCAGGTTCCTTTTAATTCCAACCGTAGAATCTGATTTTATGTCTAGTTTTCTTTTAATTCCAACTGTAGAAGTGATTTTACGTCCAGGTTTGGATTATTTCCAACCGTAAAAGTGATTTTACGTCCAGGTTTGGATTATTTCCAACCGTAGAAGTTTATTTTACGGTCAGCTTTTCTTCCAACAAAAACTTTATCCCAGAATTAACTAAATAAGGGTTATTTAGTCATTACAAAATTATTTTAGATAAGGGGTTTTTGATATTACTTATGGGTGACCCGTTTTTGTCCTATTAGAGGACGCCCCTCTAATGGAATGTGACGCCCCAATAATAGCCTTCATAAGGGTAATATGGAATGTGAACCTCGTACAATCATCTATGAAAGTTATAAAAACACCTTTTACCACCTTAGTTTGGGTTGATTTCATGTCAACTAGGTCAAACTGGATTAATTTTAAGGGCTTAGAATTACTCTGAGCAATTTTGCTAAAAGGTTTTATAGCATATTTTGATTCTACGAATATTTAATTTTTGTGTTCAATATCCAAACTAAATTTGGTATGCAGCCTACGCTTCCCAGTTTATGCATTGACTTATATAAGTTTACGGTTCCATGTCTACCATGCAAAACATTCAATCACACAAAAGAAAACACAAGAATCAACTACTTCATCAATTTTTTCGTTAAGCTTATATTGACCTTAAGTCTTATAAGTTTCCTTCAAAATCACATGCCCTTAGGTACGACAAGTTTTCCATAGTCAATTAATATCTTAAGTCTTTTACCATCTACAACAGAACAAGATACAAGATTCTTGCATATGCCCGGAACATGAAAACTTCATTCAATGTGAGAATATTACGTATATGAGCTTCTCGCTCGACCTTTCCCTTTTATGCAACCTCTGTCGCAGGTGAGTTACTCATATAGAGTTTCTCGACATCTCCTATCCTCTGATAGGAGGTGAACAGTCTCTGTTTCAACAAACATGCTTGGTGGCTCCAAAGTCCACCTACTGGTCTCTCACATTAGTTATTAAAATAACTTCCGACATCATGCCACTGAACTCGTACTAGTTTGTTTCAACTAAATTAGCATTAACCATCTACTAATTAAGGTTTTTATGTTGCCTACAATTTACTGCCATATGGCTAGGATTTTACACACATAAAAATCACCCTTAAAGTAATGCTAGATTCAGGTTTATGAAACATATCTTTCTTAAGAAGAATACGCTTAGAGTTGCGTTTGATGTTCCAACCTTTGTCAGCTTTGGAAAAATTGTGTTCATCCACATGCGCCATTAGCCATGTCCCTTTCCGATTTCATGTCACAATCTTCGTTTATACTCTGACTACGGAGATGGTAATTTCCCAATCACCTAATACACCACATCTCAGAAACCTTAGTTCCGAAACGGAAGATAAATTATGAAATTTGAAGATAATATCTAGATTTACAAACTTCGTTTGAACCACCATATCAAAAAACTCATGGTTACCCCATAAAAACTACTTTAGTTAACAAAACATTTCTGCCCGTCAGAATTTTTCAGGAACGTTTCTCTGTTTTGTAAAATATCAAAAAAATACTTTTACAACTCCAAAAATTCTGAAATTTTACGTGGGTAACTATCAGGATGTCCACTACGTTGTGTCAAAAGGGTTCATTGAAATTCCTTATAGGTTGAGAGATAAATTCGAAACTCTACAACTGACCAAAAATTCATTTTATGTTTTTTCACTCCATAATTAACATTCATGATTCACAAACCAATCAACCATTCTTGATTATTACAAATTCTAATGTCTTAAGATTGTTGGGTGCAATAATCAAAAACAAGGAAAAAATCAAATAAGCAAAAGTTATTAATACTTAGCTCCTTTATAGTGGAAGTGATCGATTTGATGAAACGGACGAGCTCCCCAAATCTCCGCAACAACAACAAGGTAAAACTTTGGAAAAACAGAGTGAGTCACGTGTTCAACACGTTGCCCTTAAGACATTAGCGCCCGGCTACACTCAAGAGTGATGCTATAGCCCTCACAGGATGGATATCTCCAGGATAAAACACCCTACTACACCTACTACTAGCATATGTAGTAGATGCTCAACTTGAGCTTGGCAACTCCGAAAAAAACCGTTAAGAAAAATCGCGAAAGCTTAAGAAACGCTATAAAATATTTTCCCTTAGGGTCCCTCTAAAATATAGAGCAACCCCTTTCCCATAGATTTTACAAAAGTAGTGAATTTGTTTATATAATTGACAAATACAACTTAAGAAGAAAAACTACCCGATGTGGGACTAAAATGCTTATATAGTCTCTTAAAACAACTAAAACGTGGAAACTCCACAATGTGAGACTAATAAGTTTTTTTCATTCACAAAAGAAAACAATAAATTATAATTTTATTAAAACCTTAAAAATTATTTTTTTTTAGTAATCGTTTTCCAACAAAATGCACTTATTTCATTGTTTCCACACTCCCCATACGAAAGCAAAGGGTAGCAACTCCCAAAGCCTCCTACCGATGTCAGTGAGGCCGTGAGCCCATTGCTCGACAAAAAAGTTTGTAGCAGTTTTTTCATTAGACTTACAGAAGATACATCTATTTGCTAACTGTCATCCCTTCTTAGTGAGATTATCTTGAGTTAATATAGCTTTATGATGAATTAACCAAACAAAGAAGGAAACCTTTGTTGGTACTAAGGATTTGCATATATAAGCAGAGGGAAAAAAGATACCTGAGCTCTTTGCCAGCCCTTGGTAGCAAGATTTAACTGAAAAAACTCTGTTAGCCTCCCATCTCCAGCTTCTAGTATCTTCATCATCACATAAGATAACTCTTTCTAAAAGATGAGATAGAGTTTCCGCCTCATTAATCTCCATATCTGTGAGTCTCCTTTTAAGATCCAAGTCCTAACTGGTCCACCCTTCTGTGTTGCTTGTAGCCGATTCGCTTACCCAGCACCCTTGCTTTCTAGTAACTTCGTATAACTTTGGGAACTTGTCCTTGAGCACCCCATTTCCTAGCCATATATCCACCCAGAAACGAGTTTTTCTCCCGTTTCCAACCTTATGCTGAATTCCAAGTTTGAATTTATCACTTCTATTACAGATCCCTCTCCACAACCCCATACCATACGGTTGCTTAGTTTGCTTAGCATCCCAACCATTACTATCACACCCATACTTATCCTCCATAATTCTTTTCCACAGTGCCTCCGGCTCAGTTGAGAATCTCCACAACCACTTGCACAATAGAGCATCATTCATTACTGATATAACTTTTATGCCCAACCCTCCCTCTTGTTGACTATGACAAACTTTGTGCCATGCCACCAGTGTCGTTCTATTCCTGCCATCGTTTGTTCCCCAAAGGAAAATTCTCATTGCTCTTTCAATCTTCTTTGCTATAGGAGGAGGTATTGTGAAAGCAGACATCAAGTAGATTGCGAGTGAACACAAAACACTCTTAATCAGAACCAATCTCCCCCCATATGAGAGGTACCTTCTTTTCCAGCCTGCTAATCTTTTCTCTACACTCTCAACCACTGAGTCCCAAATCTTCTTGCACCTATATCGATCCCCTGCTGTCATTCCTAAATACTTGAAAGGTAAGTCCTCAAGTGTACAGACGAGAAGATCTTTCACAACCTCATCTTGTGTCGTAATTCCAATACTAATTGATGTGCTTTTCGTTAGATTTATACTTAATCCCGATACTAACTCGAAACAGGTTAAAATTGCCCTAATGGTATGTAAACTCTGGTTCTTGACACTTTGCTATTGTGTGGTTTCTGTGATCTCCAGGGTACGTGTAAGGCTTCCCATGCAAACCCAAAATTCCAATCATAGCAACAATCCATTTCTGATCTGATCAGATCTTTGATATTTTAACACCGCCGGCCGACCTCACTGATATCTCTCAAATTTCTGTATTTCTAAAACACTAAATAAAATGTATTAGGGATTCGTTTATAGGGAAACAAAATTGCCATTTACCAAATTGCCCTTCAAATGTAACCATCTCCTCACCTAGAGAAAGTGGACATAGCCTAAAGGGGTTCTTTAGGCCCCTTGTGTCACATGCCCATTTAATCGCCTAATTTTTTTATGAGACATGACCGACAATAATTGTGGTTCAATGAATCAACTTCACCCACAACTACTCAGCCTTGCATACTTGCATCAAAGTACACATCTGCCTTCACTCTAAAGGCTTTGCACAACAGAAGTCTTTCTTCTTTCTCTCTAACTCTTCATGCCCCCATAAGCATAAGAGGTTTGCCACGCATAAATGTACTCAAACAACTTCACAAGATAAGCAACATCAGAAACACAAAGATATAACACAATAAACACATTTTATTGCATTAAGGAAGATTACAAAAAACAGTCTATTTCATGGACCAAAACAGGCCATTCACCCTCTTGGTGAATGCTTAAAACACTCTCTACAATAGTGGTTCTTCTATCAAATGAACAACCCAAACATTATTGATTCCTAGACTATTTATACTAACTAGGATCAGGCCAAAACTTCTGTGCAACCGCCTGCACAAGCTTTAGACAGCCAAGTGTCCAAGTAGTTTCCATAACCGCCAACTTCAACTTCCACCTTTTGTGTTGTCACGCCAATTTCTGCCACACATGTTCTTGGTGATTATGAACACTCTAATATGGTTATGAACTCACTTTATAACCGCTCTCCCTTGTCTCACACATTTGGCATGCTTGTAAAGCCAATAACCAACTCCTAACCGTCACTTGAGTTGTATTGCACAATTGTTGCGCTTTTACAGAGTTCGGCCTTGATCTAATGCTCAGCCATCTTGGCCATGCATACTTCTTACTCCAATTTAATGCACGGATAATACTTGTGCTTCAATCATCAAGGAAAACTCCTTAAGCTCATTCTAGTTGTTCATGTGTCGTATGCTTCACTTAGCCAATTTGCTTGACAATAACAATGTCACTCTTGTATTGTTAGCTTGTTTGCACTGTTCAAGATTTGGCCATCCTTGAACTAATGCCATAGACCAACTCTTGGACTATTCTACCTTCTTGCATCATCCTTGAGTTTGGGTCAACTCAATTCCATGGATATGCCTTAATGCCAACATCGCATGTTGCATCTGACAACTTTGGCCATGTCTTGCCAATACCTCAATGAAGCTTCATTATGTCGGTCAATAAACTTCATTACTTATCCAAATGTCTTACAGTGTAGCGCCACCTTTGCGCTTCACTGGCCCTGCAGTGTTATGTCATTCTTAGCACTTAACAACCACGCAGTGTCGCGCTATCCTGGTTGCACACTGACTTGTCCTGCAACATTGTAACGGACAATCATTGTGCGATGTCTGGCACGACATAGACCTCCCCCACCTGATCCGATCAACGCCCTCGTTGAACGCAATAAAGTATACACGATATACTTGTTCTCTGGCCTTGTAAGCTTTTAAGCCTAACTCAGAAATCAACAAACTTGTTTGGCCTATTCCCTTGCCAAAAATTTTCTGCCTAATACAATATGTTATCACTTAGATTACTGCCTTGTCATTGATCCTACTGATTTGCACTGTTGTTTTCATGTTGGCCTACATTTCAACTCCCACTACAATCGCATATCAACACCCAAATGCAACTCGGAAATTCTTCTTGCCAATTCCCTAAACTAGGCTTGAACTTCACATGAATCATTTTTTCCTAAGTGTACACAAGTAATGATTCTCCCCAACTGATCGCCAATGATCATCGCCATAGCCTTTACCCTTCACTTTCCGACTTTAGTTGCACCACGCAACATAACATGAGACTTGGCCTCATTCTTCAATCATATGCACCTACAACAAATCATGCCATGCCTTAAGGTATGCACTCAATGACCTCATACCACTTTTGGTATGCGCCAAAACCTATAGCCTTTGATGCACTTTGCAAACATCATCCCTTTTACTAGATTTGGCCTCCAAATCATATTGCAAACTTCACCTTCTTGGACTTGCACCATTTGTATGCCAAACAACCAACACCTTGTTGTTCTTTGCTTGCATTGTCGCAACACCTTGATTGAAATGCATGAATTTGGTATAGTCATGACTTAGGATTACCCGGGACATCCCACCGTCACTCTGTACAAGGTATCCTATTCACGCACCTTTGAAACCAGCAATTTAATTATCACTTTCTTTTTCAAACTGCTACGCTTTAATGTGGTGGAAAAACAACATCATGTTCTTCCAAACTATGAGTTACTCTTAACTCATATACTTGATGGACTTACATCTTCCTTCTTGCTGCGTTACTCCATGTTATCGCTGCCAAATATCGCCGCACTTCCACATAACTCTCAACAGCAAACTCGACTATGCCACCAACTCTATTTGCTCATTTCACTTCCAGCGTATTCTATTGCATATTTTGGCTTAATATGCCATTTAGCATCTTCCACGCGAACTGGCTTTACTTTGAACGAAAGAGACAAGAACTATCGTTTCAAATACCCTCATTCACTACTACCTTATGTTAGATCACTGCTTGGTCGACTCGCAAGCGTTGCTATCTCAAGCTTATTTGTCAAGTTTAGTTGCCAAAACTATAAGTCTTGATTTCTAGTCTACTTATAGCTAAGTCTCGGATTAGGATAGAAAGTGTAGTTGAGCATTAGACTTCACGGCGTTCATCGATTGAAGACGAATAACTACTAAGGGGAGCTTGTGGAACTTCATCAACAAAAGGTATATGGAGACTTGAACTCATCTATCACTCAAAAGTCTATCTAGTTTATCTCCTATTTGATACAAAATTCGTATAGCTATATAGACTTCGATTATACATAACTCGCTTACATATTTATCGAAATATATGTTGGTAAGCTTTCACTTTAACCAAGTTCATCTTATATTCTTAATGAAAGTTCAAAAGATGATCATGTGAAAATCACCTGGTAACATCTTACATGATTTGGGTGAGACGGTCATTTGATGTAGACTTGGAATGTTTCGTATTGATCCTTCGATCACTTGAAAATTGCTTTGAAATTAATAGTTTATGCGAGGCAACTATTCCCTTTTTCCGAGAATTTCAATGGTTGAAATGGGAGTTTAGAACACTCAACCATAATTGGATTATAAGCACAGTATGCATACTTTCATATGTGTTGATCCAAGTCCGGGAACCATGGTATGCATTCATTTATGCGTACTGATTAGTTTAGTAGAGGTACGGGAACTAAGTACACATACCAGTACGCATACTGGCGTGAGGTTCAAGTTTCAGGAGTTAACTGAGTTTGGTGGTATGCGTACCCATTGATGTCATTCAGATACTTGATAAATTTAGTAAAATACAATTTATTATTTTTGAACTAAGTAGTGTTTCAAGATTGATAATTCGAGAATATCTCGAGCGATGATATTACCATTGATATCATTTAGGAATGTTTCGAATCGATTAAAAAAAAGATATAAAACTACTGAAAATCTGGATCCATGATGGTACGCATGCGGAATACCGACTAAACAGTATTAGTTCTGGATCATTGGTATACATACCCATTACGCGTACTGTTTAGCTCTATGGTTCGACGACTTTGAGTACCAATACCCAGTATGCATACCTAAATCATTTGTTCGTAAATGGGCATTTTATGGTACGCATACCCGATATTGTTAGAATATTGCTCGGTTGAACCCACTAAGCTTTGAAATGTCAAGTTTGGTTGTCATATTTTAGTATAAAAACTCAACTAGATTTTCTTGATTAATTATTAGAGTCAACTTCGTTTAGGTTACACTAGAAAGTCTAGGAATGTTGAGACATACAAGTATTACTCCGAAGACCTGAAGAAGGCGATCGACTACAACAAATACATCGTCCTTCCAATAGAGGTTAGTAATACTGACTTGACTTTTTTCCATTCTTATTTTTTTCTTTCGCGTCGTTTAAGATTGAAAACATAACATACTAGGTTATATATGATTCTCTAGTATTATACTTGGTCATATTAGTAAGATCAAAGTGTCAAAAAAGTATATTGAATTATGAAGTATAACGTTTATCCTTTGAACTTTGTAAATGCGATATTGACATAATCTATGTAACATGTTACTTGATTGTGTATTGGATATTGTTGTGATTCATCTTAGGAAACTATGTTTGATTACATTAGTTTAAGGAGGTAGATAAGTTTTAGTCTCCACATACCTTTTGTTGATGAAGTTCCTCCAAGCTCTCCTCAGTAGATCTTAGTCTTCAATCAATGAACGCCGTGAAGTCTAAAGCTCAACTACACATTCTATCATACTACGAGATAGCTATAAGTAGACTAGAAATCAAGACTATAGTTTTGATCAACTAAACTTGACAAACAAGCTTGAGATAACAACTCTTGCGAGTTCGACCGAGTGGTCCTCTAACAATTATGCCAAGAAATGAGCATTCCACCCTTTATGCCAATTCTAGGGACCAAAACCAATCAGAAAACTTGAATTTTCTAGCCAGTTCTTTCATTCTATCACTATTAGATATTTTTTTCAGAAAAGAATATCATATCAGGATTAAACTGTTTAACAAGATAATTTGGATGATTTCTAGTTCTTGGGGGGGAAATTCCTTGGACATTCCGAGCTAATAGTTTCATTATGATTAGAAGAAAATAATAGAGATAATCTAGATAACTAGAAAAAACAGACAAATTTAATACTAAGTATGATATGAAAATAGAATATAAATTATAGATAATTAAGATTGCAAATAAAAACTTAAGAATGCAATAACAGGCAGAAGTGAACCCAATTAAAAATTTTCTAAGATAAGAATAGTAACTAACCAGATTGGTTATGATGTCCAGAGTAATTGCAGCTACATCCTCAGCATTAGTAGCAGATTCCTGGCCTTGGTCTTTGTTGATGTCCTCCAAGTTTTCCTTATGAGCAGTAGAGTTATAACTTTTACCCATCTCATTTGGCTTGCCATCTATATAGTCATCTAAGATATCACCCAAACCCATTTCCTCTTTTCAGTTTCGTTGCCATCCTTTGTCACTTCTTTAGACAGTTTAACCAGTACAACATTAATGTCTCTATGTAGAGACTCCAAGTTCAGTTGATCTTCTATATCATCCTTAGCTTTTCTTCTTTTAACACCTCTTTCCCCTTCTGTAAGACCGGTCATAGTATCAACATATATTTTTTCAGGAACAAGAGAGTTAGGTGGATTTCTTCTAATTTCAGCTTCCCTTACTTCAATATTAATTGTCTCCACAATATTGGCTTGAACATAATCTTTCATTATCTCATCCCCATTCTGATTATTTCCATGATTATCCACTTGAATAACTTGATTATTCACCTCATCTTCTTCATTGAAAGGATCAACACCTTGAAGAGAGAGGACAAGTTCATTCATCCATGTAAGATTTGCAACTATTCCGCAGTAAAGCTCACTATGGTTGAAAATATAGCAGTTTCCACAAGTTGTGGATGGGAATCCGAAGTAAAAGATTGCAAAATTCACAACTTCACCAGCTTATAGAATAAGTTTAACCTGTTAGAGCATAGCTCGGTTGAACCCACCAAGCGTTGGTATGTCAAGTTTGGTTGTCATATTTTAGTGAATCAAAACTCATTTAAAAAGTCGTTTGATTATTTACTAGAGCCAACTTCGTATAGGTAAGCTTGAAAGTATTAGGATATGAGACATTACAAGTATTACATGAAGACTTGAATAATGTGAAGAAGTAAGGAGCTACAAAGACGACATCATCCTTCCACTTGAGGTTAGTAATATTTGACTTGAACTGTTTCACTCCCTAACGTATCTTTCAAATCGTGCATATTGAAAACATAACTGCGAAGCTGTAAATGATTATACTCTAGTTAGACGTAATATTAAGGAATACAATACTAAGTATAACGCTTATCTTTTGAACTTCGTATATAAGACATCGACATAATTTTTTGAATGCTATTGTGAGTGTGTATGGGTATGAGGTGAAGATTTCGTCCCAGGAAACAATGTTTTACATTCGTTTAAAGGAAGTACATTCATAAACTTGTTTTGTGAATCGAAAGGGAAATCGCTTGGCTTATTGGTATTGTTATTCATTGCATATATTTTGAATTATCAATATGTGTGTTTAGTATAACCGCTCATAACTTGTTTATGTATCTTGGTAAAACTATTCACAAGGCCTGACTTCTGTATTGGTATAACTTTTATTAGTGAAACCAATATTAAGTAATCATCTGAGATGGTATGATCGATTTGTTGTAATTGGTATGACCAGCTCTAGTCATTTGGGAACCGATCCTAGTAAGAGGTGCAACTGATCACAAAAGGGGAATCGATCCTTGTAACAGGATAAACAAGTTTTTAGTTATTGGGAACCGATCCTATGAACATGTGCAACACGTTTTTAGTTATTGGGAACCGATCATATGGATATGTGCACCAAATACAAGTTAGTTACCATATATATGTGGGAACCGATCCTAGTACCTAATCAACCAAGTTTTTGGTACCTAGCGTGATTAATTCTTGTACCCACATGGAGGTTGTGACGGACCGAAAAATTACGCCTTTGGCACGTTGCCCCGCAAGCCGTAACTCCCCCGATGCGCCATGATGAAGCTACGATCCGGGCCTCATCCCCAGGCAAATGCACGTCCATTTTCCCTTGCAAGCATGCTCGTGGAGCATGATGCAGCTAAATTAGCTTCCACACCATTCCAACTTACCCTTGTCCGCAGAAGGGTTTTAGGCCATAAAGCCAATGCTAATGCATTTTTCATGCATCTCTGGCTTTGCCTTTACGTAGGGAATTCATAACTGAATTTCCTAGCTAGCTGAGCAACCGTCATATTGCCGTGTCTTGTCCAGGCATAAGCCTTGGACTTTGGCGTAGGCCGCACCAAGCCCTTGTCATTTCCTTTGTTACCTCGCTTACCAACTCTTTATAACTTGATAGAAAGTATGAGCATCCACTTACTGGCATGCAACTAAGCCTCATCAAGTCTGGCCACAATCGTCTCTCGCGTCGGGCTACCGAGCTTAGATGATATGAGGGGCCAACGTGCTGGACTGGAAATGCTGCAACTCATTGCGGCTGCCTACGTACCCTTCCCTACTCTAAAGGGATCAAGCATAGACCGTAGTTCATCCTTGAAGGGACAAGCAACGTATTCCAACTCGTTTGCTAGGCCGTGGCCAAGCAACAGTGGTAATGGCCTAGTCCGTATAGGCCGTTCCGTCAAATACATCCAAGTAATGCATCATCGAGTCCGTGGAATGGCATAGTGATGCCTTAGCATCATATGCTCCATTCGTAAGGATGCACGACTAAGAATGAGGCATGAGCATCATTTATATCGTTCCGGCCAAGCTATGAAGCTTACTTGGTACATAGTCCGCATATGCACCTTCAACCAACTACCCCTCCCTATATATGTCTTAATGGAATTTCTACAAGTATGGAAAGGGGACCAAAAATCTTTCATGAACTCCCCGTTTACTATTCATGGCCGTTGCCATGTATTTTCCTGAATAACCGGACAAGATGGTTGTACATTCAGTTTTGGCTCACATGCCAGTTCCTATGCCCAACCAGGATGGCTGAACATTTCCCGAGCCAAACCCGATGAAGGGTCGTGATGGCCGTATTTACAACTTTGGCACATAGGCCACACCAATGTCCAGCCGTGATGGCTGTAAATTACCAACCCGATCTCCAGCCATGTTGGTTGTCCATTGCCAACCCGATGTCCAGCCATGTTGGTTGTACCTTTTCAAGGTCATCTACCCAACTGACCTACTGCATCATTTGATGCAAGATTGGCTCTTGGCCAATGTAGCTTCCAACCAATGCCATATTGGCCTTAGCCAATATGCATATGCGATGTGCCTTACTTGGCACCAGATATGGACCAGGGCCAAATACATCTCATCATGCCAATGAAGCTTTAGATGAAGCTTCATCACAAGCAAATGGCGCATATTTTAGCATGCGCCATGCTAAAAACACGGGGTATTACATTATCACACCCTTCAAAGAATTTCGTCCCCGAAATTCAAAACTAAAACTATTGTGGACAATCTATTCGAGATTTCCTGAGAAAAAGTCCCATACCAGATGCTCAGAAATCACGGGTTTCTTCAAGTTATCATGAACAACAATTTAGACCTTCTGAGCACATGTCCCATACCACCTGCCCAGGAATCCAAAAAGTGCCCACAACAAAACCAAAAATCGCAATTGGCCAGTGCCAAGAGGATATCGCGACAAGGTATCCTAGATAGCATCCCATACTACCACCCAGGAATCCCTAAGGTTCACAAGTTGAAAGATTTCATCGAAATGACAAGACAAAACTCAACGCAACACTGTGAGGACCAATCTCTAATGCCGCATGCAGTGGATGCAAGCCACCGTCCCTGGCGGATTTACCGGGTTGCCACTCGTAAGTGGGATGCTAGCCGGGCCTGACAACGCACACCCTTGGCCAGTGCCAACGTGTGGGGATGATCAGTCTCATTGTCTACCCACCGTCCCAGATGGTCTTCCGGATGCTCGTAAGTGGGGTGCAACAGAGGCCTGGCAAACTCACAGCACTTATACAAGCTCAACTCGATTCGCAATGTAACTGGCATAACGGTTACCAAATATTTCCGCGCATAAGTTGGCCTACTCTCCAACTTAAAGTTTTCCGTTAGGGAAGATACTCACTTGACGAGTCCACTCCGCATATTCCAAGAGTTATCTCGGAACTTTCTCCGATACCAACTGTGAGGGACCGGAAAATTACGCCTTTGGCGCGTTGCCCCGTAGACCGTAACTCCCCCGATGCACCATGATGAAGCTACGATCCGAGCCTCATCCCCAGGAAAATGCACGTCCATTTTCCCTTTCAAGCATGCTCGTGGAGCATGACGCAAATAACTTAGCTTCCACACCGTTCCAACTTACCCTTGTCCGCAGAAGGGTTTTAGGCCATAAGGCCAATGCTAATGCATTTTTCATGCATCTCTGGCTTTGCCTTTACGTAGGGAATTCATCACTGAATTTCCTAGCTAGCTGAGCAACCGTCATATTGCCGTGTCTTGTCCAGGCATAAGCCTTGGACTTTGGCGTAGGCCTCACCAAGACCTTGCCAATTCCTACGTTACCTCGCTTACCAACTCTTTATAACTTGATAGGAAGTATGAGCATCCACTTACTGGCATGCAACTAAGCCTCATCAAGTCTGGCCACAATCGTCTCTCGCGTCGGTCTACCGAGCTTAGATGATATGAGGGGCCAACGTGCTGGATCGGCAATGCTGCAACTCATTGCGGCTGCCTACGTACCCTTCTCTACTCTAGAGGGATCAAGTACAGACCGTAGTTCATCCTTTAAGGGACAATCAAATTATTCCAACTCGTTTGCTAGGACGTGGCCAAGCAACAGTGGTAATGGCCTAGTCCGTATAGGCCGTTCCGTCAAATACATCCAAGTGATGCATCATCGAGTCCATGGAATGGCATAGTGATGCCTCAAAGATCATATGCTCCATTCGCAAGGTCATGCGACTAAGAATGAGGCCTTAGCATCATTCATACTGCTCCGGCCAAGCTATGAAGCTTACTTGGTACATAGTCCGCACATGCACCTTCAACCAACTACCCCTCCCTATATATGTCTTAATGGAATTTCTACAAGTATGGAAAGGGGACCAAAAATCTTTCATCAACTCCCCGTTTAGTATTCATGGCCGTTGCCATGTATTTTCCTGAATAACCGGCCAAGATGGATGTACATTCAGTTCTGGATCACATGTCAGTTCCTATGCCTGGCCAGGATGGCTGAACATTTCTCGAGCCAAACCCGATGAAGGGCCGTGATGGCCATATTTCCGACTTTGTCCCATAGGCCACACCAATGTCCAGCCGTGATGGTTGTACATTACAACCCGATCTCCAGCCATGTTGGTTGTCCACTACCAACCCGATGTCCATCCATGTTGGCTGTACATATCCAACTCGATGTCTAGCCATGTTTCCTGTACATTTTCAAGGTCATATACCCAAATGACCTAATGCATCATTTGATGCAAGATTGGCTCTTGGCCAATGTAGCTTCCAACCAATGCCATATTGGCCTTAGCTAATATGCATATGTGATGTGTCTTACTTGGCACCAGATATGTCCCAGGGACAAATGCATCTCACCATGCAAATGAAGCTTCATCATAAGCAAATGACGCATCTTTTAGCATGCGCCATGCTAAAAACACGGGGTTTTACAGAGGTAGAACCGAAAATTGTTTTGGTAGAACCGTGAAACCAATGTTTGGTGATTTGATAGGATAATCAATCACATAGTTCTTGGAAGTCAGATGAACCAATTCTAAACTCTCTTGGAAGTGTGACAAATCGGTTCCAAGATTGTAAGTATGAAAAATGACTTACAAAGTAAAGATGTCGACATACTTTAAGCATGTGCAGTAACGCTTATCTTTTATTGTTCAAAGATATTCCTTAATAGCTAAAGGAGAATCCCGGATTGAAATAAATTTAAAATCTTTTAAGTAAGGTTTTTAGTTTTATATGCTTTTAATTTCTAGCAATTAAAATGCATATCTTTAGAAAATAAAAATTGGTAATGTGCATTTACTAATTGGAGATTTTCTAATGAAATTTCGGTCAATATTTGGACAAAGCATTTCCAGTAATTATGGAAACCGAATTTGGAAATATATTGCAAATCTTGAGAATATTTTCGATTTTAGAAATTCCTTGGTGTCCAAACATCCTTGGTCTAAAAAATTTTAGTTTGCATTTCGAGCAAACTAATCCTCAGATCCAGCAAAACTACCTTGTTGTGTTGTTACTGGTGGAGCCGTCTATTCGTAGAGGAAAGTAACCTAATTAAGAGAAATCTCTTACGACTGCTCGTTTTAAAGACTTCTTTGGGATTGGGAACCTCTACGAGTACCGTTTGTGGGAAACTAGATAATTGCAGTTTATTATTAGTTTTCGATTAATTTGATTGAATAAAAGTTGTTGAACTTTGATTACACCTAGTTTGTTTATGCTTGAGAATCTTCTCTTCTGATATAATATTCACTCAAACTAGATCGAAGTTTCGACGGGGATCTTTAGACTGTTTGTAGATCTAAAGACGTCTTGTGATAATCCATTGTTAACAAACTCCATTATGTGTTTGATTGATCACAAGAGGTTCAAGTTGATTGTGTGTAGGTGTTTATTGAATATCTAAGAATATTTGAAGACGAAGAAGATTTCTGATTTGGGTTCATAATCTTTGGTGTGCACAAAACTTGATCGGCTGGGAAAGGATCCAACTATAATCGATTTATCTTTGTGATAGATTGGATTGATTAGTTCAGCTGATTAGTATCAATACAATTCTTTGTGATTCAAAGTATTGATTGCATAATCTTAATAATTACTTTGGTAGTTGTTTAGATCTAAGGACCTGACAAAGGACTTTATTGGGATAAACAGAAGAGCCTTTTGTCGAACTCATATCACTTGATTGAAAAGAGTTGTTACCGAACATATTTGTTGTTCCTTTACTATTTGGAATACGAACCAAAGGAATTGTTCCAAGTGCGTGACTTTTGCAAGTTGGAGGCGCGGGGATACAGACGGAACTAGGTGAACTATAGCTTTAGTTGCTTGGTCTCAACTATACGAAGTTGTTTTAGATTTTGTATAGCGTCTTAATCATGAGAGTATTCAATTATGGACAATGTCCCGGGGTTTTTCTGCATTTACGATTTCCTCGTTAACAAAATCTTGCTGTGTCTTTTACTTTTCTATTTCCGCAATTATAATTGTTTTATTATAATTAGAAGTAAAATACACAAACGTTAATTCCTATTTACTTGATAGCAATCCTATTGTGTTTGGTTAAGTCCGAACCTATTATCAAGTAAACATACTTCGTTGTTGTATTGTCTCAATCTTGTATCCATAGTCAATCATACAAGTTATCTTGTTGTCGTATTGTCTCGATCTCGTATCCATAGACGATCACACGAAGTGTGAACCGATTAGTTGTATTGTCTCGACTCAGTCCATAGATAATCACTTTCGGAGAAAGGACTTATAGGTGGAAAAGTTTTAGATTGAGGTATATTTGGGTACCCTCGTCTTTTCAATTGGTATCAGAGCAGGAAAACATGAAAAGTTCTAACAATCCGTGTTTAGTGCAATCTAACCTATAAGAAATTGAATCTATGTCTAATTCAGTTAACGTTATGCAAGAGTATGAATACTCAAAAGTTGAAGATGCTGCCACTTCGTTAACTCACGATCCAGGAGTTGCGAAAATATCCGTGTCGTTCTCTGATGGAAAAGATGATGCTGATAAAGAGTTGGTAAAACTCCTAAAGCCTATAAAATCTCTGTCTAGTAAAGTGCTAATATTAAATATATGGTCAAATCTTCTTAAGAATGAGATCAGAGATAAATACATTCAACTGAATATTCTATCCAAAGAGAATATGAATCTCACTGTCAAATTAGAAGCTCTTGATAAATCTCTTACTCAAGATAAAGAGACACGTCCTATGACTTTGACTAATGATGTTGTTGTGATTTCTTCTTATTTTGAGGAAACAAAAAGTCCTTGCTTGACTTTTACGGACTGTGATAAAACCGGTTTAGTCACATCTGAAACAGATCAAGATGATGGTAGTTTACCTAACTATATCAAGTCAGAAGAGGATGAGAAACCATCTTCTACATCTACTGATGATCATACGAAATTTTGGCCAAAGGAAATTTTGAACCGATTCCGTGAAAGTGATCTTAAGGAATACAACTTTCAGTAACTTGACAGGAAACTTATACTTCTTTAAAATACGGTGGTAAAAATATTGAAAGAAGTTTCTTGTCTTAAAAAACTGAAAGACCATTCCTCAGTAGAAAGACAGAATATACCAATACCCGATAAGATCAACTCAAAAGAATCAGAGGATAGAGTTGATAATCGCTTCTGGAAAAAGGTTCCTCCTCACCCATATCGAAACAATTCTTGTTTTAAGGAAGAACGATTCCAAAAGAAAGGGAAAGAGAGAATCTTTGCCAAAGGAAACAATCAGAAATTTCCAATAATTGTTTCAGATAATCATGCTGATGTGAACCATAAGGAAATCCTTAGAATGAGAAAATATTATGAAAATATCATTGACAGAATTAAGAGACACTTATCTATCTCTGCAAATTCTCACATCAGCACATCTTCTCCACATGATCATATGAGTTAGAAAAGATCATTATCCTGGGAGAAAATATTTTGGGCAGAAATACCCAAAGAGAAACATGAACTATGTTTCTGATACTCGTTCTAAGCTAGAAAATGCTTACTCCGATGCAACCTAGTTGTATCGAAATTGTGCAATCTCATCCTTCGTCGTTCCCATACCTTTGGATGAGAAAGGCACATAACAATTAATGGCACATGATCATGGTAGTTTCTATGTTCAGTAATAAGAGATATTTAAAGAATATCCTTCTCTCAATAAAAAGAGAAGTTCGAAAATTATTTTGTGTAGTTTCGGAAACCCTATTTTTCTGAACTAAATATATTCTTATCTAAATAAAAAAAAATCCTCTCTTATGCGTTGTGTCTTTCCTTGGTAAAACTTTTTGATAAGAATGTCTCCTATCACTCGCAGTGTTACAAGGAGTAATAAAAGGGAAGCACGAACGGTGAGAAACTGTCAAGGATTGGTCTCAAAACGAAGATTCAGGAAGATTGTCTCTAGAATCGCATCTGATCATAACACGGATAGATCTCAAGAAGAGTCATGTCTTTTTGCTTTCAATAATTCAAACCTTACCAAGTGGTTTCCCACAGATGGTATGTGTGAAGTTATGCATGGGTTTGAAGAACTCATAGGAAATCTTTTTACTTTGGTTCAAGATCATGATGGACTAAAAGTTAAAATAAAAGAGACAAAAAGTGAGCTTACGGACTTGAAGAACTCGGAAAACAGAAAGTGGTTGCAGACAAGTCTCTTGAGACATTCTTTAAAAGTTTGAACACTGAAGAAACCTCAGTGAACAATAAGAGCACCACTAGAGATTAAGTCATTTGCTGTAAGACTTAATCCAGAAAAATAGACATCAGTTTTTGATTTCTTTTAATAATTATATAAGGTCTATTATGAATAAAACTATCTTATTATGAATAAAATTATTAGTTTATAATTTTTCTTGTGATAGTTTTTGTTTACATAGCCCGTGCTTGAATGTTTTATCTTATTGCTATGTATGTTTATGGGATGTTTGATTTTGGTTTTCTTAACCTTAATATTCGATCTCATATGATGCGAACCCTTATGGTTTGGGTGACTTTTTGATTTAGCGGGATTGAGTTCTAGCCCATGTTGGTAGGCTTTATCAAAGGATCATGAGGGGTTCTGATTAAAACAATATTTAAAAAAATCACAATATGTTGAATCGTTTGGTTTAGCATAAAAGCATATGTTTTTCGGGGTTTCAACTTTTGCATTGCATTAGTTAAAACCGGTTTTCAACCTTTCTCTGGTAAAGGTTGGTTGTTGTTGTTCTTTTGTCTTGCAAGAGGATGACAACATAGTGATATTTTGGTATCAATTCTCCCTGGAAAGATGCAAACATTAATGGAGAAGAGGATGCAAAATTTGAGGTAACGAATTTGTTAGTTAATCGTTTTCATGTTTAAGAAAAGCTTGAATTTATTGCATATATTTTTCTCTTGCTTAACAAAATTTCGGTACAATTGATGTTTTATTCCATTGATTGTGTATGGATGTGTGTGTGATTCAATTGTTTTCCGGTTAAGAAAAACTATTGTTATCTTGCTTTACTGTTTTGTATCAATTGTTTAGGCTTACAAAATTTACGGTGCAATTGCGGTGCTTTAATGTCTATGTTGTTTAAATTGCTTCCGGTTGAGGTAAATAATTATGCAAGTTTATTTATTTGGTTTGTATGAATTGTTTATGGCTTAACAAAAGAAAAGGTTTTCGGGATGAATTGTTTAGTCTAATTTGATTTCGGATAAGAGAAACTAAGTTAAATCTGATCTTAGTTAGACTTATCAAAGTGGAGGTTTCGGTTATTCAAGTCTAATAGAATGCCTTAACAAAAAATACTAGTTAACTAACCTAGTACTTGTCTTGTTTAAAACCGAAAGGTCTAAGTTATTGATGAGAATAACTAGAGACTGATGAGAAAAATTGAGGTAATTCTGATCTTTATTTTGGTCTTATCGAACAAGCGATTGTATTTGTGCAACCGGTTTAGTAAAGGAACTAAGGTGTTGTTTATGGGTGAAAACCGTTTCTGCTGATTTTGGTAATTTCGGGTGTTTGGATGAGAAACGAATCTAAACCCTAAACAATGCACTGCACGGAAGTACTTTTGATTCGAGAGATCAATCTGTACAATCCTAGCCTGAACCATGAAATGGCCGTTCCAGGCTTGCTTCGGTCACGAAGTGAAGGAGAAGGGTTGGTATTAGGGAGGGAAGCGAAGAGAGTGTTGAGACCAGAATCGTTGATTCTGATGGCGTGGTTGTTTATGACTTGTATCTGAAAGTAGAACTGGCTAGCAGAATGGAAAGCTGCCAGGTGATTTCTAGATACTGTGTTGTTGCCGACCAAAACTTGTGTTTCATTGTAAATATGTGAAACCTATTTATACAAGTCATATTGAAACGTACCATGGTCTTGTAGAAAATGGAAACGATTGAGTGGTGGAAGAATAAAGTAACGTGTAACCGTCAGGCATTATGCTTCCATGATGAAGGAAGTGAATTAGTTTACACCGTTACTTTCATTACCACTAATTGTCCCACTTCATGACACTTTCTTATAACAAGTGTATTGCACGCCGCATGCTGTAAACCTCCAGACCAATACCCTGATGAGTATCCCCCAGTTTGTGACATGTTTGATGTCTCGAGTGTTTTCGTGAAAAACGTGTAGCATGTTGCTATGTGTGGAAAGTCAAAGTCAAGAGACTTGCCATAGGAAAATAGCATGTGATGTTATTAGGCTTGCCTTGGCCGGCCGCCTAAAACTTTCCACAAGTCCGTCAGTTTGGTGGCGAACTTGAATGGCTGAGATTGCATCTCATGAAGAAGGGTAGTTGTTGATTATGGCTACCTTCTGTTGGCGCCTGGTAATGTCACAATGGCATTTTTGGCGTACACTAGTGGTATTGCAGCATGACTGTAATACCTCGTGCATGCCAGTGGCACTTTGGTGTAAGTAGCGCCTGCGTAGCCATGGCCACTTGCCGGTTTGCCTGGAACTTTCCGCAAGTTCGTCATTTCAGTGGCGAACTTGGATGGCTGAGATTGCATCTCATGAGGAAGGGTAGCCGTTGATTATGTCCATATCTTTGTTGTGTAGCAAAGTGGCGCCATTAGCATAGTAGCGCCTGACGTAGCCGTGGCATAGAGGCATGCCAGTGGTGTAGCCGTGGCAGCTATTTTGGTATATTGGTGTTAGACCCAAATATGGCTCTGGCAACATTGGCCATGTTGCCACATCGATCCAAACACTCTGGCAAACCTTATTTGTCTTGGTTGGCGTAGCAATTTTGCCCAAATTATGGTTTGGCATGTCGAAACCCTAATTAGTGCGTGTGGCATTGCTGCGGCATGGTGGCGTTGTGGCATGGCCAAAGCTAGGACTTGACTCCGTGGCCAAAGTTAAGGTTTGGCGGCTTGGCCAAGGCTAGGATTTGGCGCCATGGCAAAAGTTAGGGTTTGGTGGCGTGGCCAAGGCTAGGATTTGGAGTCGTGGCCAAGGCTAGGATTTGGCGTCGTGGCCAAAGCTAGGATTTGGCGCCATGGACCAAGTTAGGTCTTGGCGGCGTGGCCAAGGTTTGGATTTGGCATTGTGGCCAAAGCTAGGGCTTGGCGGCATGGCCAAGGCTAGGATTTGGCGCCATGGCCAAATTTAGAGCTTGGCGGCGTGGCCAAGGCTAGGTTTTGGCGTCGTGGCCAAAGTTAGGGCTTGGCGGCGTGGCCAAGGCTAGGATTTGGCATCGTGGCCAAGGCTAGGATTTGGCGGCGTGGCCAAAGCTAGGGCTTGGAGGCGTGGCCAAGGCTAGGATTTGGCGGCGTGGCCAAAGCTAGGGCTTGGCGGTGTGGCCAAGGCTAGGATTTGGCATCGTGGCCCAAGTTAGGGCTTGGCGGCGTGGCCAAGGCTTTTATTTGGCGTCGTAGCCAAAGCTAGGGCTTGGAGGCGTGGCCAAGGCTAGGATTAGGAGTTGTGGCCAAAGCATGCCGATTAATATGTTGTTGTGGCAGGGCGCGTTTGGCTTGACATTTATTATGGTGGCGCGGCAGGGTGTGTTTGGCCTTTAATGTATGGTGGCGGGTTTAGAGCGACTTGATTGGTCAAGAAAAGGGGTCATCCAAACATGAGGCGCGGCCGCACCTCTAGAGCTCGTGGTGCATTTAAAGTGACCTAATTGGTCGGTAGGAAGGAAAGGGGCCGGCCAAGCATGGGCGTGGCTACACTTCTGGTGTGAGTGTAGCGGCTTTAGAGCAACCTGATTGGTCGATGGAAAAAGGGGCCGGCAAGTATGGCCTAGCCACAACTTATGTGCGCGTGGAGAGTTTAAGGAGACCTAATCGGTCGAGGGAAACAGGGTCGGTTTAGGATGGGGCGTGGCCAATGGCAAATGGCGCCGGCTGGCCTAAGGCATGGACACGCCTCCCTTTCTGTTTCTCCTATCCTGCGTCTCCCTGTTTTCTGATTTTGGGAAAGATTTTGTGTCTACTAATCCATAGCGGATTAATTACCTAGTTTTCCTAGGCTTAAATTTCGACAAGCAAGGTCTGAAATACTGCGCAAGGCGCAAAACCCTAACTTTTGCAAGTTAGCCAGGGTAATCGATTGAATTCTATGTGTTGACACAGAGTTCTTTTAAGTTCATTACCAGAGAGCAACATGCTTTCTGATTGAATACTTTATGCAAAGACCTTATCCTTGATATTTGGAAATTCGTGCTACTCTGCTGCGAGTGAACACCAATTTTCATGCCATATCAACATTAAGGGTTCAGCCGGGGAACATAACATAGAAAGCATTCAAAGAAACTTGTATTAAGTGAATATAGGAAAGACGCCGAAATTTACAGAACATCTGGGATGGTTGCTACATGCGCCAATCTGGATAAATTTCATGTAAATATATTGAATGGCTCAATAACTATGCCTGTGGAAAGGTTAGCACTCACGGCTCAGTTTCCTTATGACTTTACATCAGATGCAAGGTTTTATAATTTTAACCCTAAGCTAATAACCACCATCAACAAGTGCTTAATCGATTTTTGGTTTACTAAACTATTAAGGAAAATTGCTTCGGGCTATTGTTTCCTTGGTAACATATCAAGACAAAATTACTTCGTAGTTTCGGTTTTGATATTGGTTATCAAAAATGGTGTGTGGAACCCTCGTGCCTAACTCTTATAGGTTGCAAGTCTTTTGAGATTTGTAAGATCCTTTCGGTTTGTTCTTTTATTTGCTCGTACCTTTGTGATTTTGTGACAAAAAGGGGGAGAAATATATGGAGTAAACAAGTGATACTAATATTGATTTGTATTGATTTGGTATCACTAAGGAAAGGACATTGGTGCTTAAACGTTATATCTTACGAAAGAGTAAAGCATAGACTAAGGGGGAGTAACATATCATATTGATAAGGGAATAACAAAGACGTGCGGATTGAAAATCTACTTATCTTACCTTTAGGGGGAGTATTAGCTTTGTTATTATAATGTCAACAACGACATTTATGGATTGAATGTATACAGGTTATTGTGCTGTTGAATTTGGGAATCGAGCGTATGTATAATGAATTCTTGTAATTTGTTTATCCATAAGATGTAAGAATTTTGTCACTAAAATTGACAAAGGGGGAGATTGTTAGAGCATAGCTCGGTTGAACCCACCAAGCGTTGGTATGTCAAGTTTGGTTGTCATATTTTAGTGAATCAAAACCCATCTAAAGAGTCGCTTGATTATTTACTAGAGTCAACTTCGTATAGGTTAGCTTGAAAGTATTAGGATATGAGACATTACAAGTATTACGTGAAGACTTGAAGAATCTAAAGAAGTAAGGAGCTAAAACGACGACATCATCATTCCGCTTGAGGTTAGTAATATTTGACTTGAACAGTTTCATTCCCTAACGTATCTTTCAAGTCGTACATATTGAAAACATAACTGCGAATTTGTGAATGATTATACTCTAGTTAGACGTAGTATTAAGGAATACAATACAAAGTATAACGCCTATCTTTTGAACTTCATATATAAGACATCGACATAATCATTCGAACGCTATTCTGATTATGTATGGGTATGAGGTGAAGATTTCGTCATAGGAAACAATGTTTTACATTCGTTTAAAGGAAGTACATTCATAAACTTATTTTGTGAATCGAAAGGGAAATCGCTAGGCTTATTGGTATTGTTATTCATTGCATATCTTTTGAATTACCAATATGTGTGTTTAGTATAAACGCTCATAACTTGTTTATGTATCTTGGTAAAACTATTCACAAGGCCTGACTTTTGTATTAATATGACTTTTATTAGTGAAACCGATCTTAAGTAATCACCTGAGATGGTATGATCGATTTGTTGTAATTGGTATGACCAACTCTAGTCATTGAGAACCGATCCTAGTAAGAGGTGCAACCGATCACAAAAGGGAAATTGATCCTTGTAAGAGGTGCAACAAGTTTCTAGTTATTGGAAACCGATCCTATGAACATGTGCAGCACGTTTTTAGTTATTGGGAACCGATCCTATGGACATGTGCACAAAATACAAGTTAGATACCATATATATGTGGGAACCGATCCTAGTACCTAGTCAACCAACTTTTGGTAACTAGCTATTTGTGGGTGAAAACATTTCTGTTGATTTTGGTAATTTAGCATGTGTGGGTGAGGAACGAATCTAAACCCTAAACAATGTACTGCACGGGAGTACTTTTGATTCGAGAGACCAATCTGCACAATCCCGGCCTAAACCAAGAAATGGTCGTTCCAAGCTTGCTTCGGTCACAAAGTGAAGGATAAGGGTTGGTCTTGTGTTTTGTTTTATGACTTGTATCGGAAGTATAACTGGTTAGCAGAATGGAAATCTACCAGGTGATTTCTAGATACTGTATTTTTGCCGACCAAAACTTGTTGTTTAGTTAAAATAGGTGAAGCCTATTTATACAAGTCATATTGAAACGTACGCTGGTCTCGTAGGAAGTGGAAACGATTGAGTGGTGGAAGAATAGAGTAACGTGTAACCGTCAGACGTTATGCTTCCATGATGAGGAAGTGAATTCGTGTAACCGTCAGTCATTACGCTTCCATGATGAAGGAAATGAATTGTTTACGCCGTTACTTTTCACCACCACTAATTGTCCTACTTCATGACACTTTCTTGTAATGGGCGCATTGCACGCCGCACGCTGTAAATCGCCAGACCAATACCCTGATGAGTATCCCCCAGTTTGTGACATGTTTGATGTCTCGAGTGTTTTCGTGGAAAACGTGTAGTAGGTTTTTATGTGTGGAAAGTCAAAGTCAAGAGACTTTGCCATAGGAAAATATCATGTGATGCTATTAGGCTTGCCTTGGTCGGCCGCCTAAGACTTGCCACAAGTCGGTTTGGTGGCGAACTTGAATGGTTGAGATTACATCTCATGAGGAAGGGTAGCCGTTGATTATGGCCACATCTTTGTTGTGTAACAAAGTAGCGCCATTAGCATAGTGGCGCATGGCGTAGCCGTGGCGTAGCGGGTTGCATGGGACTTGCCGCAAGTCCGTCAGTTCAGTGGAGAACTTGGATGGCTGAGATTGCATCTCATGAGGAAGAGTGGCCATTGATTATGGCCACATCTTGTTGTATAGCGAAGTGGCGCCATTGACATAGTAGCGCCTGGTGGAGCCATGGCATAGCGGCATGATAGTAGCCGTGGCATAGCGTCATGCCAGTGGCGTGGCATAACGGCATACTAGTAGCCGTGGCATGGCGGCATGCTAGTGGCGTTGTGGCATGGCCAAGCCCATGGCGTTGTAGCATGGCCAAAGCTAAGGTTTGACTCCGTGGCCAAAATTAGGGCTTGGCGGCGTGGCCAAGGCTAGGATTTGGCGGCGTGGTAATAATTAGGGCTTGGTGGCATGGCCAAGGCTAGGATTTGGCACCGTGGTAAGAATTAGGGCTTGGCGGCGTGGCCAAGGCTAGGATTTGGCGGCGTGGTAAGATTAGGGCTTAGCGGCGTGGCCAAGGCTAGGTTTTGGCGCCGTGGTAAGAATTAGGGCTTGGCGGCGTGGCCAAGGCTAGGTTTTGGCGTCGTGGTAAGAATTAGGGATTGGCGGCATGACCAAGGCTATAAAGTGTCATGCTACCGCTGCAGAGTGGCATGTTGGCATGCCGATCAATATGTTGTTGTGGTAAGGAGCGTTTGGCTTGCCAGTTAGTATGGTGGCGCGGCAGGGTGTGTTTGTCCTTTAATGTATGGTGGCAAGTTTGGAGCGACTTGATTGGCCGAGGAAAGGGGCCGGCCAAACATAAGGCGCGGATACACTTCTCGTGAAAGTGTGGCGGCTTTAGAGCGACCTGATTGGTCGATTAAAAGAGGGTTCGCCAAGCATGGGTGTGGCTACACTTCTGGTGAGAGTTGGCGGATTTAGAGCGACCTGATTGGTCGATGGGAAGTGGCTCCTGCGAGTATGGGCCCAGCCACAACTTATGTGCGCGTGGCTAATTTGAGGCGACACGATTGGTCGAGAGAAATAGGGTCTGTTTAGGAAGGGGCGTGGCCAATGGCAAGTGGCGCCAGTTGGCCTAAGGCATGGCCACGCCTCCCTTTGCTTTTGCGGCTTCCTATTTTCTGATTCTGGGAAAGGTTTTGCACCTACTAATCCATGGCGGATTGATTACCTAATTCGACTAAGCTTAATTTCGACAAGCAAGGTCTGACATACTGCGCGAGGCGCAAAGCCCTAACTTTTGCAAGTTAGTTAGGGAAATTGATTGAAATCTATGTGTTGACACAAAGTTCTTTTAAGTTCATTGCTAGAGAGCAGCATGCTTTTCTGATTGAATACCTTATGCAAAGACCTTATCCTTGATATTTGGAAATTCGTGTTACTCTGCTGCGAGCGAACACAAATCGTCATGCCATATCAACATTAAGGGTTCATCCAGAGAACATAGCATATAAGGCATTCAAAGGAACTTATATTAAGTGAATATAGGCGAGGCGCCGAAATTTACAGAACATCTGGGATGGTTGCTACATTGGCCAGTCTGAATAAATTTCATATAAGTATATTGAACGGTTCAATAAATATGTCGGTGGAGAGGTTAGAACTCACGGCACCGTTTCCTTACAGAGTGACGTCACATCAGATACAAGGTTTTACGATTTCAACCCTAAGCTAAAAACCACCATCAACATTAAGTCCCCTTCTTAGCACGTAACAATATAATTATTTCGGGGTAAGCATGAGATGCTGACAGACAAGAGTAAAATCGAAAGTACAAGACGTGAAGAGATTGCCGAGGAAATTCAACTAAACTTTAGTGTAAGGCATGAGGAATCCGTGATCCCTGTATTGGTGGTTTTGCATAAATTTGGTTTGGCCATGGGGTATTGGCATCAGCGCTGCAGCTTTAGCTATTGATCAGTAGAGGTGACATTGCAACTTGGCACACAGAACGGGCGCTAGTTGGCTAGGAAAGGTAGATGGCGTGGCTACCTTGGAATGGTGAATGGCGCGGCTACCTTGGGATGACGGATGGGCGCATCTAGCTTGGAGTGGCGGATGGGCGCGTCTATCTTGGCGTGGCGGATGGCGCGGCTAGCTTGGCGTGGCAGGTGGCGTCGATGGCTTTGGCTGTGGAGATTAGCGTCGTTGAACGTCAACACCGCGGGCTCAACTGCTTTCTTTTTAGCGTGTCCCAAAAGGGAAACCCTTCTCTAGTTGAACTCCAAAACACCATGCCTTTAAAAGGCGTTACCCATCTTCCTTACTTTTGTATTGTTGGCTTTATTTCCAGACCTTGGTGCTAGGAACAGCAGCAAAACTAGGAGAGCATTTTAGGTATGTTTCTTAACGTTTCTTCTTTTGTTTGCTCTTCCGTGTTGGTGTAAACCCTAGCCATATGCATGACCTCCATGAATTTTTAACAACACTTCAATATTAATAATTCTTATTCGCTAATATTATTTTAGTAGCGTTAATCACAACGAAAACAATCATCATGTTAGGCAAGCATGTACGTGTGGACAACGCCATTTGTTCCCTTTTTCATGAAAACTAGCTGTAGGGTTTCCTTTTGTTCTTGAGCATAACTCCCGCGGCAAAATGTGATATGACTGAGAGCATATTTCTCGCGGCCTTGTATGATTTCGGCCAAAAATATATTCCTCACGATGTTATCGGGTTTTGGATAAGAGCATATTTTCCCTCTACATCACATATATATCTCGTTGAGCAAGCATCAGTCCCCATTCTTTTTTTCTTTTTTTTTGACGTGAGTGCTATAAAATGCGGCCAAAGGGGAAATTTTCGTAGAAAATGTGTCGTTGACTTTATGATTTCCTTCAAAGTAGTAATTTTTCTGTTTTTGTTCGTTGTAGTTACTTCAAAAGCATAAGGAATTTTGTTAAGATGTCACCTGAAAGCAGTTCTGCCGCCGCATCGAGAAATGTTAACAACTCCAAGACAAACACACATGATGAGTTCTTTACGAAATCTGCTACAATTACAAGGACCCATCCCAAATTCGTGGCAACTCTTCTGACTAATTTAGAAAATGATTAAGAAGTCCAATCAGTCTGCCCATGGCGTATAATGAGGTTTTATCTTCAGAAGAAAGAGTAATCAGCTTCTCCAATTGACTTCAAAATCTGTCATAGTCCATTGCGCTCTTACGATAAGTGGATGAAACTTATGATGAGCTGCGACCACGTAAAGGCCAACTTAATTGAGGCGCAAATCATGCATGCTGTCATGGCGTCTACGGCACTTCAAATCAGAAAAGACATTGCAGGTTTGATTACTTTCATCTCCATATGGTGTCCGAAAACTCACACGACTATATGTAGATGGGGTGAGATGACTATTTCTTTGGAAAGCGTAGCCGTTCTGTTGAAACTTCCAATAATTAGGAAACTTGATGTTGTCTTGTCTGAGGAAGAAGAAGAAATACACGCCACTTTAATCACAAAAGCAGCGACATATTTTCGAAATAATTATGAGGGAAAATGCTTCTATAACTGGTGTGTGTCTGAGTGGTTCCCTGATGAGCCGGAGTTGGATCAAGTACTGGATGATACACTCCATGTTGCTGCATTTTTAATTTTGTGGCTATCCATAGATGTTTTTGATGATGGCTCTGGCAAGAAGGAGATAAGACAGAAACTCATCAAATTTGCTATCAAACCAGCGAAAGGCGTTGCTCTTCCCATCGGAAGTTTGTTTCTTGGCTCTTTGTACACTCATCTGGATCACTTAGTAGCAGACATATATGTCTCTAATAGGTATATGAAAGTAGACTCGTATATCCACGTCGTCTTTCTTCAAGCATGGTTGTGGGATCATTTCAAGAATTACGATCCTAACCCGAGAACCTCATTCCCTGATACATATGGCGGTTCTAGGATACTTCGTTGGTTGGAGAGGCGTCCAAGACCGGTTTCAAAGCTCATTGATTTTCTTGACAACGCACATGCGGTTAAGTTTCGTCCTTGGGCTCCAGTACACGCCTTCATAGTTCAACCAGACACTTTTGCTTCCGTACCGAAGGTGATATTGCGTTCTGCTGACGTGAATATGAGCATTGGAGAAACTGTGTTCTTACGAAGCTGCATACCTGGGTACTTGTCGTCTCTTTTCAGAGGATCTTGTGGAGTAGTCCCTTACAACATTGACAGGGCTGCTTGACATATGGGCTTTTATCAGGGAGTCCCATTCCGTCTCCCGCTGACAGCTCCAGATGAATCGTTACTCGCTATTCTTGATTACAGCATCTTTGCACCGGATAAAAGTCTTCCCTTCTTGCTCTCAGAACGAAAACCTGTCACAACTCCCAAATATAACATCTTCTGGCAAGATGAGTTCCTCGTCATTCATCAGTTCGTGCAGGATGTTGTGACAAAGCCACATGGAAAACCTTCTTCTGCAGTTCTAGCAAAACATAAATTGTTGAAACAACTTCCTTCGGGCAAGCGAAAATCCTTTAGCTCGGATGCAGACAGTCCCCGGAAAAAGGAGCAAAAATCGAAAAATCGTGCAGGTGGCTTCCAAACGGATTCTACGGCTCTTGTGACTTTCAGTTCTTCCAACATGCAAGTACGTATGGTTTTCTTACTGCTTTGGTTGATTGCATAAATATTTTGAATTATCGCCACTGAAGATTTCTTCCCTTTTTTGACCCAGGGTCTTAACAAGGTAAACGCCTTCAACAGGCTCGCACATGGCCAGAAAAAGGGGCCTCCTAAAGAAAAATCCGGCGATCACGAGCCCTTAACAAATGAAGAGAAGATGAAGAAAAAGAAAGTTCGGGATCCGTGATGATGGGAAAAGTACTTTCGGAGCGTAGAGGCGAGTCTTCTTCCAAATCCCGGTGGGCCACAGATGAGTCAGTGAGTTTTCCACACTTTTGTCTTGGATTATTTATTTATACTGAATAAATAATTAATTGGTGATATTTACAGGAAGAGGTTGATTCTGAAAATAACTCTGAGATGGAGATCCACGGCAATGAAGGTGTAACAGTGTCTCCAATCATGGAAACCGTACCCACTGGTGATTTTGAGATGGAGATTGATCATCATGAAGATGTTGTTGTATCTCCCATGGCGGATAATACTGTCGTGACGACGGGTGTGATTGTTCCCAAAGAGTCTTTGCTAGTCGCACATCCAGCCGCAGGTGTCATCTTCTATCCTCCATTCGAGGCTCCTTTTGAAGGTCACGTGTTGATTGGATTCAGTGTGCCCGTGAAGTATGCGGAGCTATTGATGTGGTTTATAACAAGTTGTAGAAAGTGGTAAGAAAAGTATCGTTCACTCAGGCTTGTAAAGATTCGTTTTAGACTCAAACTAAAATAGAAAACTCAATCAAAGTTATTATCAAGATTTTAAAAAGCACCGAGACTCAGGATTCCACCATTGACCAATTAAGTGATTCAATCTAATCAATATTCATGCAATTCTTTGCGTTTGAAGTGATTCTAATTTATTGCCTCTAGTAGATTTTCGAAGTAACAATTGTAAACACTAAGCATGAAACATCAAAAGTCTTAAACTAAGCATGCTCCATCAAAACGAATCACAATCATTCAATAAAAATCAGTTTCCAATATTAGTTCCATGCAAATAATCATAAAAGAAATTGCAAAATTAATTAAACTAGATATATACCACTTTTCATGGAACAATGGCTTCCTCCGTCGCCTCGGCTAAGGGGTTTAGCTCATCATATTATTCATGTGCTCAAAGTAGGTGTTCATAGCTCAAAAGGGTGAAAAACAAGAGAGAACTACTAGAGCTTACCGTTTGCAACGTTTAACAGGCTTTACAAACTGACTGCAACAGAGAATTGTCGCAATATAAACTGTTACAGGAAACGATAAAAGAGATATGTTATAAAATAAAAGACTACTCTAAAGGGTCTAATGTTCTTCGTGTTCTTCCTTCTACACCAGCAGAACTCGACTTCCTACAACTCCTCCTGTTGATCTCTGTGGTGTTCTAAACTACCCCTAACTTCTTCTAAACTTCAATACCCTTCCCTAGAACTCGACTACACCTTTTATATCCCTCGGAAACCTAAAAATCCCGATTAAAATTCTTCTCTTTCTTTTCGTGCAATCCACGGAAATAATCTCTCTGCCGACTTATTTAAGCGTTTATGAACCTTCCAAATCATCCCAAACTCTCTATTAGGTAAGTAACTATCTCAGGAAAGATTATCTTCGATTTTGTCTCTCTGAATCTTCAAAAATCAGGCCAGCAGAGACCCGTAACTTCTTTCACCTCTGTTTTCTTCTCCCGTCTTATCTAGCCCAATTGGTTGGGTCCAATCAATCACATCGACCCTGTTATGCTATAACAGGTCCAATCCAATGAAAACAAGCCCTTGAGTCTCCTTAAGAATCGCCCAAAATCTCAACCTTAATCTGTCTCCCGTCTGATACAATTTCCCAAAAAGATTTGAATTTTTGGGAAGAAGCTGGTCGACCCCTATCCTCGGCTGGGGTGCCTTTAGAAGCTGACATGGGGGTGTCCTGAGGTTCCCTTTTAGTAATTTGGGTACCCCTTATCCATAGTGAGAGTCCGAATAGCATGTGTCCTCCGGGCGCTTTTACCAACTTTTCAAGCCAATTTTTCGAAAAATGTTTATTGGCCAAAAATACCTACACACGCATAAAACACCAAATAAGTATAAAATCGAGTACTAACAATACACCTAATTGATATCAAAATAGACACATAAATGCGTCTATCAAATACCCCCAAACTTATTATTTGCTAGTCCTCGAGCAAAAATAAAATAAAATAAAATCCTAACTCACTGTCGCAGGCATCGTCGATTGCATTTAGCGTATTCAATAAGACTTTAAACCCCTAGGTGGCCCTAGTGGCTGAGTTATAGTCTCTGGAGGGCTTACTAGAGATATACCCACAAAACCTTTACACTCCAGACCCTAGCTATCTGCGCAGAACCTTGGAAGGCACTAAAAAGTCTCCTCGGTTGGCATATTATTGATTACAGGAGGAAGTACCCTGATGCGAAATTCCAATTGTTGTACACGAGTTTGCACTCAAGCATACTAAAATTCATATATAAGTGACAGAGCTCTACTCAGATAGTTTTTGGACATCATAACCGTAGTCAACCAATCACATGGATAGATTAACAAGATGGATGTAGAGAAAAACGTAGATGGTTTTGATGTTGACTAAGTTGAACAATGTTTCTCATATCTGTCTGAAGGCCACTGCCAAAATGAACCTATCCTAATGGACTGAGACACTGGTCTGACTAATATCAACACACTGGCATATACAAGGGTACCAGTGGTTGATAATCCTAACTCTAGGTCAACACAACTGGCATATACAAGGGTACCAATGATCGACTTTATTGAATTTATTCCGGATGGTATGATAGTCTGGTCTCAATTTTTATTTTTATTTTTGGGATCTCAATCACTCTATTTCACCCTAGCAGTGGTAACAAATTGAATCGTGAACCCCACCTAATCACTTATAGAAACATATTTTAAAGAAAAATAGAAGTGAAAAGGATTCAACGAGATATGGCGAAACTACCATGTTTTTTTCTTTAATTCTAACACCCGAGCTCTATGCTTTTATGAATAGATTCTTTAGATGTTTCCATCTAATCAGATTGGTTCCTCAACTCCTACAACCAAAATGCTTCCATCCACTTAGAGTGGTTAGTGCCATCCTTAATAAGCATAAATTTCTAGGCTCTGGAGTTTAACAATGCAACTAAAAAGTTTCTCCCATACCCCCAAACTTAAATCTAACATTGTCCTCAATGTTCTAAAGATGAAATTAAAAGCGTGAACAAGGAGAAATTGTTACCATTTAAAGCAAAAAGAGATAAGGAAAGATATTACCGTGTCGCATGGATGTTGGGTTACCTCCCAAGAAGTGCTAAGTTTAAAGTCTTCATCCAGACGTTAAATACCACAAATGGCTAATTACCTTTTCAAATCATATATCAATAGTCGAAACAATTATGGGTCAACCAAATCAAATAAAACTGCCACAAGTATGAGACAACTGCACCAAATCAGAAAAATGAACAGACAGAGCACATCCTCATCCAAGGTTTCCTGCAAGATAACTGGGTTTTTCTGTGGTACCCACTTGGGCTTCATATGAGTGTCTTAACAAACAGATTCTTCCGAACTATGGGTTTCTAATTCCTGGATTTCCTTCCGGACAATATCAGGAGGATCAGGTTGTGGAGTCGAAAGAGACTCAACTAATACCTCAGGCACACTAGGCTCAAGTTTCAAGTTAGGGACTTCAAATAGGGATACTTGACGATTACTTCCCCCAAACTTAGAATTTTGGGTGTCTCTAGATAGACTAGTCACAATATTCCTAATTTCTAGACCATTAGGTTCGTGAAAAAGGTCAATTGCTTTCTCTAAGTTAGGTTCATCCTCGAAATGCATTTGAGGCATACAAACTGTAGGACTTATATGTTTCATATCCTCTATGGGCAACCCTAAAGTTTTCTTATTGTCTTGAAGTACGTTCACTGGCCTACTCTCATGATCACTATCCAAATCGGAAGTTATAGGCAAAATCTCAGATGGGCCTAAAAATGCATAATTAGGGTCCAACTTAGGAGTATCTCTAGGCTCTTCGAAACAAGGTCTTTCGGTAGATTTGGTAGCTAGTAATGGTTCGAACCTAGCTTTCCATTTATCGGTATCTAACATAGGAATAGAATCCAACAAAGCATTTACTTGTTCAATGTTGCTATCATCGTCGAAATCCATGCTAAAATGGGATAGACAACTCTCTAATGGATCTTCCGATAAGGTGTTTGGTAATGACTCTTGAACTAAGGTTCCTATCATGTTCACCTCTTCAATGCATGTGTCATCTAGCTCAGAATGTAGCTTATTGACATTAAAAATATTCAACTCAATAGTCATATTACCAAAAGATAGATTCATAATACCATTTCGAAAGTTTATGATAACATTAGACGTAGCTAAAAATAGGTGACCTAAAATCACAGGTATCTGGTTCTCTAGGTCAGGGACAGGTTGGGTATCTAAGACCATGAAATCCATAGGATAAATAAACTTGTTTACCTCAATAAGAACATCTTCTATCACACCAAGAGGAATTTTAACAAACCTATCGGCCAACTGCAGTGTTATCTTAGTAGGTTTCAATTCACCAAGTCCTAGTTGTAAGTACACATGGTACGGCAGTAAGTTCACACTAGCTCCTAAGTATAGTAAGGCTTTTTCTACCCGATAATTTCCTATTGTGCAAGCAATGGTAGGTGCACCTGGGTCTTTATACTTCGGAGTTGTGGGGTTCTGAATGATCGAACTTACATGACTAGCTAAAAAGGCTTTTTTAGGGACACTAAGCTTTCGCTTTCGCGTACACATATCTTTAAGAAACTTGGCAGTTGCCTAATTGCTTCTAGTAACGGAAGGTTTATGGTAACTTTCTTAAAAACCTCCATTATGTCATTAAAATTGGATTCACTCTTTGTTGGTACTAATAGCTGGGGAAATGAGGCTCTAGGCATAAAATAGGGCCTCTTTGGAATCGAATTGGCATCATCAGAGATTTTATCAGTCCCCTCAGTTATGGATGGTTCTGAGGGGTGAACTACAGTATGCTCACTATTGGGCATGGTTACCTTATTGTCTACTACTCTACCACTCCTAAGGGTGCTAATAGCATTCAATTGATGTGATGATTTTGCACCTACTTCATGAACTCCTCTAGGGTTGGGATTAGTTTTACTAGGGAACCTTCCGTTATCTCTTTCACTTAAAGTCTAAGCTATTTGACCTATTTGAAGTTCTAACTTAGCAAGAGTCTGAGCATTAGTTTGAAAGTTCTGCTTGGTTTCCTGTTCAAAACTAACTTGGCTTTTTAGTAACATTTCCTGGCTCTGTGCTAACATATCCTGGCTCTTTCTTAATATACTAAGAGATTCCTCTAAGCTAGTCATTTTATTCTCTGAAGGGTTCTGAAACTGAGCTTGACCCGGAGAGTTCTTATTATAACCAAAACCCGGGGAACACTCGAATTACTAAGCCGAGCTTGACTCGGCCCTTAGACCACGAAAGGTTCGGATGGTTTTTCCAACCAGGATTATAGGTTTCTGAATATGGGTTAAATTTCTGACGGTTGTCGAATCTAGTGTTATTATACAGAGCATTGGCTTGCTCTTGATTATTCTGGCCTTCCCCAAAAGGCTCCACTCTACCACTAGTGTGACCCAATTCTAAAGCTTCTAACCTTTTAGCTATTGCTGTAATTTTGGCATCTGATTCAAAGCCTCCTTTTAGCCTATTAACGTTTCCTCTTCCTAGAAGAATTTTTTTCTTGGGTTCCCTACTATTTTCCCATTGATGAGTCTTTTCGGCGATTTCACTCAAATATGTCATCGCATCATCAACTTTTTGGTTCTCAAACCCACCTGTACACATAGATTCTACTGTGGTTGGAGTGGGATAATCTAAACCCTCATAAAGGATCTGAACTAACATGATGAGGACATTGGGCTAATAAATCATTGAACCTTTCCAAATACCTATAGAAAGATTCTCCCTCATGTTGAGAAAACGTGCAGATTTGCGTCCTAATAGACGATGCTTTGTGCCCAGGGAAAAACTTGTTCAAAAAGGCAGATGTAAGTTGTTCATATGTTTCAATGGACCCGGAAGCCAAACTATATAGCCACGATTTAGCTTTATCTTTCAGGGAAAAGGGAATAACCTAAGTTTCAAAGCATCATCATCAAGGTTTCTAATCTTTAGGGTACTACAAATTTCCTCAAAGTCCTTAACATGGAAATAGGGGTTCTCATTTTCTTCCCCTAAAAATATTGGGAGCATCTGTAACATCCCAGGTTTAAGTTCATAATTTGCTTCCGTGTCACCTAACCTGATACATGAGGGACGAGTAGTCCTAGTCGGATTCAACAAAGTTTTCAAAGTTGCCATTTCTGGCTTTACCTGAGTTATAGGGATTCTCTCCTCAGTAAAAGATGGATGTTCAAAACTAGACTTTCCAAAATCAGAGGTCTCTAGATTAAGGTAATCAAGATTCTTGTTTCCTAAAATATCACTTCTAGGTTTTTCACGCATAAACCGTCCTAGAGCGTCTCTTTTTCGTTCAGGCATACACAAGAATTCAACAAAAATTTGTGCACATGCAAATGCTGGGCTCACTAATTTAGGTAAGCTTGAGTTACCACAGCAAAATATACCCAAAGGTACGAGGCTGTGGTTTGTGGACTTTCAGCTGGTAACTCCCAAAAGGCCCAAGGCACGGGTTCAGCTTACTAATCCACGAGTTTTCCTAAACTCGGTGATCTGATGAGGGATGCAATTGGTGTGTGCAACTGTGTTTATATATATATATATATATATATAATAAATAAAAATAAATAAGCAACCAAATAAAAGAAAATTTCAAGTCCAAAAGAAAATAAATAAACTAATAAATAAAATTCCAAAAATAATATCTCTAGTTTCTCTTTTTTGGCAAGTTCAACTTTCCACTTATAGCTTCGAGTCAATCCTGCACAAGAAAAACAAAAATACCAAAGACGTAAAATAGAAATAAAAATATAAAAAAAAGTAATAAAAATACAAAACCTAAAAATACAATAAACCTAAAACCTAAACCTAAACCTAAATACAAGTCCCCGTCGGCGGCGCCAAAAATTGATGTGGTTTATAACAAGTTGTAGAAAGTGGTAAGAAAAGTATCGTTCACTCAGGCTTGTAAAGATTCGTCTTAGACTCAAAGTAAAATAGAAAACTCAATCAAAGTTGTTATCAAGATTTTAAAAAGCACCGAGACTCAAGATTCCACCATTTACCAATTAAGTGATTCAATCTAATCAATATTCATGCAATTCTTTGCGTTTGAAGTGATTCTAATTTATTGCCTCTAGTAGATTTTCGAAGTAACAATTGTAAACACTAAGCATGAAATATCAAAAGTCTTAAACTAAGCATGCTCCATCAAAACGAATCACAATCATTCAATAAAAATCAGTTTTCAATATTAGTTCCATGCAAATAATCATAAAAGAAATTGCAAAAATTAATTAAAATAGAAATATACCACTTTTCATGGAACAATGGCTTCCTCCGTCGCCTCGGCTAAGGGGTTTAGCTCCTCATGTTATTCACGTGCTCAAAATAGGTGTTCATAGCTCAAAAGGGTGAAAAACAAGAGAGAACTACTAGAGCAGACCGTTTGCAACGTTTAACAAAAGCGTTACAAACTGACTGTTACAGAGAATTGTCGCAATATAAACTGTTACAGGAAACGATAGAAGAGATATGCTGTAAAATAAAAGACTGCTCTAAAGGGTCTAATGTTCTTCGTGTTCTTCCTTCTACACCAGCAGAACTCGACTTCCTGCAACTCCTCCTGTTGGTGTTCTAAACTACCCCTAACTTCTTCTTAACTTCAATACCCCTCCCTAGAACTCGACTACACCATTTATATCCCTCGGAAACCTAACAATCCCGATTAAAATTCTTCTCTTTCTTTCCGTGCAAGCCACGGAAATATTCTCTCTGCCGACTTATTTAAGCGTTTCTGAACCTTCCAAATCATCCCAAACTCTCTATTAGGTAAGTAACTATCTCAGGAAAGATTATCTTCGATTTTGTCTCCTTGAATCTTCAAAAATCAGGCCAGCAGAGACCTGTAACTTCTTTCACCTCAGTTTTCTTCTCCCGTCTTATCTAGCCCAATTGGTTGGGTCCAATCAATCACAGTAACCCTGTTATGCTATAACAGGTCCAATCCAATGAAAACAAGCCCTTGAGTCTCCTTAAGAATCACCCAAAATCTCAACCTTAATCTGTCTCCCGTCTGATACAATTTCCCTCCAAAAAGATTTGAATCTTTGGGAAGAAGCTGGTCGACCCCTATCCTTGGCTGGGGTGCCTTTATCAGCTGACTTGGGGGTGTACTGAGGGTGCCCCTTAGTAATTTTGGTACCCCTTATCCATAGTGAGAGTCCGAATAGCATGTGTCCTACGGGCGCTTTTACCAACTTTTCGAGCCAATTTTTTGAAAAATGTTTATTGGCCAAAAATACCTACACACGCATAAAACACCAAATAAGTGTAAAATTGAGTACTAACAATACACATAATTGAGATCAAAATAGACACATAAATGCGTCTATCAGCTATATACCAAGATATGGAAGAGGTATGGGCACATTGCCACTACCAGGAAGATTGATAGTCGCTTTGCATTGGTTAAGCGCGTGGAGGAAACCTTATCTTCAATTCATGACATGTGTGGCGTGACTGAACACACTGTTTCTGGAGATGTTGACAAGAGTTGGGAATTCCATCGGATATGTGTGTAAATTTTTAGTTTAACGCCTCCTGGTTCTGTGAGGGATTTTCCGAGATCCAAAGGTTGCAGGCTGAAGCAGTTAATGGCCCTTCCGCGGATTTGATTAATCAACAGGAGGCAGAAGTCGAGAAGTTGTCCTAGGAGTTGAATCTGAAACAGAAGACTTTTCAAAGAATGAAGGACATTTTCTCCAATAAGAACGAGTCGTTGTTAGGCAATTTTCCTTGAATACTTTTATTTTCTGAACTTCTTTTCTTAGTTTTTTTATTTTTGAAATAAATAAGAAACATCTAGTTTATGGTTTGGTTTTATGGTTTTTGGATTGATAGATGATTGCTTCTTACAAGAGTTTTTGGATTATTTTGGAATAATTTCCTTTTGATCAATCAATATGTCAAAATCTGACTTGCGAATGTAAGTAGCAAAATCATTCGAGAAAAATGTGGAACCGTGAATGTTGTGAGAAAGGGAAAGATATGAAATCTTGGGATGATTGGGTTATTGACTTCCATTGTAGATGTGAAAACCCAAACAATAGGTCGTGTAAATATTATCTGGCAAAACTTACTCACTTTAGAGCCTTTCACCAAAACTGAATCTTCGGTGAGTAAATCCGAGTCTTTATGTGATGCCCTCCTTTCCGCGAAAAGTCCCCAGTCATTCTTTATTGTCCGTGAAACATCTTCATGTCGATCCGCGGTAATGCGGAGAGTCTCTCGTCCCCAGACGTAATTCTCCTGAATCCATTTTTTCTTGGATGATGTTCTTCGAAGCATTGCATTTACTGGTAGGATGATGAAATTTAGAGTTGAATTTGCAACCGAGAGATTAATCTCCCACTGTGGTTGCCAATTGTTTGTGGGTAAAAACCGTTTCTGCTGATTTTGGTAATTTCGGGTGTGTGGGAGAGAAACGAATGTAAACCCTAAACAATGTACTGCACGGGAGTACTTTTGATTCGAGATATCAATCTGTACAATCCTGGCCTAAACCAAGAAATGGTCATTCCAGGCTTGCTTCGGTCACAAAGTGTAGGATAAGGGTTGGTCTTAGGGATGGAAGCGGAGAGAGTGTTAAGACCAGAATCGTTGATTCTGAAGGTGTGGTTTGTTTTATGACTTCGTTCGTTGATTCTGAAGGTGTGGTTAGCATAATGGAAAGCTACCAGGTGATTTCTAGATATTGTATTGTTGTCGACCAAAACTTGTTGTTTGGTGAAAATATGTGAAGCTTATTTATACAAATCATATTGAAACGTACTCTGGTCTCGTAGGAAGTGGAACGATTGAGTGGTAGAAGAATAGAGTAACGTGTAACCGTCAGACGTTTGCTTCCATGATGAGGGACGTGAATTCCTGTAACCGTCAATCATTACGCTTCCATGATGAAGGAAATGAATTGTTTACACTGTTACTTTTCACCACCACTAATTGTCCTACTTCATGACACTTTCTTGTAACTGGCACATTGCACGCTGCACGTTGTAAACCACCATACCAATACCCCGATGAGTATCCCCCAGTTTGTGACATGTTTGATGTCTCGAGTGTTTTCATGGAAAACGTATAGCAGGTTGCTATGTGTGGCAAGTCAAAGTCAACTGACTTTTCCATAGGAAAATAACATGTGATGCTATTAGGCTTGCCTTGGTCGGCCGCCTAAAACTTTCCACAAGTCCGTCGGTTTGGTGGAGAACTTGAATGGTTGAGATTACATCTCATGAGGAAGGGTAGCCGTTGATTATGGCCACATTTTTGTTGTGTAACAAAGTGGCGCCATTAGCATAGTGGCGCATGGCGTAGCGGGTCGCCTGGGACTTGCCGCAAGTCCGTCAGTTCAGTGGCGAACTTGGATGGCTGAGATTGCATCTCATGAGGAAGAGTGGCCATTAATTATGAACGCATCTTGTTGTATAAAAAAGTGGCGCCATTGGCATAGTAGCGTCTGGTGGAGCCAAGGAATAGCTGCATGCTAGTGGCATGCCAGTGGTGTAGCCATGGCATAACAGCATGCTAATGGCGTAGTGATGAGTTTTTGAAAGTTGTTTGTAAAGTGGTAGTAAAAGTTCGTTCAACTCGGGCTTGTAAAGATTTGATTTCAGACTTAAAAATATATATACAAAAGTTTGTCACGATAACGAGAGGTACTGGGACTCAGGATTCTACCATAAAATTCATTCATGCAATCCATATATTTATTCTAGACAATTATAGCTCAAATAATAATAAAATATTGACTCTATGTTTTGCCAAGGTAGATTTTTGAAAAGCAATGACTGTAAACCGAAAGTATGGGATATCAAAAGACTTAACCTAAGCATAACCCATCAATTGAAATCACAACCATTCGATAAAAATCATAAAAAAATTATTAATCAATGCAAAAAGTCATACAAGAAATAAATAGAATTACCACACACATGAAATATGGCCTCCTCCTTTGTCCTAGTGTTTGGGTTTAGCTTCTCATGTTGTAGTTATGCTCAAAAGTCGATTTCATTGCTCAAAAGTTGATTAAAAAGAGTAGAAGATATAAAGCAGCGTGTTTGTAACAAATATAAGTGTTACAAAACCCACTGTTACAGAGACCTTAACAGAACTGTTGCGAACTTTGATTCATTGTTACATAAGTTGTGACAAAAGGTATGGAATTTGAAAGTAAAGGCCACAGGTTCTGCGACTTTCCTTAAGTGTTGTTCTCTGTTCTTCTTCCTCCTCTCGCCTGTAGAACTCTGCAACTCGACTGTGTCTCTCTGTTGTGTTCTGAAACCTCCCCAAAGTGTACGTGATGCCTCCTGTGACTCCCAACAGCCTTTATATAGCCAACATGTCTCGATTAAACCTCTTTTTCTTTTGCCGAAAGTCATGAACTTTCCTTTTCTTTTTCTCCTATATGCGACCTCTGCTGCGGTATCTATACTTTCCAGATTTGGTATAGGAGAGTATATCTTCTCCCAAGTGCACGTAAACACCAAAAATAGAACCAAAGAGATCCCGAGATATCCTCACTGCCTTGTCGAGAATCAGTGATTATCTTCTTCACATCCATGCCCACTAACTATCCTGTATAACGATAACAGGCTGATTTAAGTCCAGTCCAACAAGCCAATCCGACTAAAACTCCTCCAAAGTCACGGCCTCAACAACAGAAACCCGAGTTTCTTATCCTCCCATGTTTTCTTTAAACTCAGTGATGCAGCCCAGTTTGATCGATTCTAATGGACCTAACAACCCTGTTTAGTCAAAACAGGGCCTAAGCAAACGAAATCCGTGATTGAATCTCGCTAACCCACTTCCAAAATTCGATCAAATTTTACGCAGGTGAAAGCTATATTTCCCGCCAATTTCTAGTTTTGAACCGTTGAAGAAGGATGCCCCTAACCAGAGTAGGGGTGCCGATAGTAAATGCCCTGGGGGTTACCCCTTATCAACTGGGTACCCCTTATCCATTTCAAGGGTCTGAATAGTAATTTTCTCCCAAAAGCGCAAAAACCACTTTTCGAGCCAATTTCGCCGCAAAATCTTATTTCTCTAAAAACACCTGCAAAAACATAAAATGCCAAAATAAATACAAAAATGGGTACTAACAATGTAGAAAATCGAGATCAAAATAGACACATAAATGCGTCTATCACGTAGCCGCGGCATAGCGGCATGCTAGTAGCCGTGGCATAGCGGCATGCCAGTGGCGTGGCATGGAAGCATGCCAGTGGCATTGTGGCATGGCCACGCCCGTGGCGTTGTAGCATGGCCAAAGCTAAGGTTTGACTCTGTGGCCAAAATTAGGGCTTGGCGGCGTGGCCAAGGCTAGGATTTGGCGCCGTGGTAAGAATTAGGGCTTGGTGGCGTGGACGAGGCTAGGATTTGGCGTCGTGGTAAGAATTAAGGCTTGGCGGCGTGGCCAAGGCTAGGATTTGGCGTCGTGGTAAGAATTAGGGCTTGGCGGCGTGGCCAAGGCTAGGTTTTTGCGTCGTGGTAAGAATTAGAGCTTGGTATCATGGTCAAGGCTAGGTTTTGGTGCCGTGGTAAAAATTAGGGCTTGGCGGCGTGGCCAAGGCTAAAGTGGCACGCTACCGCGGCAGAGTGGCATGCTGGTGTTGATGGTGGATTTTAGTTTAGGGCTAAAATTGTAAAACCAAATTTATGAGCTGACATCCTGCAAAGAATAAAGCCGCTGATAAGTGATGAATACTTCTTCACTTTACTAATTCACCTAGAATGGGGCATGTGGCAACAATCCCAGTATTCTGTGTATTAAATTCACGAAATTCATTCAGGTTGGAGCATGTAGCAACAATCCCATATACCCTGTCAATTTACAACATTATTATTAATGCATGACCATCCTTGTATTTCATGTACTCATTATTGGTGCGGCATGACGACTGAGTGTTGTTCTCAGCAGAGCAACACGAACCTCCAAGCATTAATAATGAAGCATGTACGAAATACCCATACAGGCTGCGACTCTCGGTGTGTTATACTAGCCCGATTGAGCATACGACTCTCGGTGTGTTATACTAGCCCGATTGAGCATATTTGAATCTGGATTGTCCGTATCAGTCTCAGAAACGGTCACAACCATCCAACTTCACCAGCATGATTGGATGACTTGGATTGACTCCAAAACCCCCAAGAAGGTATTGGAATATTCACCACCGACCCAACGCGGTCCCCGCATGGTCGGCCTCCCCAAAAGGGTGGCATAGCTTTCCAAACCGTCTAAGCCAAAGTAGTATGGACGAAAAACCCTAAATCAGGGTTTGCGGCACATTACATGTGTCGCAAAACAGTCTCAACCATCCATCTTCGCATGCATAGATGGAGGATGTAGATGTAGATTCAAAGGGCCCAGAGCATGTCAACACGCTCACGGTAAGCCCGCCTACACACATGACCGATCGGTCAGGACCAACCATGGCTGGTCGTTCTAGATCGTGCGCCCAAAGTGGGCATGCCGCACAGCCGGCAAAAATCCTAATTAGGGTTTGTATTGATAGAAAAAGTCCGCTTTATCGTGATCGAATAGAGGGTTTATGAGTCGAATGATCAGGTCCAGTGAGCATCAACATGATCACCGTGGACCCATCTATATCCACACCCGATCGGCCAAGGCATACCATGCCTGGTTGTTCCAATTCGCTCGCCCAAACTAGCGTGGTCACACCTCCCAATCACGAACTGATCTCGACCACTCAACTTAGCCGGACAAATTGAGTTGCTTAGATCACGTTTCCATGGGACAGTAAGGTATAGGCGTAAACACCAGCCTACCACCTACACGCCGAACCAATTGGCCGGGACCGACCAAGCTTGGTCGTCTTGAAACACGTGCCCAAAGTTGGCATGATTTGCGGCATTTGCGGCACCAAAATGCTGTCGTAAATCAATCCTGACCGCTTCTCTTTGCCGGACAAATTGAGCGGTATAGATCACACTTTCATGGGACAATGGGGTATGGGCATGTATACCAGCATGCCGTCTACACGCATGCCCGATCGGCCATGCCAAAATCGTGTCCCAAGCTTGGATTCGACCAAGCTGAAAAGTGGTGCGCCCTAATTCCACTAACGGTCGCAGATGAGTGTCTCAAAGATCATCTTGTCCGTCCAAGTTCACCTGCTTGGTTATACAGCCCTTGTCAGGAGTTAATTGGTCAGTGAGGCATCATGGTGATCACCACCCGTCACTCTACCACACCATGTGGTCGGCCAAGGGAGGACTTGCTTGCGCAACCTCCAAACCATCACATGAAGTAGGCTGGACATTAGGCTATTTTGAGACGCTCAAACAACGATGCTTCATACATGCTGAATAAACTTGATGCAGTACCTGCATAGAATACACACGATACTTCACAAGTATCGACTTCCTAAATAACTTAGTTATTTAATCTAGCATTACATGCTACTTTCTGTGGGTCCCACGATCCACACACTCGAGACATCAATCATGTCACAAACCGGGGATACATACTAGGGTATTGGTCTCGCGGTTTACAATATGTGTGCGCCATCATCACAAGAACGTGTCGGGAAGTCATGGAAGGTTAGTGATGATGGGAGAAGTGGGCAAGACTGGTCGTGTGACACTAACACACGACTCCACTACTCCATTACTCCACTTTCTCCATTTCCCACGAGATGCAAGGGTTAGGCTTAAAGACTTGTATAAATAGGTTCTCCTCCCTATTTTCCAAACAAGAACAAGAAAAGATAAGACAACAGAGGCAAGTGTTGATACAATCGTATTCAAACACCGGAACTGAAAGCTTACATTCTGCAAGCCAGTTCAGCTTTCTGATACAAGTCATACATATCCAACACCTTCACAATCTCAACACCTTCTTCGCTTCCCTCCCTAAGATCAACCTCATCTCCTTCACTTTGTGACCGAAACAAGTATGGAACGACCATTTCTTGGTTTAGGCCGGATTTGCACAGATTAATTTCTCGAATCTACAAGCACTCCCGTGCAGTGCATTTGTTTAAGGTTTATACTCATTTCTCATCCACACACCCCAAATTACCAAAACCGGCAGAAATAGTTTCACCCATAAACAATTGGAGACTACAGCGGGAGGTTAATCTCTCGGTTGTAAAGTCAATTTCTTCAATACCATTCAATCAATTTCGAGATGGTTGGTCTTAGGACCGCCTCGACAGTCTCAAATCCTGATGGTTCCTCCAACGGGGATACCCCTCCTCCTAACAGAGATTTCCAACATTAAGCGAACTAGCACGGGTATAGGAGATTCACACGAAGAACATGGAGCTAATCAAAGAAGTGGTAAACGGCAAAATTGATCTCCTCATTAAGATGACAGCAAAGATGAGCGTTCCGGAGACCTCACCGGGGACTAGTTCCCCTCAGATCAACAGCTTTAATACGAACCAGAGACAAGTGGATCAGGAAGCGACATCTCTAGTGGAAAGCTTGTGTGAACTCTTGCACCTCTCGAAGAATCAACGGGCAGAGACATTTGCTGCAATTAACAAAATAGCTATGGACGTACACCTGACTCCTTCACGTCCAGAAGTCCTAAATGCATCGGAAATATCTGTAAATAATGTTACATTTATAGAGGACGACATGATGACAGAGGAAGGTCACAACAGGGCCCTACATGTTATCGCACGCATCAAGGGTTCAGAGTTCAGGAGGGCCCTCGTCGACACAGGAGCATCTTCGAATGTGATTACTATCAAGACTCTCAGGACAGCCAAGGTTAGCCCATGCAAGATTGTACGGCAGCCCACCACAATAACGGACTTCGAAGGAAACCAGACCAGCACATACGGGTATGTTAATCTCAATTTATAAGTAGGACCCATTCAGTCAAAAGTGAAATTTGAAGTCATAGAAAAGGAGCCGGACTACCATATGATACTAGGGAGACCGTGGCTTCATGACAATAAGGTCATCCCTTCAACGTATCACCGGTGCCTGAAGACCATGATAAATGAGGAAGTCATCCGTATTCCTGCATCATTGTCTCCGTACGCACCAATATGCGGAGTGGAACTGTTCGATCCAAAAGAAACTCCGAGGGAAAGGTCATACAAAGTCCTGTGCACCCCACTACCCACGTGGGATTCAATCCAGGAAAAAGACCGACTTGCATCACTGGGGGCTAAGTACCACGACACTTCTTTTCTGACGAGGCATCCATCTTTATCCGGTGAAGCTTCAACCCATGCTCACACCAAAAGGGAACGCACTTTCGAGGCAAACCGTGATCAGAATGGGAAGACAATATACCGGTGATGCTGTTAGCAATTAGCAGGAGAGATTGGAACCCAGTCTCTCCGCCCAGTTGAACGCTGCAAGAATGATGAAACATAAGATGAGGTATTGGACGCTACGCGATATCTACAAGATGGCACCAACTCCACAACTGACGAGACCGAGACTGTTAACATCGGGAATGAAGAATCTCCCAGGCCTGTCTCTATCAGTTTGACTCTGTCCGTGGACGAACATGTGAGTGTTGTCCAACTACTCAAGGAGTACCAAGATGTGTTTCCCTGGACATACGAGGAAATGCCTGGTCTAGAAGAAAAATTGGTCACCCATCACCTACATGTCATACCTGGATCCAAACCAATCAAGCAATATCCGAGGCAATTCAGACACGAAGTGGAAGAACAAATCAAGAACGAAATTCAGAAGTTGCTAGATGATGGCTTCATCAGACCTATTCATCATCTGACCTGGTTAGCTAATGTGGTCCCAGTAAAGAAGAAAAATGGACAAATTCGGTGCTGCGTGGATTTCAGAGACTTAAACAAGTGCTGCCCCAAGGACGACTTTCCTCTGCCTAACATTGACATGTTAGTAGACGCCACCATCGAACACGACATGTTCTCCTTCATGGATGGTTACAACGGCTACAATCAGATAAGTATGTATGAGCACGATGGAAGTAAGACAGCCTTCCGAACCCCTCTTGGCAATTTTTACTATACTTTTATTCCATTCGGTTTAAATGGATGATATAGTAGTCAAATCCAAGACTCAAGCTATACTCACAATGTCGCTGCCGTGAACTGTGAAGTAGCTCCAAAACTTCATGGGCAAGGTAAACTTTTGGTCCATTCACCCCTGCTGAAGAAATGATCAAGTTTCGTCTGGATTACACTACAACAGGAAGCGTTTCAGAGGATTCAACAAACATCGTCATATCTGAATCATCACAAAGGGTTAGCCTATTATGTCAGCCCAGAAAAGAGCGAGCATGGGACATCTTCAGATCCACTGAATCCGACACCTCAAGGGAGTAGCCTCAAGAAGATAACGATGTCCGCGTGTCATGTCGAGAAAGAATCTGGGCGAATCACTCTATCAGAGGATGGTGCATGTCTACCATGTTATGTTGGAGAATCTGCACTTTTGGTCATCCTCTGGACTTCGTGAAGCTGTTGAACGCTCATCTACGACAGCATCTACCCTGCTGGAAAAGGAACCAGGCCTTCCAGTAATGAAGAGCCTCATGATTTTTGTGCAAGCATACATCCCACCAACAAGCAATATAACCTTCAGCCTTCCATAAACAGTTTCGCTGAAGCGGCAAAAGGAAATCCACCGAGATACAACATCCTGCGCGTCCAAAATCGCCAACTCCAACTCCAGCACCATATGCACGACTGCCATAATGGTGAAACAACGTCCAAGATATTCCATATCTGGATCGATGGTAACTATATCAATGAGAGACGCTTTCATAATTTGTCTCCTGTAGAAGATTTAGTTGCGTTACCAAAGGAGTATGACTGGGACTTCTTAGCACTGCCCATATCAAATACAGCCTCATGAACCTAGCGTGACAACATCTATCAATTACAAATCTCTGGATACTCGTGGGAAAGGGATTGTCTCCCTCTTCTCTATTTCATGAAGAAACGTCAAGAAAGCCATCGGTTCCAGTTTATCCCTCTAACAATGAGACGAGCTCTACCACTATATGAAGACTGCCAAGTTCGTGCCCGTAGCTATCACGCCTCTCCCTGCCAGTCTCTTCTGATCACAGTTCTTTGCCCGGAACCATTGTTGCTCGTCGATTAATACCATCCGAGCTTCACCATATCAACGACCATTACGTACAAAAAAGACCCATCGGGCATACAATATAGAGCCACGTAGACCACGCTTGGGGACTTAGGCTCAGCATGAAATTCCTTTACCGTCAGTCAAGAACTTCTTCAAAGCTTTACCTACTAGAAGCTGCTTCAACGCTCTACGGGACCTGCTTGCTCCAGAATATGCTTCAACACTCTCAGCGGGACCAATACCACGTTCTAACATACAAGGTTCACGTTTGGGCAAAGCAAGCACGCCTGGATCCCACGTTCGAGCAAAGGGAAGACCGATGTTGGTTAGCAAGACCAGTGTTCGTCAAGGCAAGACCGGTGGTTGTATAAGTAGCAAGGATGACACTCGAGCAAGCACATAAACTGTACGAGAAAAGAAAGTAAGGTCTGCGTTGATCAAGTCACAAGGACGGTACTGCTCAGGTCATGAGACTGGTATTGGGCCAGTAAATGAGGCCGGTGTTAGTCAATTCCGCAAAGCCGGTGTTGGTCGATATCGCAAGGCTAACATCCCATCACGCAATCAAGACTGATATCACGTCACGTAAGTAGGACGGTATTGGGTCACGTCAGGCCAGTATTTTTCAAGGCCGATCAACGTCACAAGGCTGGTATTGTGCCACGTCAGCGAACAAGGCTGGTATTAGGCCACGTTAGCAAACAAGACCGGTGTCGGTCGAAGAAGCGACGTTTGTCAGGGTTCGTCAAATCAGGAAGCCCGGTGTTGGTCAAGGGAAAAGTCTGGTGTTGGGGTGAGGCAACAAGTTTGGTATTTCGTCGAAGTAGGCACAACCAACCCCAAGCAAAGACGGCATGCGGCGGGTCCCACTTGATCAGGCATATCCAGACCCAAATTAGTCGAAGCAGGCACAGCTGGCCCCAAGCAAAGCAGGCACGCGGTGGGTCCCACGTTCGAGCAAGGCAGGCATAATAAGCCCACGTTCGAGCAAGGCAGGCATAACAATCCCACGTTCGATCAAGCAGGCGCATGATGAGTCCCACGATCGACCGAAGCAGGCACAACAGTCCGTTGAGCAGGCACATCAGCCCCACGCTCGAGCGGAACAATCACGAAGAAGGCTCTCGACCGAAGCAAGCATAGAAAGGTTGATCGAAGGAAAGACCGACATCATGCTAGGGGAACGCTCGCCTGAACGTCTGTTGAACGTGATATGCTCCAAGGACAGGACGACTCGTCTCTCCTGGTAACATCTAACTTTGTCTCATAAGTTTTATCTGCATATGTCACCATCTAATGCCTACCCCACAATAGTGTAATCATTATGTGTTAGGCAGGGGACTTAATGTTGATGGTGGATTTTAATTTAGGGTTAAAATTGTAAAACCAAATTTATGCGCTGACATCCTGCAAAGAATAAAGCTGCTGATTAGTGATGAATACTTCTTCACTTTACTAATTCACCTAGAATGGAGCATGTGGCAACAATCCCAGTACTCTGTGAATTAAATACACGAAATTCATCCAGGTTGGAGCATGTAGCAACAATCCCATATACCTGTGCATTTACAACATTATTAATTAATGCATGACCAAATTTGTATTTCTGTACTCATTATTGGTGCGGCATGACGACTGAGTGTTGTTCTCAGCAGAGCAACACGAACCTACAAGCATTAATAATGAAGCATGTACGAAATACCCGTACAGGCTATGACTCTCGGTGTGTTATACTAGCCCGATTGAGCATACGACTCTCGGTGTGTTATACTAGCCCGATTGAGAATATCTGAATCTGGATTGTCCATATCAGTCTTAGAAACGGTCACAACCATCCAACTTCACCAGCATGATTGGATGACTTGGATTGGCTCCAAAACCCCCAAGAAGGTATTGGAATATTCACCACCGACCCAACGCGGTCCCCGCATGGTCGGCCTCCCCAAAAGGGTGGCATAGCTTTCCAAACCGTCTAAGCCAAAGCAGTATGGACGAAAAACCCTAAATTAGGGTTTGCGGCACATTACATGTATCGCAAAACAGTCTCAACCATCCATCTTCGCAGGTGTAGATATAGATTCAAAGGGCCCAGAGCATGTCAACACGCTCACGGTAAGCCCGCCTACACACATGACCGATCGGTCAGCACCAACCATGGCTGGTCGTTCTAGATCGTGCGCCCAAAGTGGGCATGCCGCACGACCGGAAAAAACCCTAATTAGGGTTTGCATTGATCGCAAACGTCCGTTTTCTCTTGATCGAATGGAGGGTTTAGGAGTCGACTGAGCAGGTCCAGTGAGCATCAAAATGATCAACGTGGACCCATCTATCTCCACACCCGATCGGCCAAGGCATACCATGCCTGGTTGTTCCAATTTGCACGCCCAAACTAGCATGGTCACACCTCCCAATCACGAACTGATCTCGACCACTCAACTTAGACGGACAAATTGAGTGGATTAGATCACGTTTCCAAGGGACAGTAAGGTATAGGCGTGAACACCAGCCTACCACCTACACGCCGAACCAATCGTCCGGAACCGACCAAGCTTGGTCGTCTTGAAACGCGTGCCCGAAGTTGGCATGACGCGCGGCATTTGCGGCACCAAACTTATGTCGTAAATCAATCCTGACTGCTCCTCTTTGCCGGACAAATTGAGCGGTATAGATCACACTTTCACGGGACAATGGGGTATGGGAATGTATACCGGCATGCCGTCTACACGCATGCCCGATCGACCATGCCAAAATCATGTCCCAAGCTTGGATTCGACCAAGCTGAAAAGTGGTGCTTGCGCACCTCTTCTAAAACCCTAATTCCACTAACAGTCGCACATGAGTGTCTCAAAGATCATCTCGTCCGTCCAACTTCACTGGCTTGGTTATACAACCCTAGTCAGGAGTTAATTGGTCAGTAAGGCGTCATGGTGATCACCACCTGTTACTCTACCACACCATGTGATCGGCCAAGGGAGGACTTGCTTGCACAACCTCCAAACCATCACATGAAGTAGGCTGGACATGAGGCTATTTTGAAACGGTCAAACAAATGATGCTTCATACATGTCAATATACTCTATGCAAGACACAGAGAATACACACGATACTTCACAAGTATCGACTTCCTAAATAACTTAGTTATTTAATCTAGCATTACATGCTACTTTGTGTGGGTCCCACGATCCACACACTCGAGACATCAATCATGTCACAAACTGGGGGATACATACTGGGGTATTGGTCTGGCGGTTTACAGCGTGCAGTGCACAACGCGCCATCACAAGAACGTGTCAGGAAGTCATGGACGGTTAGTGATGATAGGAGAAGTGGGCAAGACTGGTCGTGTGACACTAACACACGACTCCACTACTCCATCACTCCACTTTCTCCACTTCCCACGTGATACGAGGGTTAAGCTTAAAGACTTGTATAAATATGTTCTCCTCCCTATTTTCCAAACAAGAACAAGACAAGACAAGACAACAGAGGCAAGTGTTGATACAATTGTATTCAAACACCGCAACTGATAGCTTACATTTTGCAAGCCAGTTCAGCTTTCTGATACAAGTCATACATAGCCAACACCTTCACAATCTCAACACCTTCTTCGCTTCCCTCCCTAAGATTAACCCCATCTCCTTCACTTTGTAACCGAAACAAGTCTGGAATGGCCATTTCTTGGTTTAGGCCGGATTTGCACAGATTGATTTCTCGAATCTACAAGCACTCCCGTGCAGTGCATTTGTTTAAGGTTTAGACTCATTTCTCATCCATACACCCCAAATTACCAAAACCTGCAGAAATAGTTTTTACCCATAAACAGCTGGCATGCCGATCAATATGTTGTTGTGGTAAGGCGCGTTTGGATTTCCAGTTAGTATGGTGGCGCGGCAGGGTGCATTTGGCCTTTAATGTATGGTGGAAAGTTTGGAGCGACTTGATTGGCCGAGGAAAGGGGACGGCCAAACATAAGGTGCGGCTACACTTTTGGTGAAAGTGTGGCAGCTTTAGAGCGACCTGATTGGTCGATTAAAAGAGGTCTGGCCAAGCATGGGCGTGGCTACACTTCTGGTGAGAGTGTGGTAGCTTTAGAGCGACCTGATTGGTCGATGGGAAGTGGGGCCTGCGAGTATGGGCCCAGCCACAACTTATGTGCGCGTGGCTAATTTGAGGTTACATGATTGGTCGAGAGAAATAGGGCCAGTTTATTAAGGGGCATGACCAATGGCAAGTGGCGCCAGTTGGCCTAAGACATGGCCATGCCTCCCTTTGCTGTTGCGGCTCCCTGTTTTCTGATTATGGGCAAGGTTTTGCACCTGTTAATCCATGGCGGATTGATTACCTAGTTCGCCTAGGCTTAATTTCGACAAGCAAGGTATGATATACTGCGCGAGGCGCAAAACCCTAACTTCCACAAGTTAGTTAGGGCAATTAATTAAACTCTATGTGTTGACACAGAGTTCTTTTAAGTTCATTGCCAGAGAGCAGCATGCTTTTCTGATTGAATACCTTATGCAAAGACCTTATCCTTCATATTTGGAAATTTGTGCTACTCTGCTACGAGCGAACACAAATCGTCATGCCATATCAACATTCAGGGTTCATCCAGAGAACACAGCATAAAGGAATTCAAAGGAACTTATATTAAGTGAATATAGGCGAGGCGTCGAAATTTACAGAACATCTGGGATGGTTGCTACATTCGCCAGTCTGGATAAATTTTATGTAAGTATATTGAACGGCTCAATAAATATGCCGCTGGAGAGGTTAGCACTCATGGCACCGTTTCCTTACAGAGTGACGTCACATCAGATGCAAGGTTTTACGATTTCAACCCTAAGCTAAAAACCACAATCAACACTAGAGTGACTAATTCTTGTACCCACATGGAGGTAGAACCGAAACTTGTTTTGGTAGAACCGTGAAACCCATGTTTGGTGATTTGATAGGATAATCAATCACATAGTTCTTGGAAGTCAGACGAACCAATTCTAAACTTGTTTGGAAGTGTAGCAAATCGGTTCCAAGATTGTAAGTTTGAAAAAAGACTTACAAAGTAAAGATGTCGACATACTTTGAACATGTGCAATAACGCTTATCTTTTATTGCTCAAAGCTATTCCTTAATAGCTAAAGGAGAATCCCGGATCGAAATAAATTGAGAATATTTTAATTAAGGTTTTTAGTTTTATATGCTTTTAATTTCCAGCAATTAAAATGCATATCTTTAGAAAATAAAAATTGGTAATGTGCATTTACTAATTGGAGATTTTCTAATGAGATTTCGGTCAATATTTGGACAAAGCATTTCCAGGAATTATGGAAGCCGAATTTGGAAATATATTGCATATTTTGAGAATATTTTCGGTTTTGGAAATTCCTTGGTGTCCAAACTTCCTTGGTCTATAAATATTGAAGTTTGCATTTCGAGCAAACTAATCCTCTGAGGCAGCAAAACTACCTTGTTATGTTGTTACTGGTGGAGTCGTCTATTCGGAGAGGAAAGTAACCTAATTACGTGAAATCTCTTACGACCGCTTGTTTTAAAGACTTCTTTGGGATTGGGAAGCTCTACGAGTATCGTTGGTGGGAAACTAGATAATTGCAGTTTATTATTAGTTTTCGATTGATTTGATTGACTAACGGTTGTTAAACTTTGATTGCACTTAGTTTGTTTATGCTTGAGAATCTTCTCTTCTGATATAAGATTCACTCAAACTAGATCGAAGTTTCGACGGGGATATTTAGACTGTTTCTAGATCTAAAGACGTCTTGTGATAATCCATTGTTAACAGACTCCGTTCTGTGTGTGATTTATCACAAGAGATTCAAGTTGATTGTGTTTAGGTGTTTATTAAAGATCTAAGAAAATTTGAAGACGAAGAAGATTTCTGATTTGGGTTCATAATCTTTGGTGTGCACAAAACTTGATCGTCTGGAAAAGGATCCAACTATAATCGGTTTATCTTTGTGATAAATTGGATTGATTATTTGAGTATATCGGCATCAATACAATTCTTTGTGATTCAAAGTATTGATTGCATAATCTTAATAATTACTTTGGTAGTTGTTTAGATCTAAGGACCTGACAAAGGACTTTATTGGGATAAACAGAAGAGCCTTTTGTCGAACTCATATCACTTGATTGAAAAGAGTTGTTACCGAACATATTTGTTGTTCCTTTACTATTTGGAATACGAACCAAAGGAATTGTTCCAAGTGCGTGACTTTTGCAAGTTGGAGGCGCGGGGATACAGACGGAACTAGGTGAACTATAGCTTTAGTTGCTTGGTCTCAACTATACGAAGTTGTTTTAGATTTTGTATAGCGTCTTAATCATGAGAGTATTCAATTATGGACAATGTCCCGGGGTTTTTCTGCATTTACGGTTTCCTCGTTAACAAAATCTTGCTGTGTCTTTTACTTTTCTATTTCCGCAATTATAATTGTTTTATTATAATTAGAAGTAAAATACACAAACGTTAATTCCTATTTACTTGATACCAATCCTATTGTGTTTGGTTAAGTCCGAACCTATTATCAAGTAAACATACTTCGTTGTTGTATTGTCTCAATCTTGTATCCATAGTCAATCATACAAGTTATCTTGTTGTCGTATTGTCTCGATCTCGTATCCATAGACGATCACACGAAGTGTGAACCGATTAGTTGTATTGTCTCGACTCAGTCCATAGATAATCACTTTCGGAGAAAGGACTTATAGGTGGAAAAGTTTTAGATTGAGGTATATTTGGGTACCCTCGTATTTTCAATTGGTATCAGAGCAGGAAAACATGAAAAGTTCTAACAATCCGTGTTTAGTGCAATCTAACCTATAAGAAATTGAATCTATGTCTAATTCAGTTAACGTTATGCAAGACTATGAATACTCAAAAGTTGAAGATGCTGCCACTTCGTTAACTCACGATCCAGGAGTTGCGAAAATATCCGTGTCGTTCTCTGATGGAAAAGATGATGCTGATAAAGAGTTGGTAAAACTCCTAAAGCCTATAAAATCTCTGTCTAGTAAAGTGCTAATATTAAATATATGGTCAAATCTTCTTAAGAATGAGATCAGAGATAAATACATTAGGATAAACGGGTATCCTCGTCTTTTCATAACCTTTCTGCAGATTGGGAGAATACATCCACTTTAACTCTTGCTTTAACCACCCCAAATCTGTCTCTGTTGAAAACCTTGAAAACTTCACCAGCTTGATAATGTATCATATAAGAAATATTGTCTCTGTCCAAGTCAGCCCTTAATCTAAATTCAATATAGAATAACTCGAACCGGAAGATAACATTTTGAACATTCATATGAAACTCCCATGGCATTACAACCATAAGATAACCTTGAACGGAATGGGGTCCTCCTCTTAAAACTCTTTGATAAACTTCTCTATTTTGTAGTCCAAAGATGAAAAAATTCCTCCTATTGTTATTTATAATAACTATCTCATGATCAATTCCCCATAAAGCACTATGAAAAAGTGGGCGTACAACAACCTCACCCAATATTTCGCTTAGCAATCTGTATGGACTAACTCAAATATAATTTGAAGAGAATCAACTAGACAGAGTTATAGCTTGCCAAGAGATTCTTGTTCATTCTGGAGATATATATCATCATCAAAAGATGGGCTTTCAAGTATCTTTTCACTTCCTGAAAAAACTTCAAGGGATTTTAAACCTGGTAGAGGTTTACACATAATTTCTTCTACGAATTTTATTAAATCAGTAATGGAAGAGAATTCTGGAATCACTGGATCTGGTGGTGCACTTATTGAGATAGCACTTCTGTCCATAGAGTCAGATCGCTACAAACACAGACTTATAAGGTCTTTAAACCTGTTTGCCTGCTCTGATACCAATTGAAAAAGTGGGGGTACAAAAACCTCACTGAATATTTCGCTTAGCAATCTGTATGGACTAACTCCAACTCCAATATACTTTTAAAAGAATCAACTAGACAGTCACACTCAATCTTAATAAAAAGTATATCAAAGAGTTATATCTCAATTTCTCGATTCAATACTTACTCAAGCAAATACCAATCTGCGAGTCTAATTGAATACAAGAGAAATTAACTTGAACAGTACCAAAGACCAATGTTCAAGGATCAATTTCAATCAAAAACCAAAGGTTGGATTTACCAATTGATCGATTCAACGCACAACCTGTGATATTTCAATTATATAACCAAATATAATACGGAAAATAAATAACACAGACACCAGAAGTTTTGTTAACGAGGAAACCACAAATGCAGAAAAACCCCAGGACCTAGTCCAGATTGAACACACAACGTATTAAGCCGCTACATACACTAACCTACTACAAACTAACTTCGGTCTGGATTTTAGTTGAACCCCAATCAATCTCACACTGATCCAAGGTACGGTTTTGCTCCTTACGTCTCTGATCCCAGCAGGATACTACGCACTTGATTCCCTTAGCTGATCTCACCCACAACTAAGAGTTGCTACGACCAAAGTCGAAGACTTTAATAAACAAATTTGTATCACACAGAAATCGATAAATTTGTCACCCACATAAATACCTACGAGTTTTGTTCCGTCTTTTGATAAATCAAGGTGAACATGAACTAATTGATATACCTGACTTATATTCCCGAAGTACAGCCTAGAAATATCAATCACCTCATAATAATCTTAATCGACTAGAGAAACAAGATATTGTGGAATCACAAGCAATAAAACGAAGATGTTTGTGACTACTTTTCTATCTTGCCTATCGGATAAATTAATCTCGAGCCAATTTTATAATTGTACTCAATACGATAGACACACCAAGATCAGATCACGTAACTACAGAGAAAATAGTTGGGTCTGGCTTCACAATCCCAATGAAGTCTTCAAGTCGTTAACCTACAGGGTCTTGGTAGAAACCTAATGTTAAAGGAGAATCGACTCTAGCTTATATACAACTAGTATCACACATGAGGTGTGGGGATTAGGTTTCCCAGTTGCTAGAGTTCTCCTTTATATAGTCTCCAAATCAGGGTTTGCAATCTAAGTTACCTTGGTAACAAAGCATTCAATATTCACCGTTAGATGAAAACCTGATTAGATTCAAGCTAATATTTTTTTAACTGTTAGATCGAACTTAGCTTGTTATACACAAATGAAATGCACGTTCATTTAGGTTTTTGTAACCGTACCTAAATGTGTACACCTAGTTGGTTCAACAGTAGTTAACCAAATGGTTAGCCATATGAGCACTTTCATATCAACCTTATTCATCTTCACCATAACTAGTTCAAATGACTCAAAAGAACTAGTTAGAGAGTTGTTCAATTGCTTATATCTCATAGAAGTATATAAGACACAATCGAAGCAAAAACGATTTTGATTCACTTGAATCGATTCATGAACATTATAGCCACGGTTAGCAAATATGCATTCCTTAGTTTATATATGTCTTAGTTCACGAATAAACCCTTTCTAGAAAATAACCCACTCAAGTACGCATACTTAAGTATTCGGTTTGAGTTTGTTTTCAGTTCACAAACTCTAGCAGAAATTCACGGGACGCGAACTTCCAGCAGTACGCATATGGGTACGCAGACTTAGATTCCAGACTTCCTGAACTAGTAAAGTACGCATACTTTAGTTCAAGGATTTTAGACTTTACACAAGTATGAGTTCACATACAATGTTTATATCCATTCAAGATTATATATTCTAAACTCTCATTTCAATCAAACATTCTTAGAGGATGTTAAGTAGAGGTTATTCACACACTATTTTTTATCAAAGAGATTTTCAAGATATTGAATAATCAACATGACTTTCGTCACTTGTAAAGATGAACTTGGCCAAAGCGAAAGCTTACCAACACATATTTCGAGAAATAGATAAGCAAGATAAACTCGTCTCGAAATAGCAAATGTGTATAATCGAAATCTATATAGCAATACGACTTTTGTCTCAAGATAGGAGATAAAGTAGATAGACTTTTGAGTGATAGATAAGTTCAAGTCTCCACATACCTTTTAGTCGAAGAAGTTCCACCAGTTCCTTGAGTAGTTCTTCGTCTTTGCATGATGAACGTTGTGGAGTATAGAGCTCAACTACACTTTTTATCCTAGTCCGAGACTTAAGCCCCGTTTGGGATTGCTTTTTTTCAACCAAAAGCACTTTGTAACAAACTTGTAACAAACTTTTACCAAAAATTGTGTTTGGTAAAAAAATTTCAAAGTGCTTTTGGAGAGAAGCACTTTCATTTTAGGCTTTGCTTTTAAAAGCTACTCAAAGACTAGCTTTTAAAAGCGAGAAAAGCTTTTTGTGGACCCACATAATTCGATTTAACTGATTCTCTATTTTAACCCTGTTAATTTATTATAAAGACAAGTTTTACCCTCAAATATTGTACATTGTACATTTGACATTTTAATTATAATTTAATTTTATTTCTCTATTTTATTTCATTTTTTATTTAAAATAATAAATACAATGATAATTAAAATTATTATATAAAATAATAAAATAATTAATAAATATTAAAATAATAAATGAAAAAAATAATAATTTTTTTTTTTTTGAATTTTTTTTTTAAAATAATTATATTTTCATAGCAAACCATAATCATAATTTTTTTAATTAAATAATAAAAACAATTAAAAAATTTAAAAAAAATATTACTTATAATTTAGTAAATATATTAAAATTAGAAATATAATTTATTATAATAAAATTGTATTAAAACTAATTTTTGAAATATGTCTATTTTCGTCATTAACTACATCACCAGCACTTTTAAATACCAATTTACCAAACAAAATTTACAGTTTGTTAATTGCACAGTGCTTTTAAATTATAGTTTACCAAACGTCATGCTTGATTTATTTTTCAAAGACAAATAAGTAGACAACGCACAAAGACAAAGACAACATGAAAAAGCGCTTTTCTAAAATTCACGGCAATACCAAACTAGCCTTTAGCTATAAGTAGACTAGAAATCAAGACTTATAGTTTTGGAAACTAAACTTGACAAACAAGCTTGAGATAGCAACGCTTGCGAGTTCGATCGAGCAGTGCTCTAACACTTTAATATAGTAATTCAGAACACCTCTTGTTACTACAATATCCTCTCTACATATGCATCCAATAAGGTTGAAATGTTCAACGAATTTTCCTTTTCTTTCAAGAGTAACATGCTTGGTAGTTTTTTGAGACACTGAACATTTTTTTGCAAATTGGGAGGAAAGATTATTCACAGTTGAGCTTGAGCTTGCCATTTGAAAAACAAAGTGAGGTAACTACTATTGTTTTGTATTTCCTTAAAAGGGTTTTCAGAAAATGGGGAATGAGATTTATAGTAGAAACTGCATGCATATTCATAATAGATATTAAATTGCCAAGTGTTAATCATGCAGTGATTTTGATTATAAAGATAGATTGTGTAAAGAACTGGACTTGGACTGATCTTGAAGAAGAAACTTGTTCAAAGTAATGATTATTACTTGGAAAGCAAGAGTAAGAATAAGATTTGTATATGGTATTTTCAAGGAGCATAACTTAGCTTGTATGGGTATCCAAGATATCTGGAAGAGGATTTTGGTTTGAACACCCGCGTGACTATCTTGTGCTCTTTCCAAAGACCAGTAATCTGCAATCGCCGCCAAGAAGCAGAGCAAAAACCCTAGTACCTACCAATCAGGATGGAGAGGAGAAAAGGGATAGATCCTGTAAAAGGAGCAAACCACGGATAAGAATTAGATATGTGGATTAACATATCATTCATATTAATAAAATTGCAGGAATCGAATCAAACTGAAATTTTCTAATATGAGCAAATCCATTAAGGAATTAAGTTTTTGGAATGCAATTTTTGGAAAATAAGTTTCCAAATTCAACCAAAAACAAACTTGTCGGACTGGGACTTCTATTATGTGTTTGCTAGATACGAAACTAGTGCTGCATCTGTTCCTACATCTGCCATTGCAACAACAATTGCTGCCACCACTGTTGCTGCAAATGAAACTCTCGCTCCGACTAGAGAACGTATCCGCTTTCAACAAGAACTAGTTAAAAGGAAGTTGCGGGTAATGGAATTTGGCGACTCCGGTAATGGAATTTGGCGACTTCCTTGGGAAATCAAAGAAGAAGAAGAAGGCTGAGGAAGCAGATTCAGAATGTCCAATATGCTGGGACTGTTTGAAGACAACTGACAAGATACGAGAGCTGTCTAGATGTTCTCATGTATTTCACAAAGAATGTATGGATAAATGGATTGATCAGCATCGATTATCATGCCCGTATAGGAGAGGACATCTCTAATTATAGGAGGAACCAACAAATAAGGGGGTTAGCTGTAACCCCATAGTATTTGGCACCCTGAAGCAGCCTTGAAAAAATTATTCCAAACCGTAAGAATTGATCTTGTTGCATTACAACCTGAAATCTCCCGAGAACCACAATCTACTGAACTTAGAAAAGTCTTGATTTTAGTTTCTATTGAATTTGCAAGCTATCTTATGCTGCAGAATGGAAATTGTCAGACTTAGTTACATGAATCTTGGACAGTCTTGTGATACTGTGGCAATATCCCCACTATTCAGGAAGCAATTACACCACTAGCAGTACATATATATCTAACCTTGAATACATTTCATCTTGTTTACCTTCGCCTATCGAAGAAAACATAATGCTTCAACGGCACTAGTAGAAATTTACAGAAAACTATTGTTTTTAGTTTCTACTATCAGCTATCACCATACAGAGTTTTACAAACTATCTTGTTCCTTGACCTTTCTTCGGTGCAGCTTTCCCACATCGTTTCAGTATCTTAAGCTTAGACAGTCCCTAAACAAATTTGCATTAAAAGCCTGTCAGATATTGTTGAATCGAAAATAAAAAAAGTATGATATATTTGTAGCACACGGTTAGATACTAAGACAAAGCAGAAAACCACCAAATCAACAATAGATCTTAACGATTAACTGGAACACTTAAAACAGCATTGGGATTCATACTGATGTGCCGGCTATGAATACCACCAATTTTGATGCATCAGGCAATCAACCATAATTATACATGTGGACAAGCACACTTGCTCATGACAAAATCACACACTGACATTAATGACAGTTTAGTAAGAACTGCCGAATTGGATAAATCCTAGTAATTAAAGCAGAACCGGAGATTCTGAAAATCTGATTTCTGTAGTAGCACATAACTCTAGTGATCCCAAAGTCGCCTAGCCTTAATAACGACAGAACATATGCGACTTCAACCAAAGATATGACTTTGATACTGAATTAAGGATTAACTAAGACTCCTGGTAGATCAAACACATCAATTTGCCGAATCAACTCATTCCCCAAAAGAGAATGTGTAGGTAACTCAATCAAGGTAATAAACTAAAACCTTTCAGAGATGCTTACCATACTTTCAGTAGACCTAAACTACTAAAATGCAAAATCATTCACCACAAAATCGGTCTATTGCCTAGATATTCAAGTCAACATAAGTAGGAAGGAAATGTGAAACATGAAGTATGTGTACATTCATCCTACTGCTAGTTATTATGTTCTCTCCAGTGATCAATTTGAGGAAATAGAATGGAATCATCCAAATAAGAACAACGGCTTAGAAGTATCAAATCCACATAAGAAAAGAGAAATTAAACATGCCAATGAGTTGGAGAACATGTGTCCTTAAAATAGTCGTTCAATATTACCACGAAGTATCTCAAAACATAAAGACATTCAAAAAAATAAATTAACTATAAGAAAAAGGTTAAGCTAAAACCAACCATAATGTACTTTACTGAAAAATCCTTACTTTAAGGAAATGTAAAGCAATGTACTTTAGTGAAAAATCCTTAGCTGAAATCTAACTGATTTTGTACTCGAGAGCAAGCTGAACAACTCTAACTGTACTGCTTTCAACTCGTCATAAGGCACTGAAATATAGTGGTGTTTAGGGGTAACCCTTGACCAAGAAGCTACTGGAACAGCCTGTTGGAAAAACAATTAGGTGAGTAAAGTTAGAATTGCCGTTTATACATAGGCAATTGATTCTTAGCCTTATAGGTGTGAAACACTATTAAACTGGAAACAATCGAACTAAGGAAACAAATTATGCAACATCAAAGATACCATATTACAGTTGAGACTAAATCCTAATCAATAATGTTACATTCAGCACCTGGATGACGAAATCAAGCTGAATAAACTGAAAGTAAACATTCTTGAACAAACAAATAAAAAAAAATTGAAACATATTTGCATTAAACAAAAGCACATCTTACCGATATATGATCCTGAATTTCCTCGGATTTTCAACAGGCTTCCAGTTAGCAATAACTTCCTAGCAATGAAACCTATTTTCGTCTGGAAACTCAGTACTGAGTTCTCCATGACATACCTGGATCTGTAAAATTCATCACGGTTCATGTAACAATAAAAGATAAATAAGTCTGCATAGATAGCCAACATTCCTCAACCGGAGACAGAAGAATTCACCTTTCACATAAAACCAATTGCGTCTCTTAGATAAAAACAGTGAGAAGAAAAATCATAATGCGATCTATTATGTAATATTTGTGATCTCCATGGTATGTGTAAGGGTTCGCATACAAACCCAAAATTCCATTCATAACAACCCATTTCTGATCAGATCTGAAGAGATTTTAACACCGCCGGACTTACTCTCTCGAAATTCTGTATTTCTAAAACATCAAATGAAAAATTAGGGCTTCTTTTATTTATAGGGAAACAAAATTATCATTTACCAAATTGTCCTTCAAATCTAACCTTCTCTTTGGAAATGAAGGGACGAATATGGAAAACGGTAAAAAAGTTTTTATGGGCCCCTTGGGATTGTAACAGGCTGCCCATCCCAACTTTTTTTTTTTGATACTAAAAGAAAATTTTATTGATTAAAATCTTCCAGAGAGAACATGATCATCCTCAATCCACTTAACAATGTCATGAGGAAAATTTGAAACAAAGGAGAAACTACTAGCTTCAAGTCTAGCTTTTCTTGCTAACTCATGAGCCACACTATTACTTAATCTATTTACTAACTTGCAAAACCAAAACTCATGAATTGAAAACTTGTTTTTAACTGAAAGAAAAAGATGATGATTGAACCAATGCACTTGCGGGTCTTCTATGTGTATTGAGTTCACCAAATTCTCACAGTCAGTCTCAATTATCACTTTATTGAATTCATATTCTTCTATCCATTCTACAGCTTTGATCAAGGCTTTGCATTCAAAATGTTCTGCTTCAACCTCAGCTTCCATTTCTTCCTCCAAGCTAAAACCTTTAATTGCTAGAGCATGCCCTGCATGATCACGAACTATTAGTCGAATGCTACCGTTTCTTGTTTCGTAAACATAAGAAGCGTCAATGTTAACTTTTATATAGCCTGTACCTGGTGGAAACCAAATTTTAGGAATAATACGCTTGTTGCCAGAAGCACTAGATGAGACAGAAACAGATTCACATAATTTTATAAGATTATAGATTCTAGTAAGTGTACTGTGAATATTAGGTTTTACAGTCTGGAAAATCCAACTGCATCTATCCTTCCATATGTACCAAACTGCACACATAAATCTGATGACAAGAGATTCAGTCATGGGAACACTATTATTACCTTCATCTGTGTTAGAATAAAACCAAGATATTATCCAATCATGTATAGAGTTAAAGTTTTGTATAACATCTGTAATATTCACGTTTAAGGCATTTGAGACTGATCTAGCATAAGTACATTCTACCAGTAGATGACTAATAGTTTCAGTGTTGTTGCTGCAAAGACTACATTGAGAATCTATATCGGCCTTATAAAAAATTAATGTTCCTCTAACAAGAACAATATTTTTCAGGCATTTCCAAATGAATAATTGGACTCTATGAGGAGCTTTAATGTGCCAAAGTTTTTTCCATACCTCAGTAGGTATATTGTCACCAATGATAGCGTTATTAATATGCTCAGCACAGAGTGCATTATATGCACATTTCACAAAAAACTTACCTCTCCTATCTGGTTTCCAGATTAGATAATCCTCACCTGTATCAGGTACATACATACGAGAATGGCATTAGAAGTTTCTACATCAAAGATAGCACTAATAATTTGGTCATTCCAAACTCTAGTACCAGGATAAAAAAAAATCACAAACAAAAGTGAGAGAAACAATGCTAGAAAGTCCTACAATTAGAACAGGTGGACTATTAAGACCAATAATCCAATTATCTAACCAGATTTTAATTTTTGTGCCACATTGAACAATCCACTGGGAATGTTGTTGCACAACTTCAATTCCAAAGTATATACTCCTCCAAGGCCAAGAGCAATCCTCTTTTAATTTATCTAGGTGAAGCAAATTACCATTCTTGCCATACTTGGCCCTAACAATCTGCATACATAAAGAATTATCATCATTACAGGCTTTCCAAGCAACCTTAGTTAACAAAGTTGTATTGAAATGTTCAAGATTCCTAATACCAAGACCACCAAGAGCCTTTGGAACATGAAGCTTGTTCAATCATATCAAACAAAGACCCTTGTTATCACTATGCCCCCACCAAAAGTGTTTTTGGATAGAGTCCATTTGATTTATCATAGTTTTAGGAATTCTAAAGCAACCCATTTGATAAATAGGCAAAGCATTCAAAACATGTTTAACCATAGTTGTTCTAGCAGAGTGATTCATTATCTTACCTTTCCAAAACTTCGGTACAGTACTAAAAGATTGAATAAGAGGTTTAAAAGCCTTGGTTTTATCCCTACCAATTAACAAAGTCACACCCAGGTATTTATCAGTGTCAGTCATTTCAGTCATCCTAAGTTCTCTTGCTAGAATATCTCTATAGCTTGGAGGAATGTTATGAATAAAGTAAACACTGGATTTATCTAGGTTGAGCATCTGCCCTGAAACACTGCTAAAATAGTCAAGAACACCTATGATACCCTTTATATTGTGCATATCAGCCTTAGTGAAAATCAAAATATCATCCGCAAACATAAGATGAGTGATACCTGGAGCATTCCTAGCTGCTTTAACACATGAAATTAAGTGATCAGTCTCAGCATTTAAGAGCAATCTAGATAAGAATTACATACAAAGAATGAAAAGATAGGGAGAAAGAGGATCACCTTGTATAATACCTCTAGTAAGAGAGAAACTTTGAGTGGGAGAACCATTCAGAAGCACAGAAATTATTGTTGTGGAAATACATTATTCTATAAAACCACATAATTTAGCATCGAAACCAAAATGCCTAAGAACACCTAGAATAAAATACCATTCAATTCTATCAAAAGCCTTAGAAAGGTTAAGTTTTAAGGCCATTGTTCCACTATAACCCTCTTTATGTTTCATAGTATGTATCATTTCATGAGCAACAATAATGTTATCATGAACATCTCTACCAGGGACAAAAGCAGCTTGATATGGAGATATTAGATGCTTTAAAAAGGGTTTAATTCTATCAGCAATAATCTTAGATATAACTTTATAAATTGTGTTGCACAAGCCTATTGGTCTAAAGTCCACATGGCTCTTAGCATTATCAGTTTTAGGAATCAAACTAAGATAGGTTTTATTAAAATCCTTAGGCATATATCCTGTTTCAAAAAAACTTTAAACAGCAGTAGAAATATCCTTACCAACTATATCCCAATTATATTGATAAAAGCCTGCTTGAAACCCATCGGGCCCAGTGGAACTCCAAGCACTCATATGTCTGATGGTTTGGTGAATTTCATCAATAGTATGAATTATTGTCAAAGAGGCATTATCTTGAACAGTAATAATAGTAGAAAGAAGATCAAAAGTAATGTCAGTAAACACTGGATTAGTTGTTTTACTAACCTGAGCAAAATGATCCACAAGCAAATGAGCAATATCTTTTGGAATCACTATACCAGACACCATTAGCATCACAAAGACAATCAATATTTTTCATACTCATTCTTATATTAGCTAGGGTGTGAAAATATTTGGTATTATGATCCATTTCAGTAATAAAAGAATCACCAGATTTTTGCCTATAGAAATCTTCCTTGGTATTGAACCAATAATCTAGTTTCTTAGTAATAGCAACAATATTTTCATGCTGAGAATTATAAGAGATATCATTCTGAATAGCTTCAAGTTGAGCTTGTATTAATATATCTATCAATGTCTCCAAACTCAACTTTATTCCAATGAGACAATCTTTTCCTAGTTCTTCGTTGTTTATTGCTCAAAATAAAAGCAGCAGAGCCATTAACATTAGTATTCCAAGTAATCTGAAGTTGATTCTTAAAGGAAAAATGTTTCATCCACATAGAAAAAAACTTAAAAGTTCTCCAAGAGTTACTATCCATTTCCTTGGGAACCAGCATGATGGGGCAGTGGTCAGAACCAACTTGTATTATGTGTAAAAGCTTGGATTGAGAGATACAATTGAACCAATAACTATTACCTAAGGCCATGTCAATTCTTGATTTCTTACTACCAGTTCCAAAACTATTACTAGTCCAGGTATAATTTTTGCATGTATATCCAATATCCATAAGACCACAATTATTCATTTTCTCCTGAACATATCTATCTTCAGTGGAAAAATTAGAAGCCTCAGAAATATCATGGAGATGAAAATTCAGATCACCTAGCAATAACCATGGTTGCAATATATTCTCACTAATATCAATCAGTAAATCCCATTTCTCTTTCTTTTTATCAAAATAAGTGGAGCCATACATGAAGGTTATGAGAACTTCTGGTTTACTAGGATCTATTCTAGTAATGACATGTATCATATTATCGGAGATATGTTGAATTCCACAAAAGATGTCATCCTTCCACATGAGTATTAAGCCTCCAGAAAGACCAACTCTATTAATATTAATATGATTGCAGTAGCCTAGGGAATTTGCTAGAGAAACCATTCTGTCACTGTCTACTTTAGTTTTTATAAGAAATATAAAATATGGTGATTGCTTCTTAACTAGAACAAATAATTGATCCCTAGTGATTTTTTTTGCTAAGCCTTGAACATTCCAAGATAGGATTTTCATATTTAAAGAAATACTATAAACCAGAAACTGAAAAATATGCAGAGAAATAGAGTTTATTGAGAATATTACCATAGAAGCATGGGCCTCTACCATGCCATGAGAGTTCTCTCCTGCAATTTGATCTCCTTCCCCAGCCAAATCATGCTCCATGCCATCAAAGTTATCTATTTTATCAGTAGAACCAGTATTGTGAGCAATGTTACTTTCAGTTTCAGCATCATCATCACTTCTAGATCGTTTTGCTTTCCTAGCTTCTTCTAGTTTCTCTGCCTTTTCTTGTTCCTCCATCTGTCTATGACTTGCTTCACATACTTGTTGCAACAATTGGTACAGATCCTCAATTATTTCCACTCCATAATGTCTTGCTAAATTATGGCAGTAACTGATATATTCTTCATTAGTGTATCTTCTGATCTTTAGATCCAAAGCAATATTATCACATTCTTCATCATTATGATCCAATGTAAAGTAATAATTACAAAGAAGGTGTGGTTGTCTTTCCCAGTGATACCGAACCCACGTTACACCACCATATGCAGTGTTCCACCATCCTCCCCTATGCATAGGCTTTTTGAGATCAATCTTAACCCTTGCAGTTATAACTGAGCCAGAGTGTGGATGACAATTATTAGGGTTAGTCCAGATTTTAGGCCTCAATTCTACCAAAGCTTCATCAATGACAGGGACCGCATGATGTTCAAGAAGAATATTTTTGAATTGCGCATTCCATTCCTGGTGAGAAAAATCATGATCCTTCACACCAATTGAAGGATTGTACTTCTAAGAGTGATATGACTCTTATGAACATTCCAAGGACCTCTTTTGAGAATTGCTTCCACTATTCCATTGGATGTGAACTTAAAAAGATAAATATTTTTTTTCCAAGACTCTCATATTTTTAATTCGAAATTGCTTCCAAAGTATATTGACTTCTTACCTCATAGTATCTGTTTCCACCAGATCTTTTGAATACAGTTTGCCTATTAAGGAGTTGTTCCATTCTTCTTTTGCAACAGATATGGCCCTTGTTGAACCCACAACTTTCCTAAGGTTACGATTGTTGAAATCACGGATGCGAGTTTCATTCATTTGGGAAGTGAGGATGGAAACTTGTGTGTTTGATGATGAAGCCATTGCTCTAGGTTTTAAATCTACTAATGGAATTCCAGAAGAAGGTAATATGAGAAAAGGCTTTGTTTTCCTCCCAATATATAGAAGAAAGTCGAATAATCTATAACTAAAAATAGTTATATTAAAGGAAAGGATATATTCGAAGCTGAAATATACCAAATTTTGGCATTGATGTCGATTGCAGTCAACTCGTAAATATTTAGAAGATAACTGGAAATCCACAAATTACGCTGATCTATAGGGGGAATTATTGAATTTTGAAAATTCAAATTCTGATTCCCATAATGTTGAATCGGCACTGTTGAATCGTAGAAAATGGACTCACCTTTTACATTGTGATTATATACATAATCTAAACTACAATACTGGGTCATACTGATAAAAACCATTCTTTATTTGATGGCCTGCAAAACTGCTATCAGAGATGAAATCAAATCTGTTATTGGCTACAACAATATAGTTGACAGAAAGAGATTAAATAAGACAAAAGACGAATAATGGATGCTACCCATGGTGAATGGTAATATGGCCCTGCAAAAAAAAATTAGAAATCCATTAGCAATACAAAAATAAGCTTCAAAAAGAAAGAAAACATTTTAGATCTTGATAGAGATAGAAAATGATTAAAATAACTCATATGGAAACCATTAAAACTGTTAAAACAATGGAGAAACAAAATTGTTAGTAGAATCAAAACATTGAAACAGATGAAAAGGATGGAAGGAGAAATCAAAAAGAATTAAACTTCAAAAAAAGATAAATCAAAGAGAAGGAGGGACTAGGAGAATGGAGGGACTGCAATGTCTTGCTCTAGGATAAAATTTTACCTGTACAAGGGATGGAGGGACTGCAATGTCTGTAAGTCACGCAAAAGACGAGGTTGTAATTTGACATCTACAAGGTTTCTCCTTCCCGAAGTTTACAGATATTCAAAGTTCTTATACCGGCATACCGTAATTTTTATGGTATCCAATGAAGAATGGTGTTCTAAAAAAACCATTCCAGTAAGATGTTATGTGTACATATCCATAAAGTTGGATAATCGATTGCAAAAATCGTAATTTTAGTGTTTGAGATGATAAAAAAAAGATATAAATACATTGCCTGAATAAGATTGATCTATACAGACCACGAGATAGAGAGAATAAGCTTAGTTATGAGAATTGATATGTTCTCTTGATATTAAAGAAAGATTTTCAGAGAAGAAAAGAGATGAACAAAACAATAATTGATGTATTGAATGTGTAGGAAAAATCAGATAAAAGCTTACAAGAGTTATTCAGACATATTTAATGTGTTTGAGACAAAGACCGTTGACCTTTTTAGTCAAAGTCAATTGACTTGACTTTGGCAAAATATTCCTAATAGCACCCCCCACCCCCCCCCCCCCCCCCACAAACTAATAATTGCAGACACTTATCAGTTTGAAAAATCAACAAACCAAAAAACATAACAAAAATTACAGAAACAACATTGTTTGAAGGAACAACAACACAATTAGCTTCTAAAAAATTGCCAGACACAGCTAGTTGACAATTCTTTGTAGAAGTAGATTAGAGCATACTCGGCTGTTGTTGAAGTAGAAACAGCATGATAATGAAATATCAGACAATTATTGTGTAGATGCTAATATGTAGAACTTGTAGAAAGCCACTATCTATCAATTCTCTTACAACATGATAATGAATTTCTATATGTTTTGTCCTGTAATGAAAAATAGGATTAGCTGACAGATAAATTGCACTTGTATTATCACAATACAATATAATAGGCAGTTTCAATGAAATGTGCAGTTCATTGAATAATAGCAGACAAAGACTTATATTCTGCTTCAGTTGTTGACCTAGAAACAGTTGGATGCTTTTTACTAGACCAGGACACCAAAGAATTACCCACAAAAAATGGCATACCCTCCTGTGGATCTTGCAGTTTCTGGACAATTGCCCCAATCAGAATCAATATAAGCAGATAACTGAGAAATATCACTTTTCCTTAAAGCAACACCATATCTAATAATACCTTTTAAATATCTTAAAATTCTTTTAACTAACAACATGTGCACATCTATAGGTGCATGCATGAATTGACTGACATAGTTTACTCCAAAACAAATGTCTGGTCTTGTAAGACACAGGTATTGCAACATACCCACAATAGTTCTATATTCAATGACATCTGATAACAAAATACCTTCACTGACTGAAACGCTTGTCCCTTTAGCTACTGAAGTACTACAAGGATTATATTCTAACATTTGTGCCTTTTCCAACAATTCAACAGTATACTTTTTCTGATTTAACATAATTTCACTTGATGTTCTCAAAGCCTATGTGCCTAAGAAGTAATGTAAATCTCCTAACAACTTCATTGCAAATGCAGAACTTAAAAAGTGAATCAAATGATTAAGTAGAACATCTGAAATACCACTCAAGATAATATCATCAACATAGAGCAATAATATCATCATATCTGAACCAACATTATAAATAAACATTGAAAAATCAGAGACAGTTCTGACAAATCCATATGAAAGTAAAGAAGAGATAAAATTTTGAAACCAATCCCTTGGTGCTAGTTTCAATCCATACAAACTCTTCTTAAGATGACAAACTTTATTAGGGAACTCTTTAATGAAGAACCATGGCGGTTGTTTCATATAAAATTCTCAGTTAAAATACCATGAAAAAATGCATTTGACACATCCAATCATTTTATAGACCATCCTATGGTAACAACAATACATAAAACCACTCTAACTATTGTTATCTTAACTACAGGACTAAAAGTCTCTCCATAGTCAATCCCATCTTGCTTATTATAACCTTGAGCAACCAACCTTGATTTCAGTTTATCAATTGTTCCATCTAAATTCAATTTAACTCTATATACCCATTTACATCCTAATATATTCATTTGAGGTTCTGGATCAACTAAATCCCATGTACCATTCCTTCATAATGCAGTATACTCATCTTTCATAGAACTTGCCATTTTGTATCTTGCATAGCAATTTAAAACTTTTTGGCTTAGAAGGAATATCTAGTAAAAAAGCAAAAGCAATTGGTAGAGGATGTTTAACTGAATAATTCAAAACATAATCTGGAAAAGTTTTGGATTTTGAAATTCCACTTTTAGACCTTGTAACAACAGTGGAGGAAGGAATGGATTGAGAACTAGAAAAAGAAACTACAGTTATAACAGGAGAATGAGAAATAGATTCAAGATGATAATAAAACACATTCTCAGAAAAAATGACATGTCTAGAGATATATATTTTCTTAGAAACTGGATATATTATAGCATTTATAACCTTTATGTAAAGTATTATATCCAATAAATATGCACTTAATAGATTTTGGAGACAATTTATCATCTTTAGAATGACCCAAAAAAGGATAACCGATACAACCAAAAACTCTTAAAAAAGAGTAGTCTGGAAACTCATTGTATAATACTTGAAATGGAGATTTTTCATGAAGAATAGGAGTTGGTGTTCTATTAATCAAATAAGTAGCTGTTAAAAAGGCATCATACCAATACTCCTTTGGACAAGAAGCATTAAAAAGCAAAGTATTCCCCATTTCAGTAGTGTTTCTATGCTTTCTTTTTGCAAGACCATTCTGTTATGGGATTTTAGGACATGATATTCTTATTTGAATCCCATATGACTACTAAAAAGTTTTAAAAACTCCTTTAACTAGTTCACTAGCACCATCAGTTTGAAAAGCTACTATATTTGTTTTAAAAAGATTCTCATTTAAAATTTTGAAATGCTGAAAACATTTTAAAGCTTCAGTGTTAAGCTGCATTGGATAAATCCAATGAAATCTACTAAAATCATCAACAAAAAGAATGTAATATATATATCCTGCCAATGAGGCGACAGGAGCAGGACCCCACTCATCACAGTGAATCAATTTAAGTGGAGAAGAAGCATGCGACAAAGATAATTGAAAAGGTAATCTTTTGATTTTTGCAAGCTGACAAGGATGACATAAAGAACAATGTTTTTATGATTATGAAGATTTTTATTAATTTTCAAAGATGGATGACCAAGCCTATCATGCCAAGTATTTAAAGAAGCTATAAGAGAAGAAAAAGCAACAAAACATAACCTATTAAACTTCTTATCTCATACCCATATGGATCGATCAAAAGTAATATAGCAATCATTATCCTTTGTAAATTTAGCTACCGATAACAAATTATGCTTCATATCAGGTACATGCAAAACATTATCTAATCTAATACTAGTTTTTGATGTATTGAGAATTGTACTATCAGTAAGATAAATGGATAGTTTCTTACCATTGCCAATCATGACATTCTCCTTTCCTTTGTAGCTAGAAGTATTTTGAAGCAAAGTCCTGTCTCTATTCATATGAGTTAAAGCACCACGATCAGTAATCCACACGGTATTGGAAGTAGATGGCTCATCATTAATTTCAGCAGTATTAACATGAAGTCATGTAAAAGCTTGCTGAGTAAAATTTGAATTACTAACTGCTCCAGTTGAACAACTTACTCCAGTATCAGAATGTGCATAATGTGCTTGATTAGAAGTATTTGAAGCTCTAGTTGGTGGTGGATGATACCTAAAGAAACATCTGGTAGCCAAGTGAGCCTTTGTCACGACCCAACTTTGGGCTGAAAAGTTCAGTTAAGGGCCACCTGGGTTATGGGGGTCTAGTAATCTGATTAGTATAATTAGTAGTAATTAATCATAATTAATTAGTTAATAGCAGCAGCTAAGTAGGATTAGTAGAGTGCTTGCGTGTGAGTGGCATGTGCGCACACGAAACCTATCTTTTATATTTCCCTTATGTTTGTAGAACTCATCATGGAAATTAATTAGTAAAATTAGTCTTTTCTCTCTAAATCTTCTGTTCTCCCCAGTCTATCTCTATCCTTAGAGATCAAGAGTAGCTTTTGTGCTGATTTGTAAGGCAGGTCCTTACAATTGGTATCAGATCACTTGATTTCTTGTGACTGAGTGACAATGATAATCAACAGGTTTGAGTTTGAAGATGAAGTGAAAAATTCAATTGTCGAATTGAATGTTGGATTTGAAGCTGCAGTGAAGAATTCATTTGATGATTTGAGGGTTGCGTTGGAAGCTCTCACTGCTGAGTTGCTAGATGTGGTTGATTATTGTGGATGGGGAAAAACGGTTCGCCGTTTTTTTTGGGAAGTGGAGAGACGAGCGTGTTGTCGAGACTCCTCGACCGGGCAAAATGTTAATCTTCACACAGATGCATCGCTACAAAGGGAGTGCTTAGATTCGAGAAATCAATATGTATGACTCCGGCCTAAACCAAGACAATGGCCATTCTAGAATCAATTCGGTCGCAAAGAGGGAAATGAGTTGATTTGTAGGAGGGAAGCTGAGAATTGTGTGGGATCAATGATGATCAAGGATTGTGGGTGTGTTGAGATTTCTACAATATTGAAGAACTACTGAAGTTGAGTTCTGTGTATAAGTTCTGAGCGATTGATGGAATTTCTGAGAGTGATTGCTCGAATAATTGTCTCGTTTCAATCGTGGATCCCGAGACTCATTTATATTGTCAGAGTTGTGAACACCTTGATCCATGTAAGCGTGACGGTTTCATGAGTAGAAGAGTGGGCAAATGGAAGATCGTGATAAAGTCAGTTCCATTTCGTGTGGAGACTTGACGGATCGTGCACCCACTACTTTGCTAACTCCTTCAACCGTTGACACAACTTACGCACATTTCTCATCGTGGATGAAATCCACGTGTTGTAGGCCGCCAGACCAAAATCCTAGTTGTTATCCCCCAATTTGACGTGATTGATATCTCACGAATCGTGGAGTCTACATGACAGACGTGTATTTAGTTTGTTAGTTGTTGACTGATTAGACAATGAGCCTAGGTTTTGTTGAATCGGGCATGAGTTACGAATGCTCAGCGATTCACGGGTTGAACATGTAGTTCTCTGAAATGATGTCAATATTGTTAATTCAGTGATGAATTATTGACTAGTTGAGCGATTGAGCAAGTATTGCTCAATTCGGGAATTACTGAATATTGAGAATTTGATGAGCAACTGAGTAGGTATTGCTCAATTCACCAAATTAATGATTTTTGATAATCTGACGTGCAACTGAGAAAGTATTGCTCAATTCGACAAATTATTGATGAATTGCCGAATATTGATTATATTTGGACAATTGAGTAAGTAGTGCTCAATTCAGCGAATAATTCACTGGTGACGTGAGCCAATAAAATAATAAAATATTGGTAGATTATCGAATATTATATAATTAATTCATATATTAGATGTTGAATCAATCATAAATTTATTAGTGTTTTAACCTGCTCAGAATGATGATTTCGTAGAGCGTTTATTCGAAACCCAAATTTTTGATCAATCCTCCATCAATTGGCGAATTGCTGAAAATTGGTCATGAGTGAAGAGGGATCGACCACATGGGATAATGAGCGTCCATGTGGTGCCCAGTGCTCGATTTGAGCACGCACCGGGGTTCTCAGTTTGAGAGTTGGTGAAAGAATGATACTTAAATGGTGGTTTAACCATTTACTGAAAATATTGCTGGATTCAGCATTAAGTGATAAAACCTAAGTATGAGAGATGTGGACCAACCAAGAGAGCATGGGATCGGCTCTTGGTGATCACGTGACCAATTGTTGGTCGTTTGGAGAGTTCTCCATTTGATTGGAGAGAGTTCGGGCCCAGTATGAGCAATTGAGCAAATTAGGTCAGAATTGCAAAAACGTGTGGGACCGGCTTCGTGCAAGCCCTAGGAATAAGCCTAGTAGGTCATGAATGCATGCATGTGTTGCCATGATGTTCGTGTCTCCATTCTGAGAGTTTCAGTATTTTCTGACGCGCGTTTGAGCAACATCGTGAATTTTTATAAGAGTTTCATCTTGATTGAGAATCATCGATTTTTGTTGGGATGAGCATCATGCTCAATCCATCAATATTAAAATAAAATGTTTTAATATTCAAAATTTGCCTTGAGAGGCTAGCCAGTCATGTGACCATGTTGGCTTTTGGTTTTTCGTGATTCGAGCAATATTTGAGAAAATATGAAGAAATCATGAATTTTGGTCAAACCCAGGAGTTTCACGAATTGAGAGAAAAATAATAATTATGAAAGATTAGGGATTGCAAGGTGTGGGACCGACCATGGCTAGGGCATGGCCGGTCGGACATGTTTCCCGATCCCGCACACCTTTCCCTATTTTATAATATTATTTTCTGTGAATCCTTGAAGTTATGGAGAACCCTTGAAGATGTGGAGAATCCATGAGTTTTTGTTGAAAGTGGGGAGTTTTATGAGATTGTGAGGTGTGGGACCGATCACGGATTGGGCATGGCCGGCGGCTAGGTTGCGCGGTCCCACACGCCTTTCCTTATTTTATAAATATTATTTGGTGAATCCACGAAGTTATGGAGAATTCACGAGTTTTGCAAAAACAAGGAAAGTTGCTCAAACCAAGGAGTTTTCGTGAGTTCACGAAATAACAAAAATAAGAAAAATAATGGGAAAGGCACGAACCGACCATGGCTAGGGCACGGTCAGCCGGCCGGCCGGTGGGCCCATCCTGAGCGCCTCTCATTATTTTATTATTATTTAATTTTTTCTCCTGTTTTATGAAGGATTCCTCATTGTTTCACATTTTTGGATGCTAGTTTGTGCATCTGGGTGCACAGTCGTGCATCATTGTCGAGTACACTTACACCATTTTTGTGGGGCTTACTCAGTGATGGTCCTGATGCCCGGTTGCTGAGTATTTATTACTAATTTACGAAATTCAGTGTAGAATAATTCATGAAACTGAGTAATAAAATGAATAGTTATTCATTATTAATTCATAGGATCAGCCGTGGATTCGACTACGAATTCAGAATATTAAAACAAGCATTACCATCCTATGGAATCGCGGATTCGACCACAGAATCAGAGTAATTAAGAATATCCATTACCATTTCATGAGATTAGTGGATTCGATCATGAAATCGGAGTAATGAGATAGCACAGTTGTTTTACTGCCATTCTATGAGATCAAGCCGTGGATTCGATCATAGAATCAGATCAATTGTTATTTCCATCCCATGGGATCAGGTCGTGGATTCAACCATGGAATATGAGGAATTGTTATTGCCATTCCATGGGATCAGGCTGTGGATTCGACCATGGAATCAGAGCAATTGTGGATCATTCTGGGAATTCAGTGGTGAATGTCATGGCAGAATTAATCTATTACAGAAAAGATATTAGCCAGTTAAAGCGTCACATCCATTCTGAATGGTACATAGTTAGGGAGCCACAGTGTTGTTTACGACCTGAAGGCGTTAGTGTTCTCGATCAACGGAGAACCGCCTGAATCTATGCACGGTCTCTCCACATAATCAGGGAATGGTGAGTGTCACCGACGTCCTGAAGGCGTCCGCCTCCCAACTATTCTTCTATGTGGAGGTGGGTCTCTCTCCTGCAGACAGGGAACAGTGAGTATTACCGACGTCCTGAAGGCGTTAAGCTCTCAATCTACGGAGAACCGCTCAAATATGTTATTAAGCATAAAGGTCACGACGAAATTCCAGGGATCGAACGCTCAGCTAGTGGAGATTTTTCGAAAACATATTTATCATGGCTTCGTAAAATATGAATCGTTGCATGCCTGAAAGCCGTGTCAAAAACATTCCTCATGATTTTACGGTTTTAACCTTTGTTGAAAATCCACTATCTACAATTGTATAAATAAGATGAAACCATATGAAGAAACACTCGAACCCTCATCTAGATCTATACCCAAAATCAACACCGGGTTGGTAGTCATTCCTGCCGAGACAACATCAATGAGTAATTTCATTCTTAATTCTTCAATTCCACCTGCAAGAGATGAAGGAAATCGTAGCACTACAACCGAAATTCATTTTTCTAATGTGGATGAAGCAAGTTCTATAGTTGGAATTCATAAAAACAATAGGGATTCGTCGTTGCTTGCCTATCAGGAAGGTAAACCGTTCATTTCTACACATTATTTTCTTAATATTTTTGAGGAATCTCAAGGTATAAGAGTTAAGATTCATCAGCAAGCTAATTTTAAAACCTTGAGGCAATTTGGTACTTGGAATTTTTCTTATGAAGATAACTTAAATCAGATTTCTCCGTACTTCATCAGTTTTATCAGGATGTATCTCATTGCTCACCTAACTCAGATTACTTCTATGGGTAATGTTATGTCTAGTGCTCAGTATACTCGGTTCTTATTTGATAGAGGAAGAGTATTTAATTGGTTTATTCTAGTGAATGAATACACTGGTGAATTAGCGTATGAGTTGAATTATATTCATGAGTACGGGTTCGAATTATTGTTGGTGAATAAGAATACGTTTTTAATTGTTAAAGATGGTGAGAGTTGTTATGGTAACAAACTATTTGTGAAAAGGTTACATAGAAGTGGTGTCACCAGTTATAGTTATGGCCGAAGGTTGTTTGATCGTGGTAAAATATGTGAGAGCAGTTTGCAGAATTCTTTTTTGGAGGTGTTAGTTGCAACAAGTTCAGATTTATCTCAGAGATTACTTAACTACATAAGAAGCAATAATTATGAACTGGTTCGTTTGAATGCAAGTAGTTATGTGATTGAGGCAGCTCTAGTGAAAACATCACAAGGAGATAGTGAAGATTGTGACACGCTGATTGCTTCCATAGCACACTCGATGGTTATGGTGAAGCTGAGATATAGGTTACTTGGAATGTATGTTAGTGAAATGGAAAGTTCGAACTGTGAAGAGTGTTTCTTTAGTGGCAAGGATTACGCCGGATAGGTATTTGATAGAGGAAGGTTGCTGCGGTTGAATTGGAGTACTCCTAATTTCTGTCTGGACACTCTTGCTCCTAGCATGTTAGTTTTCAAGTTGTCAAAATTGATGGTGGAGTACAATGGGAATTCTATGTATTATAAAACTTTACAACAAGTTAATCTCAGTACTGTTTTGGGACCTCATACGACAAGGGATGGTGAATCTAGTAATGCACAACATATTTTCAATCCAATTTTTTGGTTTTGTTTCACTCATGAGGGCAGACTAGGTCAGTTTCTTAAGCAAGTTAATCATTCAACAGTTGTGTGGCATTCACAAGTTATCACAGTGCATAAACTAGAAGCTGGTGTTCCTTGGCTCCTTGTATATCATCTTATGGTGGTTATGTTTGTTGTTGGGAGTTATTGTCAGCTCTTGAGGAGGAATTTATTCTCGCTCAGTCCTTGTCATAGTGGAGTATTGAGTTGGCTTATTCGAGAGAGGCATCTTAGAGGAGTGGAAAATTGTGAATGGAGAGTGAGAATCCATGGAAAGTTCATAGAAGTTAATGGAGTTGTCTGGGGTGTACAAAGGGGGGTTGAATTGACAGGAATCGTGCTTATCATCGCAAGAATCTTCTTGGATATTAGCTGGACAACATCAACTGTTTTATCCCCAGTTATCCTATTCATCTTGGTAATCAGAATTGGTTCTTGGGTCAGAATGGAGAAATTCAGCATGGAGGTAATCATGTTCATTTCAGGTTCATATAATATTGGTAATGAAAGTTGGAAAGTCAGACTTTCCTCCAGACTTTGCAACTTATGAAAGAGATCTATATGATACTAGTATTTCCGGTAGTATGAGACTCCTCCACAGTCAGTTGTGACAGGTGGTGATCTGTACCTTACAGAAATGCTCGAGACACACCGGAAATTCACTTTCTAGTTCAACTAAATGTCACATCACTGAAGTCAGTATGCTCCAGCTTGGAGAGGTATAGCTAAATTTTATCACTACATTACATGGATTTCTAATTAACTTAATGCATATCAAAGGATACATACTTCTTAGAAGGTTGCTTGAAGATAAGTATACCACAATGGCTACTTCTCTACACGTCAGCATAAATCAACCCTCTCGTAATGCTGATCGAATGTAGGAAATGGATTTATCCATCTCACACTAACTGATGGGATACTTCATTGTCAGGGTTTTGTCTGTTTCCTACAAAAGTGAACATGAGGAGTTGATCTTGAAGCCAAATTCCCCATCAGTTCAACTGATTGGCATCAATATGAAACTGACTTACTACACCAATTCTTATGTCACTAAGAAGATGAAGTGTTATGTGTGGGTTTACAACCAGGAAGCGATCAAATCTGCAGTCTTGTGTGGAATTTTTCGAATGGTTGAAGTTGTACACGCCAATTCAGCATTGACTCTTGGAAAGAATCCATATCACTTTGCAATTGACCTTTTGCTACAAAGGAATACAATCAGCTGGGGAATAACAAGGAAGAAGCTATCTTCCCAACAAAGAGGTCGCAGGTGACAGTTTTTATGTTAGTGGAGAAGGAAGGTTTAGGACTACGTCTTCACATACAAGTTCACTGCAAAGAAGTTAACACGAAGATGCTTGCTAATACCTCAATTGGTGGGAGAGAATGTCCTTTAGCGCTGAAAGGTAGAGCATCGATTATTTTTAAAAGACTACAACCAAGCATGATGCCTGCTGTTCAGATGATTGGTTTCCAGCTTTTCATGGACTTGGGTGAAATTCACATTTCATACAACATCTGAGATAAAGCTGCATTTTGGCAACACATGTGCTCTCTACAGGTCGAGCTAAGTTCATATCCTTGAGGACAAGGATAATTTGAAGGAGTGGGATTTGTCAGGACCCAACTTTGGGCTGACAAGTTCAGTTAAGGGCCACTTAAGTTATGGGAGTCTAATAATCTGATTAGTATAATTAGTAGTAATTAATCATAATTAAGTAGTTAATAACAACTGCTAAGTAGGATTAGTAGAGTGCTTGCGTGTGAGTGCCACGTGCGCACACCAAACCTATGTTTTATATTTCCCTTCTGTTTGTAGAACTCATCATGGAAATTAATCAATAAAATTAGTCTTTTCTCTCTAAATCTTATGTTCTCCCTAGTCTATCTCTATCCTTAGAGATCAAGAGTAGCTTCTGTGCTGATTTGTAAGGCAGGTCCTTACAGCCTTTTTCTTACATATTTGACAGAACATTTTTGAGTACTCAATGTAAGGTCTTCCATTAGAATTTGAACTTGAACCAGTAGAGCCATTTGAGTTGGAGCCATTTTGATACTGACCATTTCTATAATTTCCACCATTTCCATTTCTATCACCATTTCTTCTATTATTGTTATAGTTTTTTGAATTATTTCTTGCATACATAGCAGTAGCATTTTGTGCATCATAGACATTAGTATTTTGATGTTGTCTTTCACTCAAAAATTGTTCGTGTGACAAGAACATGTGAGGAAATAACAAAAACATCATATTCACTACCCAAACCATTCATCACAAACATCATTAAGTTTGTATCTGTCATGTAACTAGTGAGTTTAGAAGTTGTAATGGGCTGATTAGTGATTTGTGAGTCTAACAGTTGTTGGGCCAATTTCTCTTATTAGTCCATTTGATAAAGTTGTACCCATTGGATTGTTTCCATCTGTAAGGCAACAGATTAGTTATTACCACCCAACGGGGAGTCAAGTAGAAATGCGACTATTTATGGCCAGGTCTTTGTAAGAACATGTTTATGTTGAATTTAATCAGAAATTGGGAGGCTCATCCTTAAGTTAGGAAGAGAAGGTTATTGTAGATTATTAAATCTGCTCGTTTCATGACAATTGGTATCATCCAGTACCGATTCTGATTCCAGCAGTGATGACCGGAGGAGTAGATAAAGTTTCCATGGTAAAAGATGATGCAACTCAGTTGCAGTTACATTTCGATCGGTTACATAATTTGGAAGAGTCGTTCAAGAACCTTACTACTGAATTCCGTTCTCTATCTGCAGATGTGATTCCTGTCAAGGAATCTCTATCCACTATCGCCCTGTTTTGTCAACGATTTGATATTCCAATCACTAAGACGGCACCAGATCCACAATCCTCTATTGATGGTGTTGTTCATCCCGATCTTCAGGCGCTCATCTCACGATCTGGTAACTTTATTCGTCACCCTAAAATTGATTTTCCTCGATTTGATGGTAGTAATCCTAGAGGCTGGATTCGAAAATGTGAGAGGTATTTTCAATTTGATAATGTTTAGGATCGACATAAGGTAGATTTAGCTTCGATTCATTTTGATGGTCGAGCTGATTCTTGGTTTTTAGATTATCAAGAGGGTAAACCTGTGCTTGACTGGTCTTAGTTTTCTTTTGATATTTGTTGTCGCTTTGAGGATGTTGCTTCCGATAATTATGTAGGTAGCTTTAACAGATTGTCATAGATAACAACTGTTGAGGAGTATTTCGATCGCTACGAATCTTTAAAAGCCTTGATGAAAATTCATAACCCAAGCTTATCAGAAGACTATTATACAATGAGCTTCATTAGTGGCCTCAAAGATGAGATTCACAACCCTGTCCAAATGTTTAAACCGGCTACTGACGCTGATGCTTTCTATTTAGCTCGGATGCAACAATCCTCAGTCGATCTTCAATCTAAACGATTTCGACCATTTTCTAGACCATTTTAACCATCCTCCACACCTTACTCTTCGTCTACACCATCTTTTAAACCTGTGTTATCACCAATTACTCCTCCTCCCTGATGTAGTTTTTACAAGTGGTAAGTACAGATTCGTTGCTCGGACTCTTTTTAAGATTTGATTTCAGATAATACAGAAAAATATTAAGACAAACTATTAAAATTTGATTTCTATTACCAAGGAGAGATGAGTCTAGAGCTTTGGATTCCACTACTTCTAATGATGGTAAACTCAATAATTAAAACTTTGACAAATTACTCCTATTTTACTCAAAACAATTTTCGAACTCAATCTCATGCTTTGGAAGATATAACACTACATGCTCTTTTTTTTATGACTTTCGTCGCTTTTCTAAGGCCTAATCCTCCTTCGATTATAAAAGAACGGTAGAAACTACCCAAAACAGTTTTTACGAAGCATGTAAAGAAGAGAGAATTTTTAGACAAATTAAAACACAATTTTTGGAGTAAATATGCCAAAGAAATTAATTACTTAAATATTACCCATTAAAAATAGTTTCCTCCAAAACCATAGAAAAGGAATTTAGCTTCCCATTAGTCGCGCTTACTTTCCGTACAGAGTTGAGATTCTTACTTTGTTACCGTTGATACACTTGTCTTCCCTGTTTAAGAAAATTACCGAACAAACAAAGATTTTATTCCTTCCTTTTAGTCCCAAAACACGTCATTACTCCTGTTAAGTCGTAACAAGGATAATGTAATCCATTTGACCGGGTCAATCTCAGTGCAAAGATCCAAATCTTCTCAACAGAAACCAAAAACCCGAGACCGTATTTTATCTTCAATTGGATCATCTAACCAATTTCCGTCGAATCAAAGAGACATACCAAGCCTGTTTAGTCAAAACAGGCCCAACCAAACTCAATCCAGCGGTTGAATCTCATTAAATCTCGGCCAAAATTCGAACCCTAATTTGCTACCATTGAAAACTAATTTTCCCGCCAAAACCGTGAACCTTGATTCATCTTTTTCCGATTATCTAGCCAATTCTGTTCCAAACAAAGACCATTACCATCCCTGTTTAGACCTTAGGAACAAACCCATTCAATTTCAGCCATTGAATCTCAGTAGAACACCTTCAAATCTTCAACCCTAATTCTAGTCCTCTTTTCCCGCCAAAATTCAAAATTCAAATGGAGAAGATGACTTTCCCCTTATCCAACAACAGTGTCCCTTTAGCAATTTGGGCTACGTTTAGCAATTCTACGGGTTGCGAATAACAATTTGTGGGGTACAAAGATGATTTTTGGGCTGAATATAGTGAAAAACTCCTGGGTGACTTTATCAACTCTTCCGGGACATTTCTGGGGGTGCCTTTAACACTTTTCTGGGTGCTTTTAGTAGTTTCTCGAGCAGCCATCTCTTACCTCTCATATTCACTTCTTTTCTTCAATTTCATCACTAAGGTTGCCATGCTTTTCAGACAAAACTTGCATCACTAAAGCCGACATGCCTTTCAGAGAAGAAGAAATAAAAGCAAATAATGAAAGATAATTCTCCTCCATTAGTAGTTGCACATGAAATGACACTTTAGCCCTTTTAAGCGACGTTTCCTCTTCTTTTGCTCCAAAGTACCTAAAACTCAAAATCAAACAAAAGATACATAATTTACAAGAAAACATAACAAAGAAAGCATAAACAATAGATAAATATCAAGGTGTTTTAGACACCTATCAAATTCCCCCACACTTAGACTTTGCTAGTCCTCGAGCAAATCAAAAAAATAATTTTTAATACATACAACTCCATCTCGTCGAGGATACGGTCAAGCAAACCCCTAGGTGGCCCTAGCAGTTATAGTCTCGGGAGGGTTTAGATCTATGTTGCACGGACACGGGACACTTTAAACCCCTAGGTTGGGGACACGTCAAATCTCAAAAATATGGGTTGGCACGTTATATTATTACTCACATCATTAAAATGAAATATTACTCGGATTATTAATTATATAAAATTAATAATAATGAATAATGGGTTTTTCATGAATAATGCTTGATTTGACTAAAACAAGAATATTAGCATCACATTTAGCTTATTTTGATTTTTCAAAACAAAATAAATCATTTATGACGTGTCCGAAAGTGACCCTGTCAAATACCAATTTTACGCTGTGATGTGGCGTGTCCATCGAGTGTCGGAAGTGTCGTAACCTTTGGAAGGCACTAAAGAATCTTTACCTTGCTATCTATGTTGGAAGGCACTAAAGAATCTCCTTGGTTGGCGTACCTATTGACTACAGGAGGAAGTACCCTGATGCGAAATTCCAATTGATGTACACGAGTCTGCACTCAAGCATACTAAAATTCATATATAAGTGACAGAGCTCTACTCAGATAGTTGTATTATGGAAATCAATATCCGGAGTCAACAAATCACATGGATAGATTAAGAGATGGATATAGAAAAACATAGATGGTTTTGATGTTGACTAGGTGAACGGTGTTTCTCATATCTGTCTGAAGGCCACTTCCAAAATAAACTTATCCTAATATATTGAGATACTGGTCTGGACTAATATCAACATACTGGCATATACAAGGGAACTAGTGGTCAATAATTCTAACTCTAGGTCAACTCAGCTGGCATATACAAGGGTACCAGTGGTCGACTTTATTGAATTTATTCCGGTTGTTCTGATGGTCTGGTCTTTTTTTTTTTTTTTTTTTTGGTATCTCAATCACTCTATTTCACCCTAGCAGCGGTAACAACTTGAATCGTGAGCCCCACCTAATCACTTAGAGAAACATATTTTAAAAAGAAAACAAAATAAAAATAGAAGTGAAAAGGACTCAACGAGATATGGTGAAACTACCATGTTATTTCTAACACCTGAGCTATGTGCTTTTATGAATAGACTCTTTAGATGTTTCCATCTAATCAGATTGGTTCCTCAACTCCTACAACCAAAATGCTTCCACCCACTTAGATTGGTTAGTGCCATCCTTAATAAGCATAAATTTCTAGGCTCTGGAGGTTTTTTTTTTTTTTTTGAAGACTAAACAAAAGTTTTCCCTCACCCCCACACTTGAACCTAACATTGTCCTCAATGTTTCAAAATAAAGTGCAGTACCAAAATTATAAGTAGCAAGAGGAATAAAGAGGTAAGTCAGAAAGATAGTACCTGGATGAAGCGTAGCAATCCTTCCATGGGAGCAAGAAAGAAAGAAAATAAAAACAAAACTAATGTACAACGGCGGGGTCCTCCCGAGGAGGGGACCTTAACATCACCATGTATGGGTTGCCTCCCAATAAGCGCTAAGTTTAGTGTCTTGACCGGACGTTGTGACCCGTTTAAATTAATCTGGTAGACAGGATCTCTCGCTCCGATTCTTCTATTGCATGAATGACTGGGTAACTCCAAGAATGGTTTCAACCGTTGACCGTTAACCTTGAAAGTTTCTCCGTTCTTCGGATTTTCAACTTCAACTGCACCATGAGGAAAAACAATTTTGACAAAATATGGTCCGGTCCACCGAGACCTCAATTTACCAGGGAAAAGATGTAGACGAGAATTGTAAAGGAGAACTTTCGACGACTGGTTCAAATGTCTTTCGAATAATCGATTTATCATGAAATATTTTTGTTTTCTCCTTGTAAATTTTCGCACTCTGGTAAGAATCATTACGAATTTCTTCTAACTCATTGAGTTGCAGTCTACGGTTATCACCAGCAGTTGGTAGGTCAAAGTTTAGCCGTTTAATGGCCCAATAAGCTCGGTGTTCTAATTCTACAGGCAAATGGAAGGCTTTACCGAAGACAAGTCTATACGGAGACATCCCAAGTGGAGTCTTAAAAGCGGTTCGGTAAGCCCACAAAGCTTCTACTAAGCGCAAAGACCAATCTTTTTGGGTAGGGTTTACGGTCTTTTCTAAAATCTGCTTAATTTGCCTATTAGACACTTCAACTTGGCCACAAGTTTGTGGGTGGTAAGGTGTAGAAACCTTATGGGTAATGGAGTATTTCTTCATGAGAGTCTCAAAATACCGGTTGCAAAAATGGGAACCTCCATCACTAATGATTGCTCTAGGCATACCAAATCGAGAGAAAATATTGTCTCTAACAAACTTGATCACAACGTGGCGATCATTTGTCTTGGTATCTATTGCTTCAACCCACTTAGATACATAGTCAACAACTAATAAGATGTAATAGTTCCCATAAGAATTGACAAAAGGACCCATAAAATCTATACCCCACACATCAAATATTTCTATTATTAGTATAAGACTAAGTGGCATCATATTACGTCGTGTCAACTTCCCTAACTTTTGACATCTATCACAACTTTGACAAAATAGGTGGGAGTCCTTAAACAGTGTTGGCCAATAAAGACCGGATTGCAAAACCTTTGCAGCTGTTTTCTTAGAACTAAAGTGACCCCCACAAGCTCCAGAATGACAAAAAGTCAGGACACTGGAGATTTCTTTGTCAGGAATACAACGACGGATGATATGATCAGAGCAATATTTGAATAATCACGGATCATCCCAGAAAAAGTATTTTACCTCAGACAAGAATTTAGCTTTATCTGTTTAGACCAATGGTCGGGCATTTGACCAGTTACAAATAATTGACAATGTCGCAAACCGGGGTAACAAAGAGATGGAAAATAATTGTTCATCGGGGAACGTGTCAAGGATCGGTTTCTCATCATCTCTAGTCTCATCAAGGATACGGGATAAATGGTCAGCTACTGCATTTTTGGACCCTTTCTTATCACGAATATCTAGAGTAAATTCTTGGAAGAATAACACCCATCTAATCAGCCAAGGTTTGGAGTCCTTCTTGGAAAGGAGATATTTGAGTGCGGCATGATCAGAATAGACTATGACCTTAGACCCTAGGAGATATGATCTAAATTTCTCCAAAGCAAAAACGATGGATAACATTTCTTTCTCGGTGGTTGTGTAGTTCAATCGGGCATCGTTTAGGGTCCTACTAGCATAATAAATCACACTAGGTGCTTTATCACGTCGTTGGCCAAGGACAGCACCAACCGCATAATCGGACGCATCACACATAAGTTCAAATGGGAGGTCCCAATCGGTGGTTGGATGATAGGGGCAGAAGTCAACAATGATTTTAGCTTCTCAAAAGCTGCAACACAGGCTTCATCAAATACAAAGGCAGTATCTTTAGCAAGTAGGTTCGACAGAGGTAAGTCAATCTTGCTAAAGTCTTTGATGAAACGACGATAAAATCCAGCATGGCCAAGGAAAGATCTAACATCTGTTACATTCTTAGGTGGTCTTAATTTCGAAATTAGTTCAACCTTGGCTTTATCAACTTCTTTTCCCTTATAGTACACCACATGTCCTAACACTATTCCAGATTTAACCATAAAATGACACTTTTCCCAATTAAGGACTAAGTTCTTTTCTTTACAATGTTCTAGAACTAGTGTAAGGTGGTGCAAGCATTCATCAAATGAAGATCCAAAAACCGGAAAATCATCCATAAAGACCTCGAGAAATCGCTCAACCATGTCCTAAAAGATACTTAGCATGAAACGTTGGAATGTTGCGGGTGCATTACACAACCCAAAAGGCATACGCCTGTAAGCAAAAAAACCAAATGGACATGTGAAGGTTTTTTTCTCCTGGTCCTCCGGTACTATAGGGATTTGGTTATAACCAGAGTATCCATCTAGGAAACAATAATGGCCGTGGCCGCTAATCTTTCTAACATCTCAGTCGATGAAGGGTAGAGGAAAGTGGTCTTTCCTAGTTGTTGAGTTCAGCTTACGGTAGTCTATACAAACTCTTCACCCGGTAGTGACACGGGTAGGGATCAGTTCATTATTATCATTCGCAACTACAGTAATCCCAGACTTCTTTGGGACAACCTGGACATGACTGACCCATTTACTGTCAGATATGGGGTATATGATACCCGCATCTAATAACTTAAGCATAGGGGTGTAAATTTTGCCCGGCAGCCCATGGCCCAGTACCAACCGCCCTGTCCCATGGAAGCCCATGGTTGCCCGTGGCCCTTTACAGGCTAGCCCGGCCTATCCCAGTTAAATAACATGACGGGTAAAGGCCATGAGTTAAAAAGTCTTTCCCGGCCTTTTACCCGTCCCGTTCGCCCGTCAAAGCTACCCGGCCTGTATGCCCATTTAATCTACCCGTTTACCCGACCTAATTGTCCATTTCCTCTTTCATTCCATTTTATAATATACTCGATACGTCAAACTCTCCCGAATATCTTTCTGCATATAATTCATTTCGCTAATTATAGTGAAAAAAATATAGGGTTTTCTCTTGAAAGATGATCCAATCTTGGAATAATTATAGGCGATTTTGTTTTATTTTAGTTAAATTAGGTTACAATCTAAGTTATCTTGTTCTCGTATTCATTTTCTGGTTAAAAATATTATTGTATATTCAAGGCCCGACCGGCCCTGCCCGCCCTATCCCAAATTATTTAACAAGCTTGGGCAGGTCATGGGTAGTTTATTTTGTAGTATAGCACTGCCCGCCCGGCCTTTTTAATTTGATGGGTAAGCGAAGTTAGTGCCCGCCCTGTCCCGTCCCATTTAATAATTAGGCCAGGCTTCCCGGCCCGGCCCAATTTACACCCCTACTTAAGCACCTCAGTACGGACAACTTCCTTCATATTAAGATTCAAACGTATCTGAATTTCTCTTGAGGTTTTGGCACCTTCTTCTAGGTAGATGTGGTGCATACAATCAGCAGGACTAATTCCTTTCAAATCTATTATAGTCCACCTTATTGCAGTTTTGTGCTTTCTAAGAACACTAACTAGTCTACTTTCCTGATCGGGCTCCAAGTCAGATTCAATTATGGCAGGAAGAGTATTCTCATTACCAAGAAATACATATTTCAGTGTATCTGGTAGCGTCTTTAATTCAAGGGTGGGTGCCTTAACTGATGATGGGAGGGGTTTATCTATGGTTGGCGGAAGAGGTTCTGGTTACGCTTCCATTTTCCATAATTCATTACCGGCGTAGAATCTAACAACGCATTAACTTCTTCAAAATGACTATCCTCATCATAGTAGGCTCCAAAGTGGGCCAAGCACGCCTCTAAAGGATCACTAACACTATTTGTGGTAAAAGTATTCTCAACTAAAGAATCAATCATGCATATAGACTCATAGTGTTCATGGTCCGGTGGGGCTTGTAACGCCTTAAAACGTTCACATAGATTTTCGATTCCCAAAGGAAAATTCTACTAGGCGGTTTGACAATGTATGACTGCATTTGCGGTGGCTAAGAACGGACGACCTAGGATGATTGGGATATTGATATCTTGACTAGAGACAAAGTTGAGTGTCTAAAATCACAAAGTCAATCGGATAGATAAAGTTTTCTACCCGAACCAAAATGTCCTCAATAATTCCACGTGGGATTTTGATGACCTATCGGCTAACTCAGTAGTGTTATCCTAGTTGGTTTCATCTCACCTAGCCCAAGTTGTTCATATACCGAGAACGGTAAAAGATTCACACTAGCCCCAAGATCTAATAGAGCATTGTTTATCGTTTGGGTACCTATGACACATGTGACGTGATGGACAACCGTGATCTTTGAATTTATTTGGTACTTTTGTGAGATTATGGAACTAACTTGTTGGGTTAAGAATGCCTTTTTATGGACACTCGCATCTCTCTTGACAGTGCACATCTCTTTCAAGAACTTGGCCATAGCCGGTACATGTTTTATTGCATCTAATAAAGGCAGGTTGATCTTGAATTGCTTAAAGATGTCTAGGATTTCAGCATATGTACTAGGCTTTTTCTTAGCGAGTCTTTGAGGAAATGGTGCAGGTGGTATATACACTCTCTCAGGGATATCTTCCTCACTTGGAATCTTAGCACACTCATGCCCATTAGGGTCTTTAGACGAAGTTTGGTCAACCTCAGTCTCTTCAGCTGGACTACTATCCTTAGGTGATTCTACCGAGTTTTCTAGAGTTTTACCACTCCTAAGGGTGATAACTGCTTTGACATGTTCATTGTGTTTAGAACCACCCGACCCATTAACCTAGTTCAATCCTTTCGGATTTGGAGTTGTTTGGCTAGGAAATTTCCCATTCTCCCTATCATTTAACCGGTTCGAAAGTTGACTTATTTGAGTCTCTAGGTTGGCAATAGCTCGGTCACTGTTTTGTTGGTTACGCTGACTCAACAAGATAAAGTCATCGAATTTTTGGTTACTCTGGACAATACTTTGGGATAAGAGTTTCATAGATTCCTCTAGAGACATCATATTAGGATCAACTGTACTTTGTTCTTGAGTTTAATTCCTAGGAAAAACTGGTGGTGCATTACTAGATGGGCCACCCTGATGGGCACCTTTAGACCACGAAAAATTAGGATTATGTCCCCAACTAGGGTTATAGGTATTAGAGTATGGATCAAACTTGGGTCGACCCTCATATCTAATTTCATACCTCCATGTAGGACACTAACCTGGTCACGGGTAGTTTCAGTTGGGTAAAACAAGGGGCACTGAGGTCCAGTATGACTTTGGTCACCACAAATGGTACATGGGTAAGTTTTGGGCTCACTGTTACAACTCATAGTATGGTTGGACCCTTGGTTCATCTCTAAGGCCTTTAGACGCCTAAGGATATCGGACCCATTTTCAACTCTATTGACCCTATGGATAGGGTTCCTAGTTATTTCAGGCTCCCTCATTGAAGCCCATTGACGAGTCTTTTCAGCTAACTCGATAAACTCGTCAAAACATTCATCTGGGTCTTAATGGGTAAATTCTCCACCACTCATTATTTCTACCTGCATTCGGGTTTCACTATCAAGTCCCTCATATAATATTTGAGCCATGTGGGCTTTATCAAAGCCGTGATGTGGGCATTGGTATAACAATTCATTAAACCTTTCTACATAATCGTGTAGGTGTTCACCTAATTTATGCTTAAAGGTTTGGATAGACTGTTGAACAGCAGCAGCCTTATGGTGTGGGTAGAATTTCTTAATGAAAACCTCTACAAGTCCATCCCAGGTAGTGATTGTTTTCGAAGGAATGATATGATACCACTCACCGGCTCTCTCTTCTAGGGAAAAGGGAAACAAACGCAACATAACATCGTCTTTGGTGACATTCGGATAACTCATGGTGTCACAAATCATCTCAAAGTCACGAATATGGGTATATGGGTTTTCATTCTCTATCCCCCTAAACTTACGCAACATGCCAAATGTCCCGGGTTTAATATCAAACTTAACAGTAGTGGCCGGTAAAATAACCCCAGGTTCACGTATCACTCTAGACGGGTTCAACCGGTCCCTAAGAGTTTTGGTTGGCAGGACTTCACCCTCATCATTTTCATTAACCATCTTGGCAAAAATCAAAGTATCACATATATCTGTGTAGCGGGTTGGTGTCAAATTAAAAAGGTCGTTCTCCTCAAGTCTATCTCATATCCGTTTCCAACGTCGCATACACAAGCAAGAATACTAGTGAAGCAAGAAAATCGTGCACATGCAAATGCAGGGTTTACTAAATTAGGTAGCTTGGGCTACCTCAGCAAAATATACCTAAAGGTACAAGGTGAGGCTTGTGGAATTTCTACCGGTAACTCCCAAATGGCCCAAGGCACGGGTTCAGCGTACTTTTCCACAGGTTTCCTAAATTCGGTAATCTGACGATGCAATTGGTGTGTGCAACGTGTATTTTTTTTTAAAATTTTCTTTTTTTTTAAATAATAAAAAAATTAAACCTAAAAAAAATAATAAAATTTTTGGGTTTGTTACTTACCTCTTTTGGTAGGCAATTCCACAATAAATATAGAATATTACCTGCACAATAAAAATAAGAAAAATACCCAAGTAAAATCAAAGAAATTAAATTAAATTAAATTAAACAAAAACTAAAATAAAAAAAATAAAAATCTAAAACCTAACCTAATGGCAAGTCCGCGTCGGCGGCGCCAAAAACTGAAGTAGTTTTTACAAGTGGTAAGTACAGATTCGTTGCTCGGACTCTTTTAAAGATTTGATTTCAGATTAATACAGAAAAATATTAAGACAAACTATTAAAATTTTATTTCTATTACCAAGGAGAGATGAGTCTAGGGCTTTGGATTCCACTACTTCTAATGATGGTAAACTCAATAATTAAAACTTTGACAAATTACTCCTATTTTACTCAAAACAATTTTCGAACTCAGTCTCATGCTTTGGAAGATATAACACCACATGCTCTTTTTTTTATGACTTTCGTCGCTATTCTAAGGCCTAATCCTCCTTCGCTTATAAAAGAACGGTAGAAACTACCCAAAACAGTTTTTACGAAGCATGTAAAGAAGAGAGAATTTTTAGACAAATTAAAACACAATTTTTGGAGTAAATATGCCAAAGAAATTAATTACTTAAATATTACCCATTAAAAATAGTTTCCTCCAAAACCCTAGAAAAGGAATTTAGCTACTCATAGACTGAAGATTGGAGAAGATTTCATTAATCATTGTATTAAAAATAATAATAACAATGCTTATAATGATTTCCAGTAATAAACGACCGTCACTGAGGGTCTTTGTTTTTCCACTGTTTGAATAACGATAGAGGATTAACTCTGTCGTTGTATTTAAGACTGCTTCTGCGACTGTTCCTGGCAGGTATTGGTCTTCGTGTTCTTGAGTTTTGCAGCAGCAAGTAACTTTTCTAATTTATGATTTTCTCGACTCCTAGCTCTCTATTTCTTCTCCAAGGTATTTGTATCACCTCTTGAGACTCCCCCAAGACTTTATATACACCACAGGCCGAGTATATTGCTTCCAAAACTTCTTCTTTCTTTCCCCCAAGTCACGGGATTTTTATTTCCCTTTTCTTCGCTACCTGTACGTGTCGGGGTTGTTTTATTCCTTCTTAAACTCTCTTCATGACATAATAAATCAGATATCTTCCCATTAGTCGCACTTACTTTTCGTACAGAGTTAAGATTCTTACTTTGTTACCGTTGATACACTTGTCTTCCCTGTTTAAGAAAATTACCGAACAAACAAAGATTTTATTCCTTCCTTTTAGTCCAAAAACACGTCATTACTCCTGTTAAGTCGTAACAGGATAACTGTAATCCATTTGACCGGTTCAATCTCAGTGCAAAGATCCAAATCTTCTCAACAGAAACCAAAAACCCGAGACCGTATTTTATCTTCAATTGGATCATCTAACCAATTTCCGTCGAATCAAAGAGACATACCAAGCCTGTTTAATCAAAACAGGCCCAACCAAACTCAATCCAACGGTTGAATCTCATTAAATCTCGGCCAAAATTCGAACCCTAATTTGCTACCATTGAAAACTAATTTTCCCGCCAAAACCGTGAACCTTGATTCATCTTTTTCCGATTATCTAGCCAATTCTGTTCGAAACAAAGACCATTACCAGCCCTGTTTAGACCTTAGGAACAAACCCATTCAATTTCAGCCATTGAATCTCAGTAGAACACCTTCAAATCTTCAACCCTAATTCTAGTCCTCTTTTCCCGCCAAAATTCAAAATTCAAATGGAGAAGATGACTTTCCCCTTATCCAACAGCAGTGTCCCTTTAGCAATTTGGGCTACGTTTAGCAATTCTTGGGGTTGCGAATAGCAATTTATGGGGTACAAAGATGATTTTTGGGTCAGTATATAGTGAAAAACTCTGGGTGACTTTATCTACTCTTCCTCGACATTTCAGGTGCCTTTAATACTTTTCCGGGTGCTTTTAGTAGTTTCTCGAGCAGCCATCTCTTACCTCTCATATTCACTTCTTTTCTTCAATTTCATCACTAAGGTTTCCATGCTTTTCAGACAAATCTTGCATCACTAAAGCCGATATGCCTTTCAGAGAAGAAGAAATAAAAGCAAATAATGAGAGATAATTCGCCTCCATTAGTAGTTGCACATGAAATGACACTTTAGCCCTTTTAAGAGACGTTTCCTCTTCTTTTGATCCAAAGTACCTAAAACTCAAAATCAAACAAAAGATACATAGGATAGTGCTAAAACTCAATTTCATCACTAAGGTTGGAGCAGTTGCTTATAAGCTCCAATTACTAGTGGGTTCTAGGATACACCATGTCTTTCATGTATCCCAATTGAAGAAGAAGATTGGCCAACATGTCACTCCAGCTGCCAACTTGCCCCTGGTGGACTCTTCTGGTGCATTCATAGTCTTGCCAGTGGGTGTCTTGGACTCCAGATATATTCTCAGAGATGACAACCATGTTTTGCAGCTACTCATTCAATGGGTTGGTTCACCACTTGAGGATTCAACCAGGGAAGAAGCCAGCCATATTCATTCTCACTTCCCTGAATTCATCCTTGAGGACAAGGATGCGCAAAAGGGGGGGCTATTGTCATGTAACTAGTGAGTTTAGAAGTTGTAATGGGATGATTAGTGATTTGTGAGTCTAACAGTTGTTGGGCCAGTTTCTCTTATTAGTCCATTTGATAAAGTTGTACCCATTGGATTGTTTCCATCTATAGGGCAACAAATTAGTTATTACCACCCAACGGGGAGTCAAGTAGAAATGCGGTTATTTATGGCCAGGTCTTTGTAAGAACATGTTTATGTTGAATTTAATCAGAAATTGCGAGGCTCATTCTTAAGTTAGGAAGAGAAGGTTATTGTAGATTACTGAATCTGCTCGTTTCATGACAAGATCATTCACTTTTTCTCCAATAGCAGCTAAAGAATCAACAATTTACTTGATCTTTTGAAGATATATTACAATGGACTGATTACCCTTTCTAATTCCATGTGATTGAGTTCTTAACATATTTTTCCTAGCATGATACTAAGTTCTAAAACTAGTTTGCAGGAAATCCCATATTTCTTTTGAAGTACCAAGACCAAGAACATCTCTACTAACAGTTTTAGTAAATGTTGCTTTAAGACATGTTGAAACAAACGTGTCTAACTTTCTCCAAGAAACCCATGCTTGATTTAAAGTTTCAACTCCATTGACAATTATCCACTGTGGTGGTTCTACCAACTCGTCATTAACATATCCAAAAAGATCAGTGGAAATTAAAACTTCTTCAAATTGGTCACGCCATAACAAGTTATTGGATCCATCTAATTTCATTGAAACAAAATTTGTGATATTGGTGAAGGGAAGAGAACAAGAATTACCAGTTCCAACGGAAGTCGACGTATCTCTCTGATTTGAAGAATTGGATAAATTTTCTTGATGATGATTTCGAATTTCTATGATGTTGTTGTTGTTCTTGTTGTTGTTGTTGTTTGATTCGAGTGTTACGAAAATTTTCGATTAATGTTATAATTTCCAGATCTTGTAGAGACCATAAAAGTTTGAGAGAAACCCTAAAAGTGATTTGAAAAAAAATTACTGCATTGACATTACCCATATGCTAAAATTTGTTGTAAAATTTGTTGAGCTTAACTTGATGAGGATCGTTAACTAGTCTGATACCATGAGAATTGATATTTTCTCATGATATTGAAGAAAGATTTTCAGAGAGGAAAAGAGATGAACAAAACAATAATTCTTGTATTGAATCTGTAGGAAAAATCAGATAAAAGCTTACAAGAGTTATTCAGATATATTTAATGTGTGAGACAAAGACCATTGACCTCTATAGCCAAAGTCAATTGACTTGACTTTGACAATACTAAATATTCTTGTAACAGCTAACTTAGCAACTTTTATCACGAAACAGAGAGTTTCATGAATTATATGCATAAATCTGTTACAATAAAACTGATAATGTTATTCTGACACAAATGAGATGGTTAAATTTAAGGATGGTTTTAGCGCACTAAAAGCCTCCTAGATTAAAGAACACTCATGAAATCATTTCTACTTGTTCCATTTGAGAGCACGTCTTTCTTGACCTTTCTTAGGGGCAGCTTTCACAGTCGCTTCTGCACCTACACAAATTTATTAAAAGCCGAAAATAAAAAGCATGATACAATAACGATACTCAAGCAAACTGCAGAACTGTCTGAACATTTTGTAATTTTGGAACCAACAATCTCAATGAAAATTAGATGATTTCTAATTACTTTTTTGAATCGAGCATAAAAAAGGAATTAAGGGCTTAAAGCTAGGTCTCGGTGCAGATTCTGTGTGAAGCTCCTGCAACCTAAACCCCTGTGCTAATCCCAATACAAAATTCCTTCACAAGTAGGACGGGAAAATTGAAATTCTACCAAGAACGACAATCATCTTTCTATTGAACTCGTAAACTCTTCTAGGAACCACAATTAAAATTCAATATTCGTATTTTTATTTTCAGTTTTTAACCACTAATTGAACGATAATAAATATAGTATCACAATTCACTATCACCACCTGCATTTTTTGCTGGTAGCACTAGGCATATAGAGCCCCAGTCGACCTTACACCTTAGCTACAGAGAAGAACAAGTAAATGAGGCGTACGAGCCAATCTCTGATGCATTAACCTGAAGCTTCAATGAAGCTTCAATTACTAAATTATATCCTCAATGACGACATTGTACACTACCTCAGTTGATATAATCATTCGGTCAAGAATTAGAGATTCCATTCTCATTAAAATAGCAATTTACAGAAAGCTACTGATTTTAGTTTCTATTGAATTTCGAAGCTATGATAAGTTGCAGATTGAAAAACTGCGCTTCAGCATATGAATCTTGGACAAAGTCTTGTGACACTGTGGCAATTTCCACCGATGTTTATCATTTCTGTTCAGGAACATCTAACATTAAATGCCTTATATCTTGTTTCTCTTCACCAATAACAAGTCATGAAAGTTCAAGTGTCTTGTGTGTTTCTATTTCCTTGTTCTGAAGCTCATTTTATATGAACTATATGTAGTGCTCTTGCTGTATTGTGTGTTGTTGAGTATGCTAATACTAGTGATAAGTTCTGTTTTCGGTATATGGTTGTTCTCTATCATGTTCAAGTCTAATAAGTGATGGATGAAGGAGCTGAAATTCCAATATCACAAACTATCAATAAACTAAAATAACACTATTGGTTGTTTGAACAAATTTTACTCTTCCTTGGTCTTTCTTGGTTCCAGCTTTCCCATTCCGTTTCTGCATTTCAAGCTTTGATATCCCTACAATTTTGCATTAAAAGCCTGTCAGACATTGCTGAATCGAAAATAAAAAAGTACGATATTAAGACAGAGGAGAAAACCACCAAATCAACAATAGACCTTAACTTCTAAAATGGAACACTATTGGGATTCATATTGATAAATACTTAAAGATTTCCGAATTGGAATTTCAAGCTACAAAAGATTCTGGGTATAATAGTAGTTGCTGACACGTGCTACACACAAAGGAAGAAAAGCAACAATATGTGTCCGCTATGAAACCCATTGTGCATGCTCTATGCATTTTATACATCAAGTCATACTGATAATTACTTGAAGAATTCCGAATTGGAAGTTCGAGCCACAAAAGATTCTGGGTATACTACTAGTTGCTGACATGTGCTATAAACAAAAGGGAGAAAAGCAACAAGATGTGTCAGCTATGAATACCAATGTGCATGCTCTCTGCATTTTATAAATCAGGTCATCACCCACAAATATACACTTTGACAAGCACATTAGCTCAAGATAATATCACACACTGACATTAATGAAATACAAAAGCCTAAACTACAATGTTGTTTTGTAAGAATTGCCAAATTGGATATATCCTGGTACTTAAAGCATAACTGGAGATTCTGAAATATCTGATTTCTGTAGTAGCACACATAAAATACTTGACTTTGATATTGAATCAAGGATTAACTGTATGACTTTGATATTGAATCAAGGATTAACTCAATCCTAAAACTTTTCCAGAAATACATTCAGTATACCCAATACCCAAACTACTAATATGTTCACTCGACAAATTTAACGCCTTGCAATGGCTTAATTAGAAGTATCAAATCACATAACAGACGAAGAGAAATTAAACATGCCAATGAGTTGGAGAATATGGTTCCTTAATGTACTTTGCTGTGAAGTCCTTACATGAAATCTAACTGATTTTGTACTTGAGAGCAAGCTTCACACCTAATTCCACTGTTTTGAACTCGTCATAAGGTCATGCTCAGGAACAACCCTTGACCAAGCAGCTACTCCAGCCTGATTGAAAAACAATTAGATGAGTAAAGTTCAAACTGCCATTTACATTGACAATTGATTACCATCAAAAGCACATGCTTACCACTACATGGTCTTGAATTTCCTCGGATTTTCCTTTTTTCCAAAAGGCTTCCAGTCAGTGCTAACTTCTTACCAATGATACTTTTGTCAGCTGGGAAATTCGGTAAAGAATTCTCCAACCAGGGTTTTCTTGCCTTATTTTCCGTCTCTTTTGTATCATACTCCCTCCGTCCCACTATTAATTGACCTATTCCTTTATAACTGATTTGTTTAATAAACTAGGTCAATTAATAGTTGGATTGATGGGGTATGATTCATATCCCTCATCTAAGTGTGAACCTGTAAACATTCATCACAAGTGAGTTCAACTAACAATCAAAATTATCGGCGAAGAAAAAAAAAAACTGTATAAATAGACAACATACCTGAACTGATGACGGAAACATTAACAGAAAATAGACCAAACCCTGAGACACGAATATTAAAACCATGAGAGGAGATATCATAATGTTATTGTGTAGTCTCTGTGATTTCCAGGGAATGTGTAAAGGTTCCCATAAAAACCCAAAATTCCATTCATAACAACAACCCATTTCTGATGTGATCAGATCTTTGAGATTTTAACACCGCCGGCCGGCCTCATTGATATTTCTAAATCTAATTCTTATAGAAGTTTTTTTCTATAGGCCCCTTGGGATTTCAACAGGCAACCCATCCAAACTGTTTCAGCCTTGTTTGCTCTAGGAGAGACTTTTCCCTATCATGTTGTGCAAGGGATGGATGGACTGCAATGTCTGTAAGTCGAGTAAAAAACGGGGTTGTAATTTTAATTTCTTTTTTCAGACACAGATTATAAAACATAGTACCAAAACCACAAGTCTTTTATTATCTTTGAGTGTGAAAAGAAATTAAGAGCTAAAGCTAGGTTTCGGTGCAAATTCTGTGTGAAGCTCCAGCAACCCAAACCCCTGTGCTAATCCCAATACAAAATTCCTTCACAAGTGGGACGGGAAAATTGAAATTCTACCAAGAACGACAAATGTCTTTCTATTGAACTTATAAATTCTTCTAGGAACCGCAATTGAAATTCAATTTTCTTGTATTTTCAATTTTTAACCACTAATTAAGAAAAGTTATAACAAAAATAGTATCACGATTCACCATCACCACCTGCATTTTTCGCTGGAGGCACTAGGCATATAGAGCCCCAACAACCTTACACCTAAGCCACAGAGAAGAACAAGTAAATGGGGCATACGGCCAATCTCAGATGCATTAACCTGAGGCTTCGATTAGTAAATTATACCCTCAATGACAACATCGTATACTACCTCAGTTATTTTCATTCGCTCAAGAAATACGGATTCCATTCTCATAAAAATAGCAATTTACAGATTACTGATTTTAGTTTCTATTGAATTTCTAAGCTATGGTAAGTTGCAGATTGGAAAACTGTCGCTCTAGTATATGAATTTCGGACGAAGTTTTGTGACACTGTGGTCACTTCCACCGATGTTTATCATTTCTGTTCAGGAACATCTAACATTAAATGTCTTGTGTGTTTCTATTTCCTTGTAATCAACCTGATTTTATATGAACTATATGTAGTGTTCTCTGATTTCGGCATATGGTTGTTCTCTATCATGTTCAAGTCTAATAAATGATAGATGAAGGAGCTGAAATTCCAATATCACAAACAATCTTCATGCATCTGCTATTCATAAACCAAAATAACACTATTATGATTTGTGACAACAAATGAGATGGCTGGATTTAAGACTTGTTTGAACAAATTTTACTCTTACGTATGAGAGCACGTCTTCCTTGGTCTTTCTTGGTTGCAGCTTTCCCATTCCGTTTCTGCATTTACTTTGATATTGAATCAAGGATTAACTATAAGACTTCTGGTAGATCAAGGATTAACCGTATACCCAAACTACTAATATGTTCACTTCGGTAATCAATTTGGGTAACAATCAACAAATTCCCTTATGGCTTAGAAGTATCAAATCACATAACAAAAAATTATACATGCCAATGAGTTGAGAATATGGTTCCTTAATGTACTTAGCTGTAAAGTCCTTACATGAAATCCAACTGATTTTGTACTAGAGAGCAAGCTGAACACCTAACTGCACTGCTTTGAACTCGTCATAAGGTCATGATCAGGAACAACCCTTACCGAGCACAGCTACTCCAGTCTGATTGATAAACAATTAGGTGAGTAAAGTTCAAACTGCCATTTACATTGGGTTACCACTATTAAACTGGAATCAATCAAAGCTTACCACTATAAGGTCCTGAACTTCCTCGGATTTTCCTTTTTTTCAACAGGCATCCAGTTAGTGCTAACTCCCCACCAATGGTACATTTTTCAGCTGGAAACTCAGTACAGCATGCTCAAACCAGCGGGGTGTTCTTAAATTACTTTCCTCCTCTTTGCAGCTTCCGTATCACATCTTTGGTCGAAGTAGGAATCTGTAAAAATTCATCACAATTGAGTTAACTAACAATCAAAAAGTATATTGTAAATTCTTTTAAAAAGAAATCTGTATAGATAGACATACCTAAACTGGCGGCAGAACCACATACCAAGGATAGACCAACCACATGCCCCCTAAATTAAAACCATGAGAGAAGATATCATCGTGCTATTGTGTGGCTATAATCTCCAGGGTATGTGTAAGCCTTCCCATACAAACCCAAAACTCCATTCATAACAACAACCCATTTCTGATCTGATCGGATCTTTGAGATTTTGATACCGCCGGCCGGCCTCACTCATATCTCTCAAATTTCTGTATTTCTAAAACATCAAATGAAATGTATTAGACTATTAGGGATTCTTTTTTCTATAGACAACACAAAATTATCATTTACCAAATTGCCCTTCAAATGTAACCATCTCCTCCTCACATAGAGAAAGAGGTAATAGCCTCAAAGGGTAATTCTTATAGAAGTTTTTTTCTATAGGCCCCTTGGGATTTCAACAGGCAACCCATCCAAACTGTTTCAGCCTTGTTTATCATGTTGTGCCGGGGATGGATGGAGTCTGGACTGCTAAGTCACGTAAAAATGGGGTTGTAATTTGACATCTAGAAGGTCTCTGCAGCTTCCCAGAGTTTCCAGATGTTCAAAGTTATCTTACCGGCATTCGGCATTTTTTATGGTACTTACTTCCGGTAAGAAAAAAAATGTCAATAAAGAATGGTGTTCTAAAAAGACAGGTCCAGCAAGATGTTTCAGTTGCAAGAATCGGAAGTTTAAGTGTTTGAAGGTGACAAAAAAGAGATGAATACATTGGATTGCCTGAATAAGATTGATCTTTACAGACCACGAGATAGAGAGAATAAGCCTAGTTGTAACTGCAAATTTAGCAACTTTTATCACGTAACAGAGAGTTCCGCAAATTATCTGCATACATCTGTTAGAAATAAACTAGTGATGTTATTCTGACGACAAATGAGATGGGTGCAGCTTTCCGACGCCGTTTTTGCATTTCAAGCTTGGATAGTCCCTACACAAATTTGCATTAAGAGCCTGTCAGACATTGATGAATCGAAATTATAGCACACAGTTAGATATCAAGACCAAGCAGAAAACCAACAATAGACCTTAACTTAAAGAATGGAACACTTAAAACGGCATTACGATTCATAATGATGTTAGCATTTGGATTTGAACCTTCGAGCAATAAAATTGAGTTTCTGGGTGTAATAGAAGTTGCTTACACGTGCTACACAAAAGGGTGAAAAGCAACAAGATGTGTATGAATACCAAAGAATGTGGACAAGCACACTTGCTCAAGATAAAATCACACACTGACATTAACGAAATAAGAGAGCCAAAACTTTGACATTTTAGTAAGAATTGCCGAATTGGATGGATCCTGGTAAATTAAAGCATAATCGGAGATTCTGAAAATATGTAGTAGCACATACTTGATTATGCATTAACATATTTAGTGATCCCAAGGTCACTTAGACTTAATAACAACGCAAACATATGCGGCTTCACCCAAAGATATGACTTTGATATTGGATTAAACTAATAATACTCCACGTAGTTCTAATTTACCCAATCGGCAATTCTCATAGAGAATGTGTAAGTAACTCCAGTAACGTAGTACACTAAAACCTTTCTGGAGATGCTTAGGTATACCCAAACTACTAAAATGCAAAATCATTGATAGAAAAATTTGTGAAATGCCTAGATATTCTAGTCAACGGTAGTAAGGATATGTGACACATGAAGTATGTACATTCATCCTACTAATCACTTCAGTAATCAATTTGGGGGGAATAGAACGGAATCATCAACAAGTTTAACGCCTTGTGATGGCTTAGAAGTATCAAATCCACATAACATAAGAAAAAAGAAATTAAACATGTCAATGAATTGGAGGATATGGGTCCTTAAGATTGTTATTCAATATTACTATAAAGCATTTCAAAACATTAAAACCCCAAGTTCAATTCAAAAAAAGCACCAACTGTATAAGAAAAGGTTAAGCTAAAACCAATCATAATATACTATACTGTAAAATCCTTACCTGAAATCTAACTGATTTTGTACTTGAGAGCAAGCTGAACACCTCTAACTTTACTGCTTTCAACACGTACGCCATGATACGCTGAAATATGGTCGAGTTCAGGGTAACCCTTGATCAAGCAGCTACTGGAAAAACAATTAGGTGAGTAAAGTTCGAATTGCCGGTTGAGTTGACAATTGATTCTTAGCCCTAAGGAAATGCTTACCAATATATGATCCTGAATTTCCTCAGACTTCCTAGCAAATGATACCTATTTTCTGCATTCTCCTTCTTCTGATAGGCATCTGCAGTTTCCTTGCCATATGGCTCATCTAACATATTAGGAAATCTGTAAAATTCATCACAAGTGAGTTCTAAGTAACAATATCTTTAAAAAAAAAAAAAAAAAAAAAAAAATCTAGGCAACATACATCAAGTGCAGGTAGGGAAAGAACACAGATTAGAACGGCAGGATCAAATTCATTACAAGTTAAAACCATGAGAAGAAAAATCATAGTGCAAATTAAGTGGTCTCTGTGGTCTCCAGGGTATGTGTAAGGGTTCCCATACAAACCCAAACCCAAAATTCAAATCATAACAACAACCCATTTCAGATCTCTCTCAAATTTTAACACCGCCGCCCTCACCGATCTCTCTCAAATTTTTCTAAGCAACAAATGAAAATGTTAGGGATTTTTTATTATATACTAGGTATCACCGGGGCCTACGGCCCCGGCTCAACCTCTGATTAGTATCATGCGTAACGTAGTCATTGATGTTCAACTTGGTTTTTAACTTGGTATATATGTTCCGTGAAGATAATTTAAAACACCGTTAATATACTTATCCAGGTATCTCATTGATATAGTCCGACTTATGTTATCTAGGTATCATCATTAATGATTTCTAGATTGTTTACCTTGGTGTGCTTTTTATCTGTCAATTTTTCAGTTTTTATTCCCTCACGTTTCCCTAATTTCCCACCCTATCAGCTGAAAAGAAGGAAAGATGGATCGACGGTTTATAATTGGGGTTTAAAACTATTTAGGATAGTATGAAATTTTATTACTTAATTAAACGTAAAAAGCGCCTTTCAAAGTTAATGGCAGTAAAAGTATAATGCGACTTACGTGGATAATAATGGGCCTTTGTATCTAACAAATTAGAATATGCAAGTGTGGTTTGAAACAAACAAATGAAAGATTCTAGTATTTGCTTATTCTGAAAGAAAAAAATCTAAGAATTTCAAAGCAATAATTTTAAATTTTAAAAATCAATCCACAAAATCTATGCGAAGAGAAAAGCAATCTGATTTGAGTTGTTTCCCCAAATCCATGGTCAGATACCTCTAATAAGTATAACCTTGCACTTCCTTAGCAATCTGTAATTCAGAAGGATGTTGAGCTCCTAACCAATAACTATGTCACATTTATATTCATGAAAAGTACGATTACTTGTTAAGATATAATTCTCGACACTTAGTATATCCTGTTCTTGATAATGGTATTCTTGACATCTCTTGACTCTTTAAGTATCACAAAGATTAATTTGAACTTATCCATTTTTTTAAAAAACATCATAAATTTATTGCTTTACTGCTTAACACCTCATAAGTATAAATGGATGCATAACACTTATCAACATGCGACAGTAAAAGGAATAACATCCACAATGATGTGGTAATTAAGCATTCAAAACAGATTGGGTTTAAGGAACATAATCTAGTGATAAATTCGATATTCACCTTCATCTGAAAATATACGACGAACCTGTATCTTCAATTAGTTTTTATTTTCTCATACAGGAGATTTGGTTCCTACAACAAAAATTTTATTCGTGTTTGAAAAAGAATTGAGTCAGATTTTTCATCTAAAGATTAGCACAAACAAATTTTTGAATCTGTTCCAAAGTTCAGATTTTTCAAAATTATTCAAGAATAATAAAGGAAAAAATCATAGACCGTAATAAATATTTTTGAAATTCAATCTTGTACACATAAGAAAAACAACTACTTTACCTAAGGAATTCCTTCCTTGGTTTATCTCATCAAATATTCTCTTTTCAACTTGAAAACATGGTTCCTCAATCAGGACAATCTGATGCATCTTGATATCGTAGAAGTCTTAAATTTTTGGTCAATTCGAGTTACAAATCAACGTCGCAAATATATATGGGCGATGATTAAAATATGTAATGGTCATCACCCCTTGATAGATCTCGAATAATTCCCAAAATATAAAAGTGCTCGTTTAGGCGTCCATAAAAATGAAAACCATAAAAAATATAATATTTAATTTAACTAATTTTTGGTAAATTGTCTTGCAGACGAATCTTGATGCTTCGTTTCAAGTTGCCAACCGTATTACTATATAGTAAAAAAAAGCATAATGTAAAGGCCAGTACCCATGAAGGGACTTAAAAGTTCAATTTAATTTTGTACAGTCAACTGGCAGTTAACTATTAGTTGATATTTTCTTCTTGCTAATTCGTAAGGATTGATTTCAATGTCGTCTTGGTGTATCGCCTTTTCTCCATACTAAATCAACAATAAATAATGCTTATGTTTACTTTTATATCTTTTTTTTCAAAAATAGTGTAGCCCACGTGTAGTCTATTCAGTTTAAAAAATAAGATTATATATTAGAAGTACACTACTTAAATCAGCCTTAATCAAAGATAGGAAACCTTCAAAAGTAATCATAATAGAGGCATATTTACACACACACACATTTTCAGTTGAAATAACTTAACTATAACATGGACAGAAACTAAGTTGGAAGTTTAGATTTTGAGATCAACCGAAGGGTAATCCAAGCAAGGTAAACTTGGAAAATCAAATAGTGCAAAAAGAAAAACAAAGAGAAATAAATGACGACAATATTATGTTTAACAAAAAATCAAATGAGTGAATGAAGCGAAACCAATCACCACCTGAATGGCTTGGAAATTTCGGTGTTGAATCGTCGAAGATATTGAATATTGGGTATGGATTAAATTTGAATGTACGCTTGTTGCACCAAAGGATATATTACTCTTGCACTAACCAACACTAAGCTTTCCACAAACATTCCAATCCTATGATGCTCGTCTTTTCGTAAATCAACAAAATAAGTGCATTTCATATCTCATATTGGTCTTCTTACTCAAACGCTCACTGAAGGCAGTTCAAAGCATGAAACAAATGGGTAAAGGAGCGACTAAAAAACTATACCTAAAGCGCCATAAAGAGCCTTGGATAGGTTAAGCCTACAACAGGACTTCACCTTTCAGTGGTTAGCTGACTTTTATGATCAGCATAGTTATTAGAGAATCGGTTAAAAATGTAAAAAAATTCAAATCAAAATACTATAGTTAATATTATTCGTGCTTGTAAAGAGACACTAAAATCAGGGGATAGTATGCTGATAACAGTTAGAGCAACCACAGTGGTCGACTAAAACCAAAAATTTGGTCGAAAACCCAGACACTACGGAGAGGAGTAAAGAGCAAATACCAGACTAAAACCAAAAACCAAACTATATTTGGTCTTTGGTCGGGCGAAGTTTAAAGGTTGCGTCTGGTGGGGCAAAGATTAAAGTTACGCCCGAATTAAAAGAAAAAAAAAATTGGGGGGCAACTTTAAAGTTCGCCTGATTGAGGCGCAAATTTAAAGTTGCGCCTGATGATAGTTACGCCCGAATTTAAAAAAAAAAAAAAAAAAAAAAAAAAAAAAAAAACAACTTTAAAGTTGCGCCCCACCAAATTTGGTTTTCCCACCGTAGCGTCGCACCACGGAGTAAACCCATTTTTTTCAAATTTTTTGGGTTTTTAGTCTTTGGTTATAGTCTCCCCACTGCAGTTGCTCTTAAACCTCCCATATATTTACAAAATAACTGCATCCAAAATATACCATGATAAGCTTTTTACCTTATCTAAAAGAGTTAAAATAGAAGAGCGAATATTTCATTGCTTCCATTTGATCAATTTCGTGTCTTAGCATTTAATGCTTGTGGTATACACAAAAATAACATATCAAAAATACAATAAAAATGCCATGAATGAATCATTGAACAACAACTGGAAGCAAAAACAACACCAACACATTATAGAGATCATTCACCAACTTAGGCAGCTTCGTAGAAATATCCATCTTCGTATTAGTTGTCATTGAACACAATCTTCGATTCAAAAAATTGCCAAAGAAAAATTGTTGTCACTAATTTCAGCCACACCCATCATTCATAAAAAACTATGGTGGAAGGAATTTGTAAAAATGTCAAATGAAGTTATTTTTCGAAAAGTTTTTTTTTTTTACAAAGTTCTTTTAAAAAACTTAGTCAATGTTGTTTCCTATGTCATGGGAAAGGAGATCCATTCCACCATTGATTTGTACTGGCGTATTTATTTTAAAACAGCAAGCTTTAATATCTCGTTTGAACAAATTTCAGAGACCTCCAAAATCTTTAGTGCATTTGACGAACCCAAACTGTTAAAATCTGTTGCTTACGAAAGTTCTGCAACTGTGGGATTACACACTTGTCAGTTTAAATCATTAATTAAAAAGGCTTCTTAAACTTTTCTCTAGCCAAGTTTTCCAGGTAAAGATACTCCAAGAATTTCTTGAGTTTTGCATGATGGAATACATAAACCCGCCAAAGTAAATTAAATATTGTTGAGGGTCGATTGCAGGTTGTCCAAATCAGTAAAACAAAGCTTGTAGTAAGTGATTCCCATTTAAGTTGCAGGCCAAGGCTGAAAACATCTCGATGTTCATCCTTTGCGGGGCGCAATTTAGGTTCTGCAGAGGAAAGAACAAATATCATATAACCATCATGGAGAAACAATTCAAACTTCCATATAAGTTTCTTAAATAACACCCCAGTATGATGTGTTACCCTGCAATGGCAATAATTAATTACTGACTACAACTTTATTTTAGAGGTAAGGTGGTATACAAATTGCATGGCATCGTCCCAATGAACATATAACATCAAGCACTAAAGTAGCAGTATCAATTTCTATATATAAAACTTCCTCTCATTTAAACTGAAAGGACCAAAAATAAAGAAAAGCAAAGAACAAATCTTTAATCCTTTGCCATGAAATACCTGTCAACATATCCTTTCCGATACCACTCACTCACATTGGAAAATCACAAGCAATGAAATTTATTAAAATCCTATAATCTTTGGACAACTATTATCTTCCTAGGCCTGTTTGTTTCATGAAAAAACTACTATGGATGACTTGTCGTATGCAAAGAGACGGTAACTGTACAATTAGCAATGTCTTACGGGCTGATTAATGTTTCCAAACTGTTATCCAAAGAAATTTATGTTTGCCAAAGTGTATATTATTTGGAGCCTAAAGAAATAGATATTATGTTGATCATCAAAATAGATATTATTTGGAGGATAAAGAAATTACTGAGCTATGAAAACTCTAGTATCTCCAGTCCCAAACCTATAATTGTCGATTCACCAAATTAATCTTTCAGGTTAATCAGAGACCTTCAAGGTAAAATTCTAGGGTTTCTGTGAATCTGTATGTTTTCCTTCTTCTTTTATCCTTCTCAATCGCTTTTCTGATTCAACAACGACATATAATTATGAATCATTTTTATAAGAGCATATATCACACAGAAAGAATAAGTGCAAAAAGGAACAGAAAGAAGTAAAAAACCTTGGGTTTCCGCGTTATAGAGACGCCATCTATAATTTTGGTGCTGGGAAGACTTCCCCAGTGAAAGAGTTTTTGGATTTGAACTTGTCGATAACAACACCTTTATTCTTCTTCCGGATCTTGTGCATTAACCTGTTAGCAAATGAAAAAAATGAGAAAATAGACAAACACATGTCCTCATATGGATGTATGGAAGCTTTCACACACGCTGCTAGATCGTAGAAGGGTCATACAGAATTGTTAAAAAAGCAATGTATATAAAATATGCGCCATAACACTTGCAAACCAAATTATCCAAAAAACTACAAATAACCTCAAGTAACAGATGATACCTAAGAAATTAATCTGTGGGAAACCACCTCGTGAATCAAACATACTTACAACTGTAGTGCTGGTATATGCATATCTATAAAGCTAATAAGACGTAATATTTATATGCTAGTGACCATTGAAACTAAATATTTTAACGTTGCCATTAAATTGCTAGAAATAAATTGTAACCATTAGAGCAGGGATGCTTAACATAAAAGGGAAAACATAAACCCAAAAAGATAAACATGGAATGTGCATTAAAGATTAAAACTACCCAAATATAAATGAGGGAACAACAATCACAATGAAAAATAACTCCGCAGTCAAGCAAAATATAGATTTTGTCCTTTTTTCTTAGTTTGCTTTGCTAGGAATGAACTTAGAAAAAATCATTAAGTAGTGGTATACATACATTAAGACATCAAGAAAATCTCTACATACACACATGGAAATAATCAAAACTCAAAAGACAGATACAATCTGCAATCAAATACCTATATCAGAATCCTTGTACCCAAGACGGCCCTCTGTGGTCAATTCATGCGATGAATAAGATAAGAGGGTGAAGGAAAAATCAAACAAAACAAAATATACATATTCTCAAGTGCGCTTAATTTTTAGTTTATCTTCTTCCAAGTACTCCCCAACTTCCTCTCTCCCCACTATACACTGTGGGTATGATAGAGTTTCATTGTTTCTATCTCTTAGCACCTGCATTTTTGCAAGCAATGAAGAGGGTAGAGCAGATAGTACCGCTTCGGAAGAAGTCAAAAGAACCTGGAAAAGATATTATGACATTTCATTGACAAAAAAATATAAAAAAACAAAGCATATTAATGGGACAAATTACCCTTGATTGTCATATGCAATCAAGAGAACAGCTTCGGTCGGTGCTTCTGCCAAGCTCTGCCTTTTTTTCTGCCCTCTGAGTGACATTTGTTAATTTGTAATCATTGTTATTCCAGCTTTAGAAGCCAATCTTCTCGGAGGTTTGAGATACTATACAGCCTACAACATGAGAGACACCAACTTAGTTAAATCCAACGATGAGAAGGAATTCAAAGACTGCTCCAAACAATGAGCAATACCATATTTTCGTTTTCATCCATGTCCTCTTTTCCTTCCCCTCTCTGCACTGGTACGTTGGCCAAGATGAATTTGTATGCGATTACCTAAATCAGCAGTACAATCAGATAATAACCCGTTAATGTATTGGTTAAAGAGACCAATTTAGGTGACACAGTTCACAAAATACTAAACGGAAGCTTATAAAAATGTTTCCAGTAGCGCGTTGCATCAATGAATTACACAGATCAGTATATCATAATTTAATAAATTGAATTTTATAGAGCTGTAAATTTAAATTTAACCAATTGAACCTTTATCTAGCTTTCGTAATTTCCACATGCATCATTATTTGATAGTTTAGATGCTTACATTCCAACATTTTGAATGATTCAGATTTTAAAAATTATTTTGTTGCATGATACTATATACAAAGGAGACATCAAATCTCAAATTCATACTCTCTAACATGGAATCGGCGTAAAATTGGAGGAATACACTATTTTGTCTGATGACATTTCAAATTCAGGGAAAAGTCTCGCCTTTCTTCTCGTTTTCTGGGAGAAAAAACCAGTACGCACTAAAGACACCAAGATACCATTACAATGAAAGGGGGAAGCAATTTACAAATTTGAATCCAAATGGTGGTGTAGGAACCAAGAGATTTATGATTATCAAAGTGCATATTATTTGGAGGCTAAAGAAATATATATTATGCTGATCATCAAAATAGATATTATTTGGAGGATAGAGAAATTACAGATCTATGAAATCTCTAGTATCTCCAGTCCCGGACTTGAAATTGTCGATTCACCAAATTGATTTTTCAAGTTAATCAGAGACCTTCAAGGTAAAATTCTAGGGTTTCTGTGAATCTGTATGTTTGCCTTCTTCTTCTATCCTTCTCAGCCATTTTTATGATTCAACAACGACATATAATTATGAATCATTGTTATAAGAACATATATCACAAAGAAAGAAGAAGCGCAAAAAGGAACATGAATTAAAAAACCTTGGGTTTCTGCATTAGAGAAGAAAACGAATAGAATTGGAAAAAAGACAATATTTTGTTTATACGGCACAAAAAAAATACACCCGCCCAATTTTAATGTAGTGACCAATTTAAAATTAGTGTATTAGATAGTCATTTCTATAATAGTCGGGAGCATATTTAGTTAGTCGGGTCATAGTAGAACGACCCCAATGTTTAGTTAGTCGTGTCATATTATAGTTTGTTAGTTAGTCGGGTCATAGTAGCGTGTTTAATTAGTTGGATCATAGTAGCCGGATATGGCCGAGGCCTACAGCCCCGACGGTGGAGAAAATTTAAAGATAGACGAATTTTTCTTTTTTGGAAAAAAAATTAAAGATAGACGAATTGTTCTTTTTTGTGATTAAGAACGGATATAACTTCAACGAATTGTTCTTTTTTCCCGAGAGAACGAATTGTTCTTTCTTGTTTATGGGTTTGAATTGTAGTTTAAGTAAATGCCAAAATCAGAAAAACACATTCACTTCTTAACATTGACTCACCTACCAAATACTTTGGTATTTGTCGTCTTCGATCTAACCGAATGGCAAGACAGGCTTACTGGTGATTTAAAAAACTTTGTATTTGTCGTCTTCTACCAAACACTTTAATGTAGAAAAAAACTTTGTTGTTATTTTAAAAAACATGGCGATTTAAAAACATAAATAGACTGAGCACATTGAAAATTTGAGTAACTCAGAACATAAATTTAAAAAAGGACCAAGATTGTTCATAATAACTTAAATTACTTTAAGAAAATAACTCAAGGAATCACAAAAGAACCTTAACTTAAATTACTTTTGTCAGAACTGTGACCATGTGTTTTTGTAACCATTGCTTTTTTATACAACGAAAGAAAGAAAAAAAAAAGATGTGTACCTTGGAAATCTTGTGCTTTGTCTTGCAAAATTAATTTGGAAATCATGTTCTTTGTCTTGAAAAAGAGTCTTGGGTTGATACTCCGCATATGCGATTGTGTGTCCTATATATAGGTTTTAGAGAAGCCTTGTTAAGGAAAACAGTGTTTCCGTACACTATGGAAATCGGTGTTCTGGAATAACTAAACTTGTTTTAGCTTTCCTAAATTCATCTTAACTCAATTTTATTTTTCGACTGCCTTAAATAATACACCTAAATGAACCTTGATTTGGGTTGTGAATTATTGTTTCCACTCTGCAATAAGTAGAGCAGGGAGGAATTGTGTACTAACACCAGGGAAATAACATTGATTACAGTCTCCATGTCTTAGAAGTTATGCAATTGCAATTCGAATGTGGCTAGAACTCTATATTTTATTTTACATATTTGGCAAGCTAAATCATAATACTCTATTTATTAATCATGACATGAGATAAGAACAGTGCAATAACTAAGCTTGAGTGAACAGAACACTAATAAACTCAAATTTGTCATGTTAAATTGTCTTTGGTAAGAGTGTTTGCAAAGCATCACCAAATTTTATCACCATCCCCAAATTGAATCCCATCTTAGGATCATGGGTGCCGATAGTACATCTTTAGGGATAGTGTTGTAAAAAATCTCTAAAAAAATTTCTGGCACGCAACCAATAACCAAACATTGACATATGTAGTTGTAGCTGACCATAGGCACTATAGTATTTATTAATATGGTTCCCTGCATATAGAGCCAAAATAGCTTACCATGACTGGCGTTGTCTCTGCATTGCCCACCAATTTTATCCCCATTCAGAATACCCACCATTTTCTGGTTCAAGATAATTACGTAAGGAAAATATATATCATTGCATAAGTTAATTTGAAAAACTTTTATAATATGCTTACCATGATGGCCATTGTCTCTGCTTCGCCCAAATTTAGAATGATGAGAATAATCTGGTAAAAATAATAAAAATCCGTTACACATTAGGAATCTTGGGTCTTCGTCGTTACCATATTTTGATAACTTTATTTAACCTTGTCTCATTCTTCTTGAATTTACAGTTCTAATCTCGTTCCTTACTATCAAACACACCTTCCATCTCAGAACTCTCAAATCATTTCACTTTCTTAGCATCTGCCTACTTATTTATGGGATCCTTAACTTAATGTCGCTTACGCTTCTTCATTATTTTTTTACAATGCTACAACTTCGTCCTTTTCTTTGAGACCCATAGTCGTTGCAAGACCTATTACTTATCGAAGCAAATAAACCTGTCAAGAATGAAAGTACAAAAGATTAGTAAACATAGTTAAGATTAACCGGAATGACGGAACTTTGTAACATCAGGTGATATATAGATTTTGGCTATGACCTGAATGATCAAAAACTTTGATATATACATCTTTCGCTTAGTCATCAACATGGAGTCATGGGCTCAATTTCTACTTTAATCCACAATCAGATACTTCCCCAGTCCAACTTGTCAGAACATGTGAATCAAATTCATTCCACAATCTTGCAAAACCAATAGGGAAAAAAGCATAACATTCAAAGAGCAACTATCTGATCGACTATATATTAAACCACACCTGCAAAACTCGTTCTGTGTGACTCAGTTTAAGATCTTATTTTGTGCACGGAGTGAAGTATATACTCAACTGAACCGCAAAGTTGCAAATATCTTGGTTACTGAGAACTTCCAGTAATTCCGAACACTTCCATGGAGAATCTCTGCAGAAAAAATAGACACTTCGTTTAACACAATACCCTTATCTCCCTCATCGGCCATTTTTATATCTAAGCAAGCATCCTCCAATTATATATAAAAATCGAGAATCCTGTTTACCTTAATCGACCATAACCAAAGACTCACGGCCATTAGATTATGAGAAGATTACAACTACCTTTTTTCTATTTTGTTCATACAAAAGCAACAACCTTTCCTCATTGAACTAATTATCAACATCTAAACCTTACAAAATTCAAACACAAAGGTGTGAGATGCCGCTCCAACTGATCTTAGCTGGACACAACTCCAACTGATCTTAACAGGATAGCACTCAACTGATCTTAAGTGCCATGACATGGAGAGATTTCCACTGTTTTATGTAAAGCCCTGGCATCTAAGAATTTTGTGTTATTGGGAGTGTACCAACCTGTCCTTGAAGAAACAAAATTTTGACATTATCCTTCTCGTTACGCATAGCGAACTCTGTCTCCAATGATGCTCCTTTCAAATCTCCGAATTTTAATTTACATGCCTAAAAGAGCACCCAAACAATTGCATTAGAGTTACAAAAACATTCTAAGAAGTACGACAAACTTCTACACTAAGAATCACAGTACTAAAATATTTCCTTGTTCTTTTCCTGTAAAATCACAAATTCAACAATTCAAGCAAAACAGCAAGAAAATCTTTCAAGTCAGTGGAATATAGAACGAAAGGAAAGTGTCTTATGATTCTGAATAAGTTGATTAGTCATCATCATAAGCATCTATAGAATAGACTTTATCATCTACAGTTTTAGAGAATAGGGAGACGAAAAGAGTGATGGTTAGACAAAACAACCTTTTTACCTAGTTCTAAACTCAATTTCACAAATCAGTTAAAAGAACAATACCTTAGCTTCAATACTGTCATCTCCAACTCAGATTCAAATCCCATTCAAGATTAACACACAACATCAACATCTACTTACATCCAGACCGCCACCATCACCAACCGCTTGCAATCCCAAATTCAAATCCAAAGTCTCGGAGCACACACACCAACCCATTGCCCCATTGTTGAAAGCCTATGGTAGCAACACCAACAACAGCTCTGGCAACCACCACTGATTCCAACTCAACCTAAATGCAATCCACCCATTCACCAAAGCAAGCTCCATTCTCCTCTTCTCAGTTCTTCAAACACCAATTACCCATCTATTTGAACATGGCAAAAAAAACAAACGTGCAGGAAAAATTATGAAAAAACAACAAAATCAAAACATAACAGAGCTAAGAATTATGCTATTTGGTAGACTAATCTAGCCTGCAAAATCAAAACGGAAAATCTTAACGTAGAGAGATAAATCAAAAATAGTTCAAAAACCAAAAACTACAGAAAGAGAAATTACCATAGAGCATAATCAACTTCATTCTTACGACATCATTCTGGAGTGTAGATGATACTCCCATTCACGTTCCAATACCCTAAAACTTAATTAGTAAAAAAAAAAATCAGAACTTACAAAAAACTACAGAAATGCAAAGAAGGAGAAATTGATTTAGGAAAAAACCCAACAACTTACCTCTAAATTCAAAGCTAGGGTTTTCATTAAAATTTTAATCAGATCCATACAAAAAAGAAGGAACAAACGAACCTCTTAAGCAGAACCAATAATTACCTGCGTCAATTATTAATCTTAAAAGAATTAAACCCCAAATTAGGGTTCGGAAAGGAAATCTGCGTTTGTCGAATTGTTGATGGTGGCGATGGTGTCGATTGATTGTTCTTGAGTTAAGCCAGAGAAAAGTTAGTATATCACTGCAACCTAAAGAAAAAAATCGATCTCGACTTATCCTCCCCATTAAAAACAATAAGGATTCAAAGAGACAATAAGACGGTCCCGAATTACTCCTGACGAACGAACGGATATATCTTGATGAATGAGCAATTGGAGTCTGACAATCTTGATGAATATCGAAAAGCACAGAAAACAAAATTCTAAAATTTTGCATGAGAGAGTAATAATGGGAGGAATGCCGCGACAGTTCATTAAACTTAAACACTGGTCACGTCACTGTAGGTCAGCGAAATCCACCCAATATTCTCTCACCAAAATCGCCCCAACTAATAATACCGCATGTTTTTTGAGTCGTCCATGTAAAAACCCAATCTGGAGCTTCCCGACCTTCGGATCAGGGTCCCCATTAAATGATGTCCGTCTGATAGCCTTGGCTATCATACCTTTTTATAACTATGATAGGCAACACGAAATTGTCATTTACCAAATTGTCCTAAAAATCTAACCTTATCTTACAAAGGTCATAGCGTAAGGGTATTTCTTAGGTTTTCTTTTTTATAGGCGCCTTAGGAATTCAACAGGCAGCCCATCCCAACTGCTGTAAGCCTTGTGGCTCCGGGAGAGATTTATTCCTACGAGGATGGGTAGACTTGAATGTCTTGGATTTAGGCCTATTTCTATGTACATGCCAAAAAAAAAAAAAGATGTTTGGCATACTAATTCGCATGGCAAACCAACGGTGCCATAATAGGAAACCCACGGAGCGATCGAGTTTCTAGCGAGCGTTACTGACTATTGCTGGCGTTATTGTCAATAACGCTCGCTATTAACTCGGTCGCTAGCGTTATAATCAATATCGCCAGCGTACAACATTCTAACGCCTATAAAAATCGCACCTTGTTTAGATATCCTTCACACTTCCCTTCCCAACTTTTCTGTTATCTTTCGTTTTACTTCTTAAACAAATATGGAGAGAAGAAAAAGAAACAAAAAAGCCAAAGGATATACTAGTACCCCAGCCAGTAGAATAAGTTTTGTTGTGGATACAAATTATGTGTTTGGTAATGTTAGACAAATAGCCGGTGAAGGTATGTTATCTAATCACCTATCTAACCATGAGGAGCGAGTTAATTCGGTAAATCTAATAGGTGGATGGACTGAGTTACATACAATTTTTCAATTACTTCCCCTGATGTTCAAGAGAGAGTTAGAAGATATCCTTGGTGACATCTATATCATATACAACCTAGAAACCACATGACTCAATGAGTTCAAGTTATATTAGAACGATAGTGGAAGACTACAAACACGTTCTTTTTCAAGGACTTTGAATGCGGTAAGTTAGTTTTTTCTAGTAATTTTATTTAAATTATGTATTTTGTTTTATAAAAATTAACAAAATAATTGTTGTTAATAGGAGTTATACCGATAAATTTGTACATGTTAATGGGAATTCCATGTGCTGGAAACTTACTTCCATTTAACAAACTAAATTGATTATCAGAAGATAGATGGAAACAAAGACTTCCTGTATACTCATATGAATTAGAAGGAAATGATACATATAGACAAATAAAAGCGCATGGGTTAAAGGTGTCTGGGTTGAATTTTTTTTTAAGCGTTATGCTAGGAAAATGGATGAAAACAGGGTAGCTGGTAATCAATATTTGTTCCCTGACCATTATGAGGAGCTCGAACGTCGACATTAGGCCAATGTTTATTTCCAAATGCTATCTCACTGGTGTTAATTTGTTTTCTCGAAGCATTAGAAGATTTAGAGCAAGCACCAATATATGATTGGGGGTCTCCGATTTTATCTGAGGTTAACCTTGATTGCATAACACAATACTTATGATTTGAATCCCTGCACATGAACATTGTAGATTTCATAACATTCATCGTGACTAAACCATCTTCCGTTGTCTTCGGCGAATTTGGTACGATCTCTAATTTTTAGTTCTTCATTTGACAACCTAGGATTATCCCCTTTTATCAACCACATAATTTGCTCATACTTTCTAACATTGTTATTGATGAAACTATAACGATTTTGAGGACACTCATTTGATTTTCTTGGATTTACGCGACTTAACGTCAGAAACCTTGAAACACAAAGGTCACATACGTTAAAAGTCCCTAAATTGAAATCTCTATCGCTATAAATCAAACCCCAACATCGAATTAGAGAAACATTTTCCTCCGTGTAAAATCCACTTCGGTTATGCGAGCACTAGGCATGTTGAAATGAATTTATAGTTGGGTTGGAATGAGTTGAAATTAAATATTTATAGGGGGAAATTGCTAGTCGTTGGATGAAGATCTGATAAACGTTGATCAAAGCAGCGAAAGACATCTTGACTATCGCTAGCGTTGATCGACCAAATGAGTTTATGGACACTCTATCACTCATTGAAAAGTCTGTCGTGTATGCCTATATGTTATTTCTGAGTCATATAGGCATATGAGTTTGGCATACCCATAATGGGTGCATATATGGCAAACATGAGAGATTTTTTATTTTCTTTTTTTTTTATCGGCCTTCTTTTTTCATATACATTGAAATAGAAGACGAAAACATTGGTTGAGGTCTGAGGATCGGGTGATAACGAGCCGACCCGTTTTCTCTCTGATTTATAATTTTCCTTCAATCTCATATCCTGCATGTCCTTGAATCATACCTTTTAAACTGTAAATCGTTATTTTTTCTTCGATTTTCTTCTCTTAGTTACCTGTATAATTATTTGTTTTGCTTGAATCTTGCTGAGACGATCTTATTTCAAGTTTATTTCTTACAAACCTCGTCTGATATGAAAACCATGAGTGGCTAAATCTTCGCTTGGGGCCCTGGAAACCTTGTTTAATTACCATGTCAAGCTGCTGATTAACTGGATCTAACATCATATCACCTTAGATTTTAGTTACATCTGATGGAGGTGGATTTCAAGTTTACGGAGCTTAGTTTTTTATATCCATCCATCTTGTTCAAATAAGAAAGATTTTGAGAAAAGGAAAGCGAGAATAGTTGTTGTGGTCTCATCCCCTTACGTGAATCTATAAATTGGCGCTCATCTTGGTGGTGCTATCCTCGTAATGGTCAGTTCAATCCTTTCCGTCTTCTGTTTTAGATACAGAGCTCAATAATCAGGGGATTTCATTATCTTTTATCAATATGTCCAAATTCACGGGTTGGTCTTGTTTTTTTTATCTAGTTTAATTTAATTGCATCTCCAATTTCATCAATTTTCTAGGGGTTTCTTCTTATATCATGTATATGCACATTAGGTGTTTGTATTTGTGCTCCTTTGAATTTAATAGGTGTCTGCATATTAAATACTTGTACCCAGCTGTCCGATTTGAATTCATTTATGCCGGCTCTACCAATTTCCTCTATGTTTAACTATTTTGGTGTTCTGTTAGACTCCTTTTTTTGGTCTAGTTTGCTGCTGTTTCTGTGAAATAGTTACACCCAGTGGTTTATTGTGTTTGTGTCGACCTCCAGAATTTTCCATGGTTTTAGCTATTTTGGTCCCCTGTCAGACATAATGTCGTCTGGTTTTCTTCGTCATTATCATGTGGAATAGTTAATATCCATTGGTTTCCTTTCGGATCGGAGCCAGCATAGTTTAATTATCACCTATATAAGTTAATTTCTTTTGTTTCAATTTCTTGGTGTCTAAAGGTTCCATTCTTTCGCTTCAGTGTCTCTTTTTTTCCACAAAAAAACTTATTAAGATTTCTTTGCATCTATTCCTACGTAAATATTTTATCATCTGCCATATCCCTGTGCTTTGTTAATATTTGTTTTTTTATAGATTTTGATTGTGAATTCCCCTGATGCTCTTGTTAGTTGACACTTATGGTGGCTCTCCCTTTTTAAGACGATAAATTGGTGATTGGTTTTAGGTGTACTTCCTCACAAAGGAGTTGGCCACAGATTCCAGAGTTTGTATTACATTAGATCCACAAGTTAATTTTCTTGCCCTTCCCATCTGGTCGTTAACAGGCAACCACTATACTTTTGTAAGCATAATGGATATTTTGTTTATTGACAGTTTTGAAGTACATGATTCTGATCCCTATAATGCAGCAGCGTCTTTTGATAATATGGTAATTTTTAGTGTTGTCAGGGCCCTGGGTACTCTTATATTTTTGTGACTTTGTAATTACCTCTTCTTCTACTTCTTTGTGACTCGTAAGGTCCCTGTTTTTTCTTTCTATCTGCCTTGTTTCTTATGCCATGTGATAAACCCAACCCTATTAGTGTCTTATTTATACTTGTCAGATTTTTTTCATTTATATCCCATCTTGTTCTCTCCTTCTCTGTTATTTTTTTTTTGAATTCCTATTTATTCTTGTTTGTCTCTGCATCTGTCCAAAAGTTAGCTTTGTGGTTTTCTTTCTATTCTTTCGACACCTTTCTCTTCCCTCCTCTCCCATGTTCCCCTGTTAGGTTCTTTTAGCTCAATCCCCATGAAACTGTTATCCTGGAACGTCTAGGGCATTGGAACTCCCTTAACCAAGGACCATTTTAATTTTATGTGTCAATACTACAAGCCAGACATAGTGTTTCTAGCAGAGACAAAAGCCTCATTGTCTCGAATGGACTTTTTTTTTCAAGAATTCTCCTTTCCATGACTGGTTCATCGTTCCATCCGTGGGAATAGCCAAGGGTTTAGCAATAGCTTGGCACAACAATATAGACATGAAATTAATATCTTCCAAGTTTAATGTTTGTCATTTTGAATCAAAGATAGGAGATACAGATATCATGATCACATGTGTCTATGGAGCAGTCGAAGCTGATGAGAAAATCGATCAATGGAACTATATCTCAGACATCGCGCAACAAATAATTAAACCTTGGGTTCTGATAGGGGACTTAAATGTTATTTTGGACCCAGACGAAAAACAAGGTGGAAATAAAGTAGGCTCCAGCAGTAAATCTTTCATCGTCAATACTATCAATTCTTTGGGACTCCAAGATGTGGGATATGATGGATCGCCTTTCACTTGGTCAAATAATCGAAAGGGTGAAGCAAACATCTGCGAAAGAATTGACAGAGCGCTTACATCCTTTTTATGGTCTCACCTCCCGAGAGTAGGTTCTGATCATACGCCAATTTTATTAGATTCAAACCCAGAAAAAATTAGGCTCCAGAAACCATTTAGATGTATTAGGTCTTGGTTAAGTCACTCCACTTTACCTACTGTTGTTGAAGCCTCTTGGAAATTACATTCCGAAAATTCCCGAGAAAGAAATTTTTCTGGGCTACTTAAATTGTTATCCTCCGATTTATCCCATTGGAACTCAAATACCTTTGGGAACATCCACAAACATATAAAGTCCCTAAACAATAAAATTGACAGTATCCATAGATCCAGAAACATTTCCAAAGACATAGATAAATTAAAAAATCTTCAAGCGGAGCTAGGTAAATGGTACAAAATCAAAAACGACTACTATCAACAACTATCTAGGGATAAGTTCTTCAACGAATATGACCAGAACACAAAATATTTCCATGCCACCGCCTCGAATAGAAAAAAAAATCAATACGATAAACTCTCTTAGAGAACCTTCTGGGCTTTGGCTTTCAGATAAATATCAAATCAATTCGCTTCTGGTTAACCATTTCCAACAAATAGTCACTTCCCAAAGAAACAATTTTGATTTTGATCTATCCAGCATCATAAATCCTTGCATCACTATTGAAGAAAATACTTCCTTGTCAGAAATCCCCACTAAAGAAGAGATTTGGCTCACTTTATCAAATATGAACCAATGGGGAGCCCCAGGCCCGGATGGCTTCCAACCAGGTTTCTTTAAAGCCAACTGGGACATACTAGGAAACGATATCATTGGCTCAGTCCAAGAATTCTTTCGATCAGGCATTCTTGACAAAGATTTTAATCATTCCTTCATAACCCTCATCCCAAAAATTTCCACACCTCAAACTCCGGGAGATTTCAGACCTATTAGCCTGAGCAACACCATTTAAAAAATAATCTCAAAAATATTAGCTAATAGATTAAAACCCATACTCAGTAAAATAATATCTCCCAATCAATCGGTGTTTCTCCCTGGTCGACAAATCACAGATAATATCATAATTGCTCATGAACTTATCTACTCGATGAAAATAAAATTTCCAAGAAAAAAAAGGGTTTTCTAGCGTTAAAACTAGACCTATCAAAATCTTTCGATAGAGTTGAATGGACTTTTATTGAGAAAGTCCTCTTAGCTTTTGGCTTCTCGGAAAACTGGACAAACCTCATTTTTCAGTGCATATCGACAACCTATTTTTCAATTCTTCTCAATGGTTCCACGGGATCCATTTTCAACACTTCGAGAGGTTTAAGACAAGGTGATCCATTATCGCCGTATCTTTTCCTAATATCCATGGAAATTCTATCTAGACTCCTTGAAAAAGCTATTGAAGACAAGAAAATTACTGGATTTCAAATCAACAGAAATGCTCCCAATATATCTCACTTATTTTTCGCGGATGGCTGCTTTTTATTTACAAAAGCGGATCTGGAGCGAAAAGTCTTTTGGAAATCTTACAATTATGTGGGAACATCACAGGCCAGATGGTTAATCTTCAAAAATCCAGTGTCTATTTCAGCCAACGAATTCATCCGAAACATGGGAAGATTATAGCAAAATTTTTAAAAGTCCCGCTAATGACCAAAAACGATAGATACCTGGGTACCCCACTCTTCTTTGATAAGAATCGAAAAGCCAATTTTAAGCCTCTACTACAACCATATTATTCTACTTTATAAGGTTGGAAATCAAAAATGTTATCTCAAGCAGGTAGGATTGTCTTGATAAAATCTATCCTTCAATCTTACCCAACATATCAAATGCAAGTTCTTGCTCTGCCAAAAGAAACACTTGACCAACTCGACCAGATTCAGAGAAATTTCTGGTGGAAAAAAGATGGGCCAAAAAAAAAAAGGAGGATTTATAAAAGCTTGGAAAAGTATATGCAAGTCCATTTCCCAAGGTGGTTTAGGAATTAAAAACCCCCATCATTTCAATATAGCTCTTCTCACTAAACTTGCCAGTAGATTGGTAACCGAACAAGACCAATTATGGGTCAAACTCCTAAAAGAAAAATATTTCCCAAACTCGCACCCTCTTGAAGATTCCACAACCTCTAATTTGTCTTGGATTTGGACCAGCATACAAAAAGGTTTAGAGCTAATAAAAATAAATTTTGTTTGGCAAGTCAAAAGCGGAGCTTCGATAAAAATTTGGGAAGACAGATGGATTCCTAACGCAGATATAGTCCATAAAGTCCCCAACTCTCAAGATCAAACACCAACCAGAGTTCAAGAGTTAATAACGGATCAGAATAAGTTGGATCAAGAAAAGTTAAACCAATTCTTTTATCCAGAGGATAGGTAAAAAATTAAATATATAAATCCAAGGAAGCAAGAGCAAGGCATCATTAGATGGAGGCATCATCACTCAGGAAAATTCACAGCCAAGAACATTTATAACTTTCTAAACAATCAGGATCAAGACAATAATGACAGCCTAGATTTCCCATGGAATAAGATTTGGAGAATTCAAGCAATTCTAAGAATAAGACTTTTCATCTGGAAACTATCACAAAAAGTTCTTCCAGCATCTGCTAGACTAGGTGCTCATAATCCAGATATTGACTCGATTTTCCAGTTATGTAACAATCAAGCGCAAGAAATGCAGAATCTCATCTCTTCCGCGAGTGTCCGTTTTGCAAGAGCAAACTTGGTTTGGTCTCTCCCTCAATAATATAATCTCAACTTACAGTTCTAGCACAATTATTTCCTGGATTAAATGGTGGATTACGGAAAATAACTTGAGCCATCTTCAGGTAAAAATTTCCACCATACTCTGGTTCATCTGGAAATATAGATGCTCGGTAGTCTTTGAGAAAATAAACCCAGACCCAATCAATTTAATTGGGCAAATCAATAGTTTCTTACAATCTTCCCCGTCGAATATCCTTCAAAGTGATATGAAAACTCAAAAGAAAATCTCAAACAATTACTATTGGTCCAACCTAAACTCAGATTGGATAATTTTCATTGATGCTTCCTTTAAGAAAGAGGATTTGTCGATGGGATATGCTTTCATTCGTATTCAAAGCAGATGAAGAGACTTTCATGCACCTGCTGCCCGGTTCGGAGTGGGCTACGTCGGCTTTCCACGCAGAAGCAAAATCCTTATTAAAGGCAGTTTTGTGGTTAAAAGAAAATATTTTATCAAGCGTTTTCATAGTAACTGATTGCAAAGCGTTGGCAGACAATATAAACAAGGTAAGCACAGATTCTTCGTGGACAGCTGAAAACACATTGCAAGAAATAATGATAATCTTGGGCGATCTACCTCAAGCTAAAGTGAAATATATTAAGAGGAAGAATAATCAAGAATGACTACATTGCCAAGGTGGCAAGGTTTAAAAGCTACAACACATGTCGGATAACTTTGCACCAAAAGTTCATAAATCTAGCATAGATTCTAATGTTTTTGATAAAAATGATCTTGTAAATCTTTTGTACTATATTTGCTAGTTAATATATGATCTTTTCCCATAAAAAAAAAATATACATTGAAATTGGCGTTAGGAGAGATTTCTTATTTTCTTTTTTTTGATCGGCCTTCTTTTTTCTTTTTTATTTCTTCTCTCTAGGAGAGATTTTTCCCGTCATATTGTGCAGATGGAATCATGGATGGACTGCAATGTCTGTAAGTCACGCAAAGACGAGGCAACAATTTGACATATCTAGTATAAGGTCTCTACTTCCCGGAGTTTCCAGATATTCAAAGTCTCTTGCCGGCATTCGGCATATTTTATGGTACTTACTCCCCCAGTAAGAAAAACATGTCAATGAAGAATGGTGTTCTAAAAAAGATCCAAAGAAGATGTTATGTGTTCATATCCATAAAGTTGGATAATCTCAATTTACCATCATTTAATCCTTGAACCAGTTGCAAGAATTTGAATTTTCAGTGTTTTGAGATGACATAAAAAGAGGTGGATACATTACTGAATAAGATCGATCTTTACCGACCACGACAAAGAGAATAAGCCAAGTTGTAACACAAGTGTAGCAGCAACAATATTTAAAGATCGGAATTAGTTATGTAAAGGATATTTTTATGATGATTACACTTTTTCTTCACGAGCCATGGCAAGGGGATCATCCCTCTTGATATCATAAGGTACCATACAGCCACCGTCTCGCTCGCCAATAAGCTTTTTCCTAAGAATTTGGTTGCCATGTAACTTGGGTTTACCACATGCCCAAATATCCGAGCTCGGGCTTCTGTAACCCCTTTTAATGCTACCTGCTAAAAAATGAATGATACTTTTTCTCGATCATGGGTCAACTTCATCATCTGATACTCTTCCTGAGCTCGACATAGAAGTCCTCGTGAAGGCCACATTTTGGCTAAATCTGGTCTTCTACTTTAATAGTTTCTGTCAAGTGAAAAATACTATAACCACCCTACTATATGGGTTCAATATATAGAAGCCCCACAAAATGGATCCTTCACTATCAACTCCATTCTTCCACATTTTGATATTTCAAGGCCCAAAACTTTTATTTTTGGGCGATTTTGAATTATCCCTTGATAAATTGATGTCATCAATTTTTTTAATAAATATTTTGATTCCAAAAATAACCTCCGGTATTTATAGAAGTTTTATAGTGAAACAGAAACAAAAATCAAATAAGATTTCTCTCTACTCCCTCTTCTCTTCTCTCCGGCGATTTTTCACAAATGAAATCAAATGATCTTTGCACTTAATACCGGAGATTAGTTTAATTTGCTGAAACACACCTATTTGATTTCTCTGTATTGAAGACTAAAAGAAGAACCACACATTCATTATTTTTTAATTTGTTTAATTGATTCACTAGTTTTCAGATCTGAAAAGGAGGAAGACGTTGCATTGAAACACAACAAATAGGTGTGTTTCAATTTATCTTTTATGCGTTCGTTTTTTTTATTGAGCTACGATTTTTTGATTTTTATCTTTTACTGATTTTTTTTTTTTTTTTGGATTTTTTTGAGTTTGAGAAGAGGAAGAAGACAGGTTTTGAAAGAGATAAATCAATATAGGTGTGTTTCGATCTAGTTATGACTGTGTTCTATTGTTTTCTAAATTTTTGATTTCAATTTTTATGATTTGGATCTTACTGATTTTTTTCGATTGGGTTGATATTGAGAATAGGAAGAAGAAATAACAATGTTTCAGAAGAAGGAAAACATCAAATATAGGTACGAATTTTTTTTTGGTTTGATTTCAACTTTGTTTTCAATTTTTTTTCGATTATTGTTGTATATTTTTTCTTGCATGTCCGATCTGAGAATTTGTTTTGATACTGAGAAGAGGATGAAGAAACAATTTTGTTTCAGAAGAACAACTTCAAATTTAGCTAGATATGTTGTTTTTTTTTTTTTATAAAATGTGTAACTTGAGGTTACACATATTTGTATTTTTAGCATGTGTAACTTGAAGTTACACATATATTTCCTGTAGCATGTGTATTTGTAAGCAGTTGTACCATTTATATCTTTTTAGACATTTTTTTTATTTTCCTTTTGTTGATTATGTGGATTGCTCATTTTATGTTTAACTTGCCGTATAGGATATATTTCTCAGATTTCCCATACAATTGAATGCTATCAACTTATGATATGATCTTTTAGTGTGAATTTATTGATACGTGTTTTTGTTGTTTCTTAGCATGGTTATTACTGCAGAACAACAACCTCTCAAACTCGAATCAAGGTATTTTTGTTGTGTTACTTTTTAAAATTGAACTGAAAATGACTTAGATCCTTAAAGTTTAGAATGGTTGATGATATTTTTCAGAGAAAACTCACATTTGATTTGTTATTCATGGTTTTCGGAAAGATATATGTGTAATTTGATGCGTTGTAGAGTCGAAATTTATGAGCATTGGACATTTATGGTGCATGATTCTTGCAAGTCCTAATTCTGGAATCGTTTGCATATGGAATTACCAATCATAGGTCAGGTAATGTTTTGGTATTTCATGTCTTTACTTCAACTTAACTATGAGTAGTAGTACATTTGAAAAAATGTTGTTTATAGCTTTTAGAAGAAAAAAAAAGTTTAGAAATCTTTATTACATATTGAATAATTGTTGATTACAGAAGTTAAATACCATGTGTAACTGCTGACTACAAAAGCATGTATAATCACTGCTCTAGGTGGAGGTGTTGTCTTCAGTAGATATAGATACATTTTGGTTCGTCAGTCATTGAAAGCATCTCACAAAGTGTGAAGAAGGTATTTGTCTTGTAACTCTATGTTACACTAGTTATATGCATGTGTATCTGTCAGTTACACAAGTCAGCTGCATGTGTAACTCTACGTTGCACTTGTTTTATGCATATATAATTTCTAGTTACACTACCCATATGCATCTGAAATTTTTGATGTCTATACAGTATTGTTGCTTTAGAATGTATTCAACTGTATAGTCATACCCAAAATGCACATAGTATTTAATATTTTTGTCGAATTGCTTTTTTTTTTTTTTGTATGTGTGCTTGTTTTGATTAAAATGTGTATATACTTGTTAGTGAATCCAAATATTTTTTAACTGTATGTATCCTTGAACTCACACGATTCATTGATAACTTTAGAATAACTCCTAAGCATTGATAATGCTGAAAGAATCTTGTGAACGTGATACAAGAGTGTTATAGATATAAATTATTTTTGCAACTTAGTTTTCATGTACTTGTTAGGTACACAAGCTATAGTCAAGTTTAGATGCTGAATACACATGCCAAATCGCATGTGTAGCTTCTAGTTACAGTAGTCAGACACATGTGTAGCTTGTAGTTACACTATTCAGAAGCATGCGTGTAACTTCTAGTTACACTAGTCAGAAGCATGTGGAACTTCTACATATGGATGTCTAATTTCTAGTTACACTAGTCAGAATAGGCCATTGTATGTTTAGATCTTACTTGTCTTTTGATTTTTAATCAATTATTTTAGTTTTTTTTTTTTTGCTTTATTTGTACAAATGAATAATCCACTGCATGTTTCAGCTTTACCTGCAAATATGTATGTGTAACTCCTGGGTACACATGAAAATATGCATGTGTAACTCTTAGCTACACAAATCAGATGCATGTGTAACTTCTAGTCAAATGCATGTGTGGTTGATAATTATACTAGTTATATGCATCTGAAATAGGTTATGCATTGCTGAGTGTATTGTTCTTTTTTATCTCATTAAAATGATTGTTTGTTGTTATTCTCCGGGTTGTCAGTAACTTCTATAGAATGGACTTGAAGAGTTTTGCACGGGAATATCAAGATTGCTTAGTCTGATATTAAGAAGAGGAATATGCGCCCAAGAAATCTAACAGGGTTCAAAGATGCAATTGATCTTATTTTTTGTTCAACAGACATCACAAGTTTTTTTTGTCTCATTTTTCTGCACGAATTTGTTGCTTCTTCGACAACAAGAACAAATAATTAATTAGATTTGTGACAGAAAGTCAAAAAAAAATTCATACATGATTGTTGTTGTTCTGTTAGAATTAAAAATGAGAGCTGGAAATGGATAAGAATGTGTTTGTTTAATGATACAAAATATTGCAGTTTACGTGTAATTACATTTAATCAGTTATTTACTATCAAATGCATGTGTAACTCCTAATTACACTACTGATATGCATGTGTATCTAGAAGTTACACATGGTATTTGGGTGTGTAGCTTATAGTTACACATCTTATTGGAAAAATACAGACTGTGTGTAGCTTATAGTCACATATCTTTATTGGAAAAAACAGTCTCGGACCTGGAATAATGTGGAATCAGTTACACATAGCTATATGAAAGAGTAATTAGATTTGTAACCCAAATTAAATTTTTTGTACTTGAGAATCTTCTGATTTTTATTGTTCTTATAGAGTTAAAAATGAGAGTTTGGAATGAATAAAAATGTGTTATAGTTGTGCTTGCTAATTGGATGTGTAGACGAAAGTTACATATTCTAGTTGGATGTGTAGACAAAAGTTACACATGCTAATTGGAAAGAAAAAAATAGATCAGGATCGAACAAGCTATTTTTTTATGTGTAATCATGAGTTACACATGCTAATTGAAAAAATAAAATAAACTCAGAGCTGGAAAAACCCTGAATCAAATACACAAGCCATATAGATGAAGGTGACACATGCTAATTGGATGTGTAGATGAAAGTTACACATGCTAATTGAAAGAAAAACAGACTCAGGACTGGAACAATCTATATTTAAGTGTAACTGCGAGTTACACATGCTAATTGGATGTGTAGACGAGACTTACAAATGCTAATTAAAAGAAGAAGAAAAAGACTCAGAGCTGGAACAAGCTATACGAATATGTAACTTCGAGTTACACATGCTAATTAGATGTGTAGAGGAAAGTTATACAAGCTAATTGGATGTGTAGACGCAAGTTACACATGCAAATTGGATGTGTAGACGTAAGTTACACATGTTGTGCATCATCACATAACAAAAGTCATATCTCACAACAATAAAATTATACGATTTTTTTTGCAGCCAACACAAAGATAACTTTAAAGTCAAACTAGATCTTTTTATTATAACCAACTGAATGCTAAAAGTAATTATATATACAAAATAACTATTGTTTCCACTGTAACCAACAAAATGATCAAAGTTTAGTACAAAATAGTTTGTGCTTACATTGGAACCAATAGAATGATACTTAATCGTGTGTTCCTGTTACAGAAGGTGCTTGGATCGTAATTTTTTCAACTCCGCCAACAATTGATTTCGCTACAATCTCACCTTCATTAGATCCACCGCCCCCACCATCACTACCACTGCCATCATCAATACTCCCGTCACCACCACCACTATAAGAAGAGTGAAAACCAGATACAGAAATACAAGCTAACTTAAAACTTCTCAAATAACATCTTCAAATTAATTTCCTACATGAAGGAAACAACGAAAGTAAGATAAAAAATAAATATATCCCTAGAACAATATTAAATTCGAATTAAAATTACAAGAAAGCTTGTAACAATATCAAAATCGAACGAACCTTTAATGCTTAATCTTCTAGTTTTTTATCTGATTTAATTTATTTTCTTTGCACGTTTTCAATCTTGTTTTCAATGTTGATTTGATTTCAGTATGATCAAATTGTTTCGATTTAGGTTTTGATTTAGGTTTAGTATGAATGATCGATTGTTTTTTCTGGTTTCGGTTTGTTTCTCTCTGATTTTTGAATTATTTTTCGTAGGATCGATCGTTCTTTTCCCTGGTTTTCTCCTCTTAGATTTACTTTCTCTCTCCAAAAAGTGAAAATGGTGTTCGTTCTTCGATTGAAATGTAGATTTAGGTAGTTATATACCTAAGGTTAATCTGATAATTTTATCTAATATTAAAATTATATTCAATTTGGGGCCTGAGTGTAAATATGTTTTAATTAAGGGCCTGATATTACGGATAATCCATGGGCGGAGCCTTAGCCTAATTTCCCCTTCTGTCAATTGGGCATGCCCATTAATTACTTAACTAAATTACCGCAAGAGTAATTATTATTTGTACTCGGATATTTGGAAACTTCCATAAATCGGACAATAAAAATTACGGTGCATTTAATGCTTGCATTCATTTATATATGGTAATGTCCATAATAGGGAATAAGCTCTTAATTTCATCTTCTTTATATAGAGATGAAAAAAGTTTCCCCATAAACAGTTCAGCCAAAGAAAGAAAATTACTCTGTTTGTGATTTTCAATCTAAAATTAACAAAGGAGAGACCTCCGTTGGTGCAGTTCTAAGGTATTAACTTCTTCTTTCCTTGTCTCCCTCTCTTGATATAATATATATATACTTTTATTTATTACTGATTGATGTTCATCAATGTATAATATCTATTGCAGTTAGTGCATATGTTAAGATTGATATTGATTAACAGGACCAAAAACATTAATGACTTTCTTTTCCCCTCTGTATTTGGTTTTAATATCATATATATGCATGCCATGCCGGTTCTGGAATAACCATAAATCTTTACTGTATTTTCCTTTTATTTTTGTTATTAAACCCTATTGTTCATTAAACAGGTTTGTGCTTTTGATATTTATGAATCAGACGTCTGATTCTTTTGATTTTTGTTTCCGGTTTGGCGTGCTAGTGAAGCAGTTGGCGTTTCTAGTGAAGCGGCGACAAGATGGGACGTGCGAAACTCAAGATGGAACTTATAGCCAAAGAAAAATCACGCAACTCGACTTATTTCAAAAGAAAGAAGGGATTGTTAAAGAAGTTAGATGAATTCAACAAACTGTGTGCTGTTGATACATTGATGATCGTCTACGGACCTAAGCAAGGTGACCGTCCTGTTGAAGTTGAGACATTTCCTCCAGATCTTGATAAAGTCGATGAGATCATTAAGAGGTATCAACAAGTCCCAGAGGAGGACAAAGTCAAAAGAAGTCTTACTATTAAGAATTTCTTCGAAGATCAAAAGAGGAAGTCCGAGGCTGAACTCGTTAAGCTAAGAAACAAAAACCAAGAGTTGCCGCTGGATGATCTGGTCACAGTTGATCAACTTCAAAACCTTTACCACAGATTGGATGCTAAGAAGGAATTGGTTGAGCAAAGAATCAACTCGATGAAAGCTATGAATAGTAGTGGCGTTACCAAGGATAGTGGTAGCAAAAGGATAGCTGAGTTCCCCAATTCATCAGTAGTACCAGATCAGATTCCTTACCAAGCTTCAAACACTTACAATAATAACTATGATCATGACACCCTGTGGAGAAGAGAGGATATTAACATGCATTCACAACCATTCGGTTATCCTTCACCAATGGAGTATCACCATCTTAATACCACAAAGGATGAAAATCTTTCTACGCCTATGTTTGTGAAGCCAATGATAGGCTCCGATTATGGATACTTAAGTATGGGGAATCAATTTTATTACGCAAATCAACATATGGGTTCAGCTATGATGTCGACAGCATCCATGTATCATCCATTGGGTCAGATACCTCCGTTTCAAATGCAGCAGCAGCAATTTCAATTCATGAACACACCTCAGACGCATCACCAACAGCAATTCATGTCATCAGGATTTCCATCTCAGCAGTCCTCCAGTTCGCATTTTGGTTTTCAGGATCAAATTAAGAACTAGAAGTTTCCACGACTAGCTATTTTATTTTATTTTTGAACTAGGTAACTATATTATTAAAAGGTAGAAGTTACACGACTAGCTAGTAAAACTCAAAGTTTTGAAGTAGTACGTACGTACCTCGGTGTGTATATATAAACACTAGGTTTTTGCTATTACTGTACTAGGCTCATTTTTACTTTTGGTAAACTCTAAACTAATTTTTTTTATTACAGTATTTATTTATTTTTTTCATTTTCTTGCGAACGAATTTATTCTTGATTTTGGCCCAGTTTCTCCCGGACAAGAAAATCTCAGTCATTATCTAAGACATAATTAACCGAGATTAACATGTACGGTAAATTCCCAATCCCACATGGATTAGGAGGCAAAGGCACTTGTATATAAGCAGCACCGAACTGATATCAGCTGCAGACTAATTATTCTTTCTCCAACATGGATGTTTCTGATTGGAGAAGTGGAGTAACTGCTGCTGGGACTAGACAGCGGATGATTGGTAGATTAATTCAATCTATTGAGAGGCAACTAGCCTCTGAGGAATTTGACGCAGAAAATATTTTGCATGCAGCTGCACGAATTGAGGGAGATGTGTACAACTCTGCGACAAGACTGGCAGATTACTACGCGAGAATATGCACTACAGACGAAAGAGAATTAGTTAAAAGGAAGTTACCGGTAATGAAATTTGGGGACTTACTTAGGAAACTGGAGACGAAGGTCGAGGATATAGCAGATCCTTCGATGTGCCCTATATGCTTGGACTGTTTGAAGACAAGTGATGAGGTCAGAGAGCTGTCTAGATGTTGTCATGTGTTTCACAAAGGGTGTCTGGATAAGTGGATTGATCAGCAGCGATTTTTATGCCCGTATTGTAGAGCACCTCTCTAAAGTTTTTCTTCTTTCAACAATATGGACATCTAACTTTCTCATTTGTAATTTTCATAAGTCTATTGCATTGATCGATCAATATGAAACAATAATTTGCGCTTTTGTTTTACAATACACGAAAAATATAAAATCTGTAAAATCCTTACCTGAAATTGAACCTCAGATTGAACAAACAGAATTTGAAATCATAATGTAAAGGTAAATTCATTCAACATGCCATTCATCTCTTTCTCCCACTCCTGGGAATAAGATTTTGCCGATCAGTTCTGCTGCATCACCCGAATATGGTTAGAGAATTTGTGAAGAGAATTGGGAATTCAAAACAGACTAGTTAGAACGGAAATGAGAGAGACTCAAGGAAAGAAAAGGTTTTGTATGGTGTTGCCAGGAATTGATGTTGTGACTTAAAAGAGGAAAGAAGCGAGTTCCGTACTTTATTATTTTTGCTAGAATTTTAGTCCCACGCCGGTAATACAGAAGACTTCAGTTCAGTATTTATCCGGAAAAATTGGCTAATCAAGCATCGTCCCAAGTCTACAGGAGCTGTGTCTGTGTGTTCGAAAGGTTAGTCTGCCCCTGTACCAATGGGGAGGCTTGCCAATAGCAAACGCTGTGCATCTTTGCTATGATCAGAGCTTTTTTTTCAGTTTTGCCAGATGTTTGGTAGTGCCGTTGCTGTTCAAATTTTTTAATTTTCTTCATATCAGAGAGCTGTCTAGATGCTCTCATGTGTTTATTGGAGAGCACATCTCTAAGGTTCATTCAATTGGTGCATTCATAAATAGGAACAAGACCAGAGATAGGGACTTGAGTATTGGACAGGTCTAATGAATACGAGAAAGACATCGGAATGCTGGTACAGAACCCTGGATTGCAAGAGGTCAGCTTTCTTCTCTAAGAAAACGCTCTTAGTTCAGTTCGGTAGAACGTGGGTCTCCAAAACCCGATGTCGTGGGTTCAAATCCTACAGAGCGTGTTGAAAAGAATGACTTAAAAGAAAGATAATCATAAGAGCTGTCATCCGTTGTTCCTCAGTAGCTCAGTGGTAGAGCGGTCGGCTGTTAACTGATTGGTCGTGGGTTCAATTCCTACTTGAGGAGAGTTCAATTTAGGGAGAGTGGCCGAGCGGTCAAAAGCGACAGATTGTAAATATGTTGGAATTTTTCCTACGTAGGTTCGAAGAGTTTGGACTGCAAATCCTGGAATGACGGTTCGAGCCCGTCCTTGGCTCTCATCTTTGCTATGATCAGAACTTTTTTTTCAGTTTTGCCAGATGTTTGGTAGTGCCGTTGCTGTTCAAATTTTTTAATTTTCTTCATATCAGAGAGCTGTCTAGATGCTCTCATGTGTTTATTGTAGAGCACATCTCTAAGGTTCACTTGGGACAAATAATGGAGAGGGTTTCACTATTTCTTCTCTTATGTAAATCAAACTTTCTCATCTGTAATGTTCTTAAATGGTACTGTATATACCAATTGCCTGCCTGCTGCAATTTCACTATCGAAATTTGTAAAGCTAAAGTAATTAACGAGCTGCGACTCTTATGTACATTTCACCTATTGCATAAGCCGGCTAGGTTCATTTTCCAAAAGCTATATCATGCTCCAACTGCACAGGCAATGGGTAGAGATTATCAGTTACAGGAACTAGAAGAGCAGAATAATGGTTTTAACCTTTTAGGATTGTGCTAGGAAAATAAATAAATGAATTATTATACCTTTTCTCAATCATGGGTCAACTTCATCATCCAATACTATTCTTTAGCTCGTTCCAACCTAAACATAGATTGGACGCATATAAACTGCTTTCTCTAGACGTTCTTCAGTTTGCTTACGGCTTAATCCTGTCTTCTACGTTAATAGTCTGTGTGAATTGGGGAGAAGTTTTGATATCCATCCCAAATAAGAGAATCTGATTACCACTTATTGTTGTTTCTGTCATGAAGATGTCAATGACGCTATTCTAAACACAGAGTCCTTGCAGTTCATCTTCAGTACAGTAAAACAGAATCCCAAATTAGTGCTTCAACGGACAGTTTCTCTAAACCTAAGTAAGATTGTTGGATTTAGACTTGTTCGAACAAATTTTACTTTAAACCTCTATAAGTTACGTTAGAGCACGTCTTTCTTGACCTTGGTTGGGTGCAGCTTTCCCAGGACGTTTCTGCATCTCAAGCTTCACTAGTCCCTACACAAATTTGCATTAAAAGCCTGTCAGATATTGCTGAATCGAAAATAAAAAAGCATGATATATTATAGCAACCGGTTGGATATTAAGACAAAGCAGAAACCACTAAATCAACAATAGACCTTAGCTTAAAATGGCACTGGGATTCAACTGATGATTACTAGAATTCTGAATTGAAATTGCAAGCAATAAAATTAAGATTCTGGGTATAATAGTAGTTGCTGACACGTGCTACACACAAAACGGCAAAAAGAAACAAGATGTGTCAGCTACGAATCCAATGCAAGTGGACAAGCACACTTGATCATGATAAAATCACACATTGACATTAACGAAAAAAGAAAGCCTAAACTTCGACATTTTAGAAAGAACTGCTAAATTGGGTATATCTTGGTAGTTGAAGCATAACCGTAGATTCTGAATATCTGATTTCTGTAGGAGCACATGACATACATGATCATGCATTAACATAATTAGTGAGCCCAAGGTCACCTAGCCTTAATAACGACGGAAACATATGCAGCTTCAACCAAAGATATGACTTTGACAGTGAATCAAGGATTAACCAATAAGACTCCTGGTAGGTCTAACACACCAATTTGCAGAGAGAACAGAACGGAGCCGAGGCAGCTTTCCAGTGGGCAATGGAACTCAGCGGCGCCAGATACCACATTGAATTTCAAAGTGATTCGAAATCCATCCTACAATTGCTAATTGAAATGTATGCCAAAGCAAGAGAAAAGAGATTCAAGAACAGTACTCAATTTGACAACTACAAATGTCAGCTGCTTAACTTTAAAGCAATGTCTTTTAATTTAGTCAACAGGCAAGACCATTTATTTTCTGCAAACATATATACTATATGTAACAAATCTGTAATCAATGCCAGATGGGAAGGTACAAATCTGATCAATTTAATCAGGGAAGTACGAACCCTGAACTGAACTGGCCAATGTATTTGAACATCAATACCTATTCATGGAAGATTTTATCTATTCAATTTCCTTTAAAAAAATCCACCAAATTGCCCAATCGGTTCATTCCCATATTTGCCCAATCGGCTAATTCCCATAAGAGAATGTGTAAGTAACTCAATCGAGTTAATACATTAAACCCCTTCCAGAGATGCTTACCATACTTTTGGTATACCCAAACTACTGAAATGCAAAATCATTGATCAGAAAACCTGTCAAATGCCTAGATATTCTAGTCAACAGAAGTAGGAAGAAAATGTAATACATTGAAGTATGTACATTCCATGAATGGGATTGCTTCCAGAAGTATCAAATTGTTTAAATTTTTTAGATTTTTTGACATTTTTTAGCCTCGTATGTACTGATGTCAGGCCAGTGTAGAAAATAAGAACATATATAAGTATACTAAAATAGACTTCACAAATGTAAATACAGTAATACTACTTCGAGAAACAATAAAATTGAAAGCTATTCACCGGTTGTTAGAGCTTCCAAAAGTATCAAATTGTTCACATTTGACATATCCAGAGGTTCATTTCATGACTCATGGTTCGCATTACTCCAAAATTACGTATTCCAAGTGTATTGCCAGTAATCTAAATCTGTCATTGTTACCAAATTGCGTATTCGATATACCTAATTCCATTAGGGAAGCAACTAAACAAACCTAGATGCTCTATCAACAATCAAGCCATTCAGAATCCGCAACTAACCATTGCAAATATGTTATCTAAATGAAAGTCACATATAGTGTTGTACCTCATTCTATGGTATAAGGTTGTGGAATCTATTATCAGACGGATATGCACAGTCAAACAACAACTTGGCTACCCTTGTCTCGAAGTACCAATCGCCAACTGACTTCTTCTAAGTATCAACTTCATCACTTTGTCAATGTATAACAAACCCTTTAACCTGGAGTAGTGAACGCAATTACCAAAATCCTGTACGACAACATTTAGCAAGAATGGTTGGATAGTGTTGTAGCTCACTATGGTATAAGGTTGTGGCAGCTACTATTAAAAGGACAAAGTGACTTAATGCTTTAGTATAGAACCCATTTCAAGATATCAGTTCAGTCCATATAATAACATTTCCTTGAGGCATTTCATCAAACGTGGGCAGTTTAACAATTTGGGGTATTTCAATATGGAAAATCCCCAAATTCTATACATAAACGAAAAGGGTTTAGTGTAAAATCCTTACCTGAAATTAAGATTACTGAGTGAGCTTCGATGGACCAAGAAGAACCAAAGTTGAACCTCAGATTGAACAAACAGATATTGAAATCATAATTAACTTGATTCAACATGCCATTCATCTCTTTCTCCCACTCCTGGGAATAAGATCTTGCCGATCAGTGTTGCTGCATCACCGAAATTCGAGATGTTTACCCGAAATTGTTTAGAGAATTTGTGAGGAGAATTTGGAATTCAAAACAGACTAGTTAGAATGGAAATGAGAGAGACTGAAGAAAAGAAAAGGTTTTGTATGGTCTTGCGAGGAGGGAACTGAGGTTGTGACTTAAAGACTAAAAGGAGGAAAGAAAGGAGAGGAAGTTTCTAACTTTATTATTTTCGCTAGAATTTTAGTCCCACACAGGTAATTCAAAAGACTTGAGTTCAGTATATATTCGGAAAAATTGGACAACCAAGCATCGTCCCAAGTCCACAGGAGCTGTGTCTGAGGGTTCGAAAGGCTAGTCTGCGCCTGCACCAATGGGGGGGCTAGCCCTAGCGTATAGATACGATAGATGCTATGTGAGCGCTGCCCCCAATCTGTAACTTTATTTTTTTCCGCCATTGCTGTTACTGTTCAGATAGAGAGCTGTCTACATGCTCTTAGATAAAGGACTAATGAATTATTTCTTCTCTTTTATATGTAAATCAAACTTTCACTGCAATGTTTTTAAAATGGAATCACCAGTCTTGGAAAGACTTTTACGTGCCTGTGGATTGATTACAAAAAATGGTATATACCAATTGCTTACTGCAATTTCACTATCAAAATTTGTAAAAGCTGAAACTCTTATGTACATTCACCTATCACATTTGTTGATGCTGCAACTGCACAAGCAACATTCACCTATTGCATTTGTCGACGCTCCAACTGCACAAGCAATGAATGGGTAGATGATCAGTTACAGGATATACTAAAAGAACAGAATAAATAGTTTAAAGGACTGTGCTAAAAAGAAATGAACTACACCTTTTCTCTATCATGGGTCAATTTCATCATCCGATACTCTTCTTGAGCTCGTTTTGACCTAAACATAGATTGCACACATATAACTGCTCTTGAGAGACGCTCTTCAGTCTGCTTACGGCTGTCTAAAAAGAAGTCCTCATGAAGGCCATATTCTGCCTGAATCCGCTCTTGTACTCTAACATTTTCAGTTGATTGGGGTAGAATAAGTCCTCGAAGCCCTTTTCCCTTCTGACGCCACCTTAGAATCGCCTTTTCAAGCACTCCAACAGCCCAAACAATTCTGTTCACTTGATTCCGTGCACGGTGACCTCGGAAATTAGCCTAAACATACAACACGGAGAAAGGCAGAACTAAAAATCAAAATTCTGCAAATTCAAGTGCAAAAAAAACAAAAAAAAACAAAAAAGAGTGCAAATATCATATGGACACTTTTCCAGGTTCAAACTGTTTGTTTTTACTTTTGGAATGATTAGTTGAAACTTGTTTCTAGCTCCGTAAACACTGGCACTTGGAATTGCCTAATCTAGCTTGGTTCCACTTTAAGTTTGATTAAACCAACTCTTACAAGTAACTCTACTAACGGTTGTGTACATTGGTAAGTTAGATTAAACCAACGCTTAAAAACAATTGTTCTAATGGTTGTGTGAGTTGGGTAGACATTATTATAAGAGATACGAGTTTGAGTAAAACAAGATAGAGGGGAAGAGAGTTCTTACCTGAAGTTTGACCACTTGCAAACGCTTGCTGAGAAAATCCTTTCGGATCCTCCAAGTAAGAAACTGGTGTTGGATTCTTGATGCAGCTTTCATCCTCTTCCGTATCATATAGATGCGGAAAGCATGTTGAATCTTCATTGCAGCCATTGTATAACATGCTTCACTGAACATCTGTGTATGGCGAATTGCTTCTGGGGAATGTAAACTTAAAGAAGCTAGGTCGGCATTAGTCACATAATCTTCGTCAGTGTCTTGAATTGTCATTGTCTTTCTTTTGCTCACAAGGTCCTTCCAGAAAGCTTCATGTATACGTGATGCTACATCAGTAGATATCTCGTATGCATCAAACGCATCCTTCTGACACAACTGCTCTTCGCTAAGGTTTCCAGGGTCCACTGAATAAGATTTTTGGGTTTGAAGGGGGCCAGTTGTATTTTCAGAGACCGACATGAGCATAAATTGTGTTATCAGTCCCTGTTTTGCAAGATACGCAGCTATACCCTCATGGCCATTTCTGGATGCAATGTCAGCAGCCGTGCATCCTCCAGGCAATTGTGAAGTGGGGTCAGTAACTAGACTTGGATCCGCCCCTTCAGATAACAAAACTGCAACCATTTCTTTCCTGCATTCATGATTTGATGATGTAAGTATATTTGATTGGTTTCTTCATGTTAACTAATAGAACAGTTTCCAAAAACAGGATAAGAAATATTACCTCCCATAGAATGCGGCCCAATGTAGGGCAGTCCAGCCAAATGCATCTCGAAAATCTAATGAAAGTCCTGAGCGTGAATACAGTTGAACAGCCCACTTGTAATCCAAGATAGTGCAAAGATGGATAATTCCTAGACCATGATGATCGCGAGCACTTGTTTTACGCCCTTCAACCACTCTCTCTAAAATCCATTCCTTTAGCTTGCTCTTCAAAGTGAATTCCGTTAACATATTTGTTCTTTGTGACATAGAGATTTTGTTATGCTGAATTGCTTCGTTCAGTACTTCCCAGTCTTTGTCGATGCTAGAACATATGGATGGCAACAACTTAGTGTCTGAATAAGCTGATGTTGATTTTCTTGATAGCACGCGAAGGATGTTACTTGAAGAGAAGAGCAAGTGAAGAAGCCTTAGCTGAAGTTGAAACTCCTCCTGCTTAGGATGCTCATTTAGTAAAGCCATCCTTTCTACTGGAGGAAAGCGATACTCAAAACTCAGTATTTGACTAATGGGTGTATATCCATCGAGGCTCAAATAAAAATTCACAAATCCAGGGTAGCAAGGAAATGATGTACAACGGAATACACCCATTGCTATCTTCTCAGCAGGAGAACATACATCTCCAAAGACACAGAACATTCTTGTATCATCAATATGTAAATATGCTCCATGAAAGTATCCAATTGCTATAATCTGCAAGTGTCATTAAACAAAAATGAAAAAGCTCATAAGGACGTCTCCAGTACAGGTTATGATAAGCAATACATATCCAATTACTAGTTACAATACCTTTGTCTGTTCCGTTGAATAAGCCCATGAAGGAGAGATGTCCGTTAGAGTGAATAATGGTTTGATAGTTTGCAACTGGTGATTCACTATCATCGATGTACCTGATTCATTGTGACTAGTTAATAATGAAGAGTCATCTGGTAAATCTGATAGGTCTGAGGCATCAGCCATAACAGAGTCCAGAATTGCTTCAAAGCTCTCTTCATTTTGCAGACTCTCTTTGATGAGCATGGATGACGATTCATCTCCTGTTGCACTTTGAAAATCGTTTGTTTGAACGGTTATATTCCTTGCTTGAGAGTAATCACTTGTATCACTTTTGGAGTTTCTAACATTGTACTGATTCTGCTGCTCATAGGAGACACTATCTGCAGCAAAATGTATTAACAAGTTAAAATTGCCCTGAGTTGCAGTATACTCGATACATGACTTGAGTTGGATTCTATGCTAATAATATATGAAATCCAGACTCACTTGAGTTAGATGCATGACTTTCCCTGCAGCTTTTTTCGTCTGCTAAAACCTCGGGAACAGATGCATTCAAGCAGTGAGCTGAATTAGAATTAAGAGGTGTAATAGGAGGATTTTGCACCTGTTCTAACTCACGGTAATGAACAAAGACAATGTCTTCTTGTTTCCTGACAAACAAGATAAAAGGTATTGACTTCGTCTTTTCCCATTTAACAATCGCTGAAATAAAGAATGGATAATCAAGTTAACATCACATACTTATCGAGTAAATAGTAACACCTACGAACCAATTTAGGATTCTCCAAGCCATGGGCATAGTATACGTGAATCCTCTCCTCGCGGCCAACCTTAGAAAAAAAGAACAAAATATTGAAAGACGGTATAGTACACAACCCTGAGCTTCACATTCAATTTACTACCATTGTAAGTTAAAACCACAACATAACTGTACAAATGGCACCTTTAAGTGTTCATGAGCTTCTTGAACTGTTTTCCCATCTTTCTTCTTCCTCCAATTATGCCCATCTTTGCGAAAGGTTCTTAGCTTTTTACGATCATACAACACAATAGTTCCCCCTATATATACAAAATGTTATAACCAGATTTTGACAACAAACCCACCACAAGAACATTTTAAAAAGAAAATTACACAGATTTTAAGCCATCAAATTACCTTTTGGCAGGTTAACCGGTTTACTGTGAATTCCAAAATACATGCAGTTAGACAATATTGCATGAACTTCATTCGGCCGGAACCACCTTTCTTTGGCATCCTCCAATAACTTCTGTATATCCAAATCTACACATTACATAATAATCAGTCAGCATTCATTGGGTGATGATACCAATGAGGGTTTGACACTTAAAAATCCAAAGAAAAAGAAAAACATTCACAATTTCACAGGATGCACAATTCTGTGATGGCCTAATTCTTTAGGGTTCTTGCAAGAATTTCTGTGTGCATTCACTCCCCATTGATCATAACTACGAATCCCCTGAACGCCACTCAGATAAATTTACATGCCCATTTTCACCACAGACCAGTGACTCAAGATGGCCTAATTCTTTAGGGTTTTGCAAGAATTCTTGTGTGCATTCACTCCCCATTGATCATAACTTCGAATCCCCTGAATGCCACTCAGATAAATTTACATGCCCATTTTCACCACAGACCAGAGAATCAAGAAAATCAAAGTAAAAAAAATCAAACCTGGGTAGTACTGAAATTTACCTTTCATAGTAAGGAACCCATGAATCTCCCATCCTAGTAATCTATTGCCATTGATGCTACTTTCCATGATCAAGATTGTGTGGGTTTAATAGTGAAGAAGATGAAAGAAAAAATAATATTCAGAGCCGAGAGAAGGGTTTAGTTTTTAGCGTAATTGTTAAGTAATTTCTAAGAAGGGGATATTTAAAGAAAAGAAAAATATGATTTTTCGGTATGTAATTTTTCTTTGTGATTTTCGCACTAACATGAGTGTATTTAGAAAATGTTAGGGGCCCCCATTTGTTAATTGAATTAGGAGTCCATGTTTAAAATGGAAAAAGTTTTGGAAAGAGTTTGGTGAATATGAATGTGTTGTAAAGACTTGTAGGATTTTTTACCTAATGATGGTAAGAAAGAAGATAATGAAATGCATCGTGGTACAGAATGGTGTTGAAATTTCTCCGTCTTTATTAGTGTGAAAGCAAATTGTTAAAAGCAAAAAGGCGAAAGAAGTGGTCCGCTTGTTAATCATGACCTGTTAAATATTTTTCTACCTTAAGCAAATTATTCTGTTGAATTGTGGTATTTTCTAGGATAATTTTATCCGAGTTAGGAAAGTAAGTTCAATAGATCATGTTTAATAAATCGACTAAGATTTATGTTACGCTCGTATGTCTTTTCAAAAACGTGAATCATGAATGTGTTATAAAGACCTGAAAAAAAATAGTGATACGAGAAAAGCGAAAAAGGTTGTCAACTCGTAAACCATGAATTGTTAGATATTTTTCTACCTTAATCAAATTATTCTATTGAATTTTGGTATTTTGTAAGGTAATTTTATCTGAGTTAGGAAAGTAAGTTGAATAAGTCATGGTTAATAAGTCGACTACAATTTTCGTTCCGCTCGTATCTCTTTTCAAAACGTGAATCATGAATGTGTTATAAAGACCTGTAGGATTTCTTGCCTAATGAATGGTTGAAAGAAGATAATGAAATGCATCATGTCACTGAATGGTGTTGAGATTTCTCGGTTTATGTTAGTGAGAAAGCAAAAAGTGATACGAGAAAAGCTAAAAAGGTAGTTGGCTCGTTAACCATGACTTGTTAAATATTTTTCTACCTTGAGCAAATTATTGAATTTGGGTATCTTGAAGGGTAATTTTATCCGAGTTAGGAAAGTAAGTTGAATAGGTCGTGATTAATGATTCGACTTCGATTCTCGTTCCGCTCGTATCTCTTTTCAAAACATGAATCATGAATGTGCTATAAAGACCCGTGGGATTCCTTACCTAATAAATAAGGTTATTTAGTATTTAGTCTTTAGACTTACTAGTCCTCTTAACATGAAAAAAAAAACTTAAAAATTGGGACAAGAAGTAGTGATTTTCTTAGTCTCCCTCCAAAATACTCTTACTTTGTCGGGGGATAGAAAAAAAAAAATCATTTCGATCATCAATAAGGTTATTGCAGTCTTCTTCTCTGTTGAATCTGCTTATTTATTTTTCTTTGGCCCACGGTGGTGCATGTAGAAGCCCTAAAATTTATAATTAATATCTATGCATGTAAATCTATTAATCTACTAAAATATACGTGTATTGTATCATGGTTAATTCTTTTACAAATTGATTTCTTTATCTACTAAATCACTGGACCAATTATCGATTTGGTACTCTTTCTACAAATTGGAAAAACTCAATACCTTTTCTCAATTATACACCAAAACTTGGTAATTATCACAAACACGTTTACATTTTAAATAAGTTGATGACACGAAAATTAGTAACTTATTGACATGTAAAAACACCAACTTATTTAAGAGGTTTAACTAAGTTACAGATTATTTGGTTTTGTTGACTCAACTGAGATGTACCTGACTCATCTAAATTTGACTCAAAATTTATTGAACGGCAGAATTACAAAAAAAAAAAAAAAAAATCGAATCTAGTTAGATAAGGACCCAAAATGTCAAATACACAGTTGTGTATGACTCAAATACCTTATAGTCAGATGTATGAGCAAAGTCAATCTTCAAATCAAATATCAGGAATAAAAAACGATTTGATATCTGACTCAGTTTGAATCAAACAACGAGTCAAATTCTGATTGCGGGTTAGATCAAAAAAAATAATTAATATAATCTCTAATGTAATTTGGCTTAATGTTTTCAATTTTTATTTTTCTTGGGTTTCGCGGTGTAGGTTAATAATAATCTGTGAATATAATTTTGAGCGGGAGATATGAAGTAAGAAGGTCTCTCTACATATATTTAACTTTGTTACACTTGTTTCAGCTCCAAGGTAGAATGGAAGTTGTTGAAACTGAGCTCGATAGGAAGCACCACCACTCATACCACCACACCTTACATGTTCTTTTGTAATATGTTAGAGCATTGCTCGTTCAAACTCAGAAGTTTTTGTATGTCAAGATTGTTGTCAATATTACTTGATAAAAATTATGTATTGATATGCAGTCTACTAAAGTCAGTCTCGGATAAGGATTAAAGTATGGTAGTTGAGTATTAGAATTCACCAATCAACCTTGAAGATTAAAGATTGATTGACGAGGTATCATTAATAAAAGTATGTGAAAACTGACTATCTTATTTACTCATAGTCTCATATTGTCTACCAGCCTATTTATTGAGACATGTCGTACGAATTTAGTATAATGGTGAATATTTGCAAAAGAGAATTCAAGCTAAGGAGCAAGTCAAGTTAGTCCTTAAAGTTCACAAATTGTTTTACCAGTTCACGAACTTGATCTTTTAAATATATAAACTTGATATTTTATCTCAATTAACTTGCATATGCGGACCGAACTTGTTAGTTCACGAACTAGTCTATTTTGAGATAGTTATTTAATTCACATTAACACGAACTGTTTTGACAATTCACGAACTAGGTGATTGGTATACCTTGTTTTTTCCAATTACACAAACTATTTGGGCAGTTCGCGAACTTGCTCAAATGAAGGTTTTTGAGATACAAGACGGCTTTGAGTTCACAAACTGTGTGACAGTTTACAATCTATATAGAAAAGTTTTGCTTACTTAGAAGTTCTAAACAAGGAAATAGTTCACCAATTTATCCTTGTTCGTAAGCTACCAAGGATGTTCATCACTATATATAGAGGACTCCATGCACACTGGAAACTTAATCCTGGCACTTTTGTGTATTAGTTGCAAAGTGGAGTCGTTCTCTGAAAACTTAGGTTTCCGCCGGAGATGGTATTAGGTTACGAATTTGAAAGATTTCACTAAAGGATTTGTTAATCCCGGTCAGTGTATCTTTTGCTTGATAGTTCTTTATATCTGGATCTTGTTATTATTGATCTTCAAAGTTTTCGAAACATTAAATCAAGAACTTGATTGATAGAAATTACAAAGTTCTTTTCGTCTCGAGACTTTATGATTACACAATATAGATACCTAAATCACTACTAATTTGATTTTTAAGATTATTCTTGTGAGGTTGAATTGATTAGACATGTCTATAACTTTTGAAGAGAGTGAGTTCAACCTAATCTTGAGTTTGCTTGATATCTTTTTTTCTTAAAGATACCTCATAGAATATAGAATTTCATACCTTGATTGAATATTTTTCTCAAGAAAACAAATAGGCTTTTACAGAGTCAAAATAATCACAAAAGTATTTTCTTAGGTTGAAGCAACTCTTAAGCCTGTAACAGACGTCAGCTAAGGGAATCGCATTACGTAGGGTCTTCCGAGATCCAAAAGACGTAAAGGAGCACAACTGAAGCTAAATTACTCGTAGGGTCAACTCAGTTCCAAATACATTCCAGTCCCAAGTCTAGTAGTATGCAAATATTTTTAGCAGATTAATAGAGTGTGTTGCTCCAATTCGGGAAGGTCTCAGGGTTTTTCTGCTTTGCAATTTTCCTTGTTAACAAAATTTCTGGTGTCTTGTGTTATTTCTTTTTTGCATTATACTGCTTATCTTTATAATAGAAATATCACAAGTAGTACATTAAAATAACCTAGACAGTTTTTAAGCCTAAAAACTATATAGTACCTACAAGATTCATTCTTGAGAATTCGTATCTTGAAAGAAATATTACGAGACTGGTTCTTGTTGGAATTCGATTTGTATTACAATTATGGTACATACAAGGTTTATTACTTGAATATTGATTCCTCGAGATCGTTAAAGTTAAACCCCGTGTTCATGTCGCATCGATCTTTATTGTTTATTTGTGATGCTGATTGTGATAATTCATGTCCATAAAGGTTTCCGAATTTAAATTTGGTGGCGTATTTGGTACCATATCTTTCTCAAAATCTACGTGATATTTCTTCACAGCTCTTTCATCAAGTAAAAGAAAGCAAGAAGGTGATCGAAAATTCATTTTTACTTTTTGATAAAGTACCCCTAGCTACTTTTCACTTTACACTAAAAAAGTGCCCTGTTTTTAGAAGTTTGTTAAAGTACCCGCTTTATTCAAAAGGAAAATTCCATCCAGTTAAGTGCTAGGTGGCAGTTTTCTTTCCAATTAAAAATCATATTTACCCCTGAATTACATCTCCTTGGTGGGGAGGGTAAATGATCCGACGATCCTGAAAACGGTGTAACGATCCTGGACCGGGCTCGACGAACCTGAAAACGTTGTCACGATCCCGGACCAGGCTCGACGAACCTAAAAAAATGTTGTAGAAGGTCGTTTTCTTCCAACCAAAAACCCCAAAACACTTAAAATGATGAACCCTTTTTGGGAAGCGATGTAACGAACTCCGAAAGTAGTGTAACGATCCCAACCTAATCGACGAACCCGAAAATGATGTATAAAATCAATGTGGCAATAATAAAACGGCAAATATGTAAAGTAAATTAATCTTAACTAACACTAGATAGAAAAACTAATCTGAGGTACTTTAACAAATTTAAAAAAAACGGGGACATTTTTTAATGGGTATCCAAAAAGCTTTAGTACTTTATCAAAATTCTCTAAATTAAATATTGTACCATGAGCGAGTTCGTGGCTTATTATTTTGTGGATGGTTACTCCATATTAGTAAGGAAACTAATATACCCATCAATTCCTATTTTATATTGGCAAATGTTTTCAAAAAAATTAAATGCGTTTTTTGCAAGGTAGGTTAAGGATGACAAGGATGAAGAAAGTAAAAAATAAATATAATTTTTGAGTAAGAAATGTGGAAGTAAGAAGGTCTTCTCTCTACATATATTTAAATTATTGATTTATCTTTGTTATAATCAAGTTTCGGCTCCAACATAAAATGAAAATTATTGAAACTGAAATAATTAGACGCAAGATCTGATTTGGTTGATGTATGATAATTTGTTAGACATCGCAGTTAGTTCGGATTTGTAATGTTTGATATATATATTTTTGGTCTCATTTGTTGGAAGAATTACAGTTTGCATATGTTTAGGTATTATACAAAGCTTCCCAGCTGAAATTGCTAGAGCATCATCAACACCAATTGATAGGTGTAGAATACACCGTATTTAATATCTATTATTTATGCTTTCTTTGCGAGTTTTCTTGTAAATTATGTATCTTATGTGTGCTTTTGAGTTTATTAGGTGCAATGGAGTCATTTGGAGCAAAAAGACCAATTGGAACTCGTTCAAATACAAGATTTCTACTTTTCATTGTGTAGAGGACGAGAAGACGAAGGCAATGGCGAAAGAACTGAGTCATTCTGAGTTCGTATGGAGAAGTTACGAGCAAAACGAGAATTTGAAGGCTAAAAAAGCAAAATGGTCAGACAAGTGCTATTGGCAACCCCACTCTAAGTTAAGGGCAGTCACTTGTTAAGGGGCACCTATCTTGGGGTGTATTTTATCTGGGGTGTCTTAATATCCCATCTCTATTACCCTAGTCGAGAATTTCATTCTCTTTCTCAATCATTCTCACTTCAATTTCACCTGAAATAAAGATGAGAGAAACAACAATCGCTGTATATCCGAGTGATCGAAAAAGGAATCGGTGATGAATGGGAGAAGAGATTGACGAAGTCCGTTGTCAAATTAAGATCGAAATTGATTCATAAAGCCTCGAGAAATGGTGGAGATTCAGTTAGGGTTTGATTCAAATCGAAAGGAAGAATGATGAGTTGAGATCGATGAGAGTGTTCAATCTGTTGTAGTAAAGAACGAAATGGTGACGACAAGATTCAGAGAAGAATGATGGATTCGTGTTTACAGCCAAACTCGAGAATCAGGGAGATTTGTGCTTTATTGTTCTTCTCCAAATTAGAGTTAGGGTTCTGAGCTTCAATTGAGATGGGATTTCACTCGAATTGCAGAAAAGATGTGTTTGCTGTTGATATTCATGGGTTTATGTTTGATTATGAAGCTGGGTTCGATGTGAATCTGTTCACTACCATTTTCATGGGTTTGTGGAAGATGTTGGTTAATCTGAGTTCGACAGGGTGAAGATTCAGAGAATGGAGAGACTCGAATTCAAGAATCTGTGGTGAATTAAGACTTGGGTTTGTCTCAGGATCGAGTTTCTGTTGGTGATTGTGGAATTGCAGTGGTGAGATGGAACAGGCAATGGAGTTACAGGAAGAAACCGAATTAAATGAAATGAGACAAGGCTTGATATGGGTTAATTTGAGTTTGAGTTTCAGTTGCACAAGAGAAGAGAAGGTAGTTGATTTGGTGCTGTTGAATCCAGAAGAAGAAATGGATCTGGGGATGTCTCTGCGGTTATTGAATCTCGAGGCTGTGAGAACATGGGTATGGAACTAAGCCTCTGGTGGTGATTTGAGACAGGTGGACTGGTGGAAGCTGTGAGATGGCCAGGTGATGGCAGTTCTTGCGGAGTGAGCTGTTGTCGTAGCGAGAGAGACTGCAGGGCTGGAAGAGATTGAGCTGGCGAAGTCTCGGATTCTGCTGGGTACTGAGATGAATAAGCTGGCATCGCAGCTGTGCCAAGATACCACAGCTCTGTGACAAACCATGAATTAATAGTGTTCTGATGCTGCAGCTAGTGAACTGAGGCTAGAATAGATGAGTTAATGTTGGTGCTGCAGTGGTATTTGTGTGGGTATGAGCTGCAGTGAGCTGGAGCAGTGGCAATGTCTTGAGCAGAGCTGTTCTTTATTCTTGTTGCAATTCATGGCTCAGGTGGAGGCTGTATTGCAGGTGGAGTTTAGACTGGGTGCATTGGCTGTGTTGCGAGAGAGTCACAATTGGTGTCAAGATGATCTAGAGCGGCAGCTGAGTACAGGGAATGATATGAAGCAGTGATGTTGGCTGGGTTATAGCAGCCAGGGACAGAAGCTGAAGTGGATGGAAATTGCAGGGAGTTGTGGCTGGTTCTGAGCTGGTGGATGTTGCAGGTGCTAGAGCAATCACAGCCGAGCTGATGCTGTTGGAGGGAACTGGCAGGGTTTAAAGCTGGGATGTTACTCGAAGTGCAGTTAAAGCAGCAGAGGTTAGAGCTGTAGGTGGTGAACTGGAAGTGCAGGGTTGCAGATGGTGTTATGCTGGCATGATGATAAATGGCTAGATGATGCTGTGCAAGAATGTATGGCTTGAGGAAATGGCAGCTGAGATGGAGATACAGGGGAAGATGTGGCAAAGAGTTGATGGCTGAAAGTGAAGCTGCTGTGATTTGAGCTGCAGAATTTAGCCAGAATGGTGCATTACAGGTTATCTGAAGTTGCAGGGAAGACAGCCATCATGGTCAAGCACAATGATTGTGCTACACAACTAAGGCCTATGCATTGGCTCGAGCCAAGGCCAAGTCGATCAATCACCAGTGCGGCGGTGACTAACTCACAATCTGACTGAGCTGACTTTGTGACTCTCCCTGACTCGGTACTTGACCGAGTTAACCCGTTGATCTCGGACTGAGTTGACTCGTCGGTCCTGACTCGTTGACCTAAGGGCCGGGTGGACTTTGCCGCCACCCGAGATGCTTTTCCTGGCGACTTTTCCTAAGGGATTCCACCCATAATCCCGCTTTTCCTAGCGAGCGTTTTTGGGACAGAATTTCTACACGGGTTTCTCTCTCTCGTGGGCCGGGTGAATTTCCAACTAATGGACTTTGAAGACAAAACATAATTTTGGAAGGAGTGGAGCTATAAAAGAGAAGACTTTTCTCAAAACACAGAGGATATCTTTTATCCATCTATCTTTTATTATTCTTTTTGCCTCTACTTGTGTTCTAGGGTTTACACCATGAAGTTTTTTCTCTTTATTCTTGTTATGAACTTCATGAATATGAGCTAGAGTTTTATTATTGGTTATGGAATAAGTTGGATTTCCAAACATGGGTTTTAATTCAATAAATTAGTTTTCTCTCATATTATCGTTTATGATTCACCATGAATATTGTTACATGATTTGAATGCTTGTTTAGTCGAGTCGCGAGTCGATTGAGTTTGTTTTCATCTCTATTGCTAGATTAGGGTTATTATACGCAAAAGTGATAATTCCGGATTGCAAGTAGCATAAATATGATTATAGTTTGTAGTGATATATTCTTATGATCATATGTGAACCATAACCTTTGTTAAATCGGATTAGTGCGCTTTCCACGTTCGATTGCTTTGATTGGCCTGATTTCATAGAACTTAACGCATCTAGGGAATTAAACTTGATTAGTGCTTTTACACGTTAGGTTGTTCCTTTAGGTAGAATTCATATTCGCATCTTTTAATGTGTTTGTTGATGACATGAGGAGGTTTTATGGATATTCTTGCGATCAAGGTATTCTAGGGTCTTTGATAAAAGTTGAGATTAAAATATCAATTCTAATTATTGTGGTGAAACCATGTTTGTGAATGAAAACGAAATCCTTAACCAATATCTTCTTATCCTTGATTTGATTTGTTTGCTTTATTTGCTTTTATTTAGTTTATTATATAAAAATCACAAAACTACCTAGTGTTATTTATAGGGAACCGAAACAATTTGACAACCTAGACCTCTCCGTGGGATCGATCCTTTCTTGCCCTTGCTATATTTATATTTTGAGTAGTAAGAAAGTGTAATTTATTTTTGACGCTTACGACCGCGATCACCAATACCGGAGTTTGGAGTTTAAGTTGGCTTTTAAGTTACCTTTGAATGTTGCTGGAGTTCGAAGATAAATCCATATAAATGTCGACACAATGAATTTTCCACCAAGAAAGTTTCACATAAAGATGTTCTCCAAATACCTGAAGTAGTTTGATTTAGTATGATTATGAAGGAAGATGTTAATCATAACGAGAGGCGAGAAGTAAGTTGTTATCATTCATATATAAAATGATACTGCAAATTTATGATGATGATATTCGTTTTCAATGTAACTATTATAAAAAAAATAAAGGATATTCTTTTTGAATTGTATAACAAGCCTATATGCATTATGATAGGTGTCTAAAACACCTAATTTACTATCTAGTAGTTACGCTTTCTTTGCTATTTTTCTGGTGAATTATGTACTTTACGCGTGTTTTTGAGTTATTAGGTACTCTGGAGTCGCACGGAGGAAAAGAAGCGGAAATCATTCAAATTGAGTCAAAAAGGCGTAATTGTCATTTCACATGCTATTGGGAGCTGAGCCAAGGTTAAGGGGCAACTCTATTTGGAGGAGTATTAAACAAATACTAGCTGTGGTTAAAGGGATGCCATCTGGAAGCCCTTATCAAGGTGACAGAACATCAATTATAACCTACCTACCCAACCCTAAATCGAGAAGTGTTATCTTCTCAATCATTTCCATTACCTGAAATTCAGAGACGCAGAGATTGGGAACGGCTGTCTCGTTATTACAGTCCCCCTGAAATCAAGAGAGAAAGATGGCAGCTCCGTTAATACGCAGAGATAGGAGATCGATTCTGATGTTTCCAAGAACAGAGATGATTATGCTACGGCAATTGAATCTGTTAGGGTTTGGTTGTGAACAGAGAATGAAATTGTGGGTGAAGATTGGGTTGAACTCGATTTGGGTTTACTTTTGCAGCTTGTTGGTGATGAATTAGAAAATGGGTTTTACCGAATTTGAAATTGCAAATGTAAAGAGAAGCTAGGTTTTTCCGAGGAAGCCGTTGATGTTGATTTTGAGCGAGAATTTGAGATGGGAATTGAGGTGGTTTCGATCTGTTGGAGCTACGGGATGAATTCGACCTACATTCTGTCGTTAATCCGAGACTGTAAGAATTGATTGTGGAACTGAAGTTTAATAGGAATGAATGCATTGTAGGTCATGGGTATTGCAATTAAAGGAGATGAGAGCAAACATTGAGTAGGTCTTTTGCTATTGGCTTGACTGGGTATGCAAATTAGAGCCTCAGTGGATAGTGCACATTCTTGTTGAAGCAATTATGCAATGGTAGGTGGTGTCTAGGTGCTCAAAGAGGGATTGTGTCCGAGCAGCGAATGAAGCGTGAGAGATGGATCTCAGTGCCGAGAAGAATGAAGAGCATGGGTACTTGTGAACTAGAAGATGCGTATGGTTTGAAGTCCGTTGGTGTTTGAGCTCATGGTAATTGTTGCTCCCAAGGAATGAAATGTGCATTGTTGATGCTATAATGAGGCAATAAATGGTGTCTTAGAATTGCAGTTGCGGGTTCAGTACAGACTGGCAGAGAATGAGAGCTGAGACTATGGCGAAATTATATTGGTGCTGGAGTTTGAGTATGGTCAAGTTCTGGTGGTGCAAGAAGCAGCTGTGAGCTGGAGTTGGGTTGCAGAGATGAAATGGCGACCCGAATGTGTTGCTGGTTGTGTTCCTTGAGTCAGGGAGAGAATAAAGCTACAACTGAGCTGAAGTAGTGACTGAATTGAATTGCAGCTATAATGGGTTGAATGGAACATGGTGGTTGTGGCTATGAAGATATGGGTTGTGACTAAGTTGAACTGTGGTGTTATTTGTGGTTTAATAGGTGGTGCCAGAACTAGGAATGGTGTTGTGTGTTGCCATGAAGGAGAAATTGCAGTTTGTTGTTGCAAGTGATTGAGGAATGGTTTGACTTGAGGTTGTCTTTGTGCACCGGGACAATAATGGAAGGAGTTGCACTGCAGTTTGTGTTGGCGCAACCATGAAATGGTAATAGCATTGGAGTTACGAGATGGGTTTAAGATGGTGATGATGTTCATGGGGGTAGACCGGTAATGGGATTGGCTTAGATGAATGCTTAGGCTTGCGGTTCAAAGTGTTTTTGCAAAATGCGGTTGTGAAGGAGGTATAGCCATCATGGCCGGATAGGCAACAGTGAAGCACAAGGATGGTGCATCACAAAATCATGCCAGTCACAATGGCATATGCCAAATCGATTCGATCAGTAGGAGTCAAGGATCGACTCACACCTTAACTCAGACTGACTCGTCTGACTAGACCACCTGACTCATATGACTCGGTTAGACTCGGTCTGACCGAGTTGACCCGAGTTGACTCGTTGACTGGTGACCGGGTGGACTTTGCCGGTCACCTGAGATACTTTCCGGTGCCGGATTCCGGCCAAATTCCGACCACAATACCGCTTTCCGAAGAACCGTTTTTGGGCAGCGTTTTTACATGGGTTTTTCTCACACATGGGTTTTTCTCAAAACGATTAGTGCTTTTACACATTCATTTGCATTGATTAGTCTTATTCCATAGAACTTATTGCTTTTAGGGAGTTAAATCTAATTGTGCTTTTACACTTTAGATTGCTTTCTAGGAAGAATTCACATATGCATCTTTTAATGTGGTTGTGATGAAAATAGGGAATTAGCGGGATATACTTGCAATCAAGGTATCCTAGGACTTTTAGTAGATGAGAGATTAAATTACCAATTCTAATCATTGATGAAAATACATGTTTGTGAATGATACTATCCCGTGACCAATATCTTCTCCTTATTGATTATTCCAATTATTTGCTTTGCTTTGCTTTATTTTATTTTTACTTTAGTATTTCGTTTAAACAACAAACATCCCCCCTTGGTTACATTAGAAACTGAAAATTGCATAACAACAATTGCCTCTTTGTGGAAACGAACTCTTCCTTACCTTGTACTTCATTCATATTTAGTGAGTAATAAAGTGAAATTATTTTTGACGGATTGACAACCGATCAAATTTTGGCACCGCTGCCGGGGAGGCATACGGCTTGTTATTAAGTTTTTAGTTTCTTTTTATAATTTCTGCTTTTATCTTTTCTTTTCGGTTCTTGTCTTGTTTCTCACTTGTTTGCGAGAATTTTTTTCAGGTACCTAATCCCTGGCTTCTAAAGATTGGAACTACCCAAGGTGCGGGATAACTACTCTAAGAGGCACAATACTCCAACCAAGTCAAGACACAACAGAAAATCTAGAGTTAGAGGTGGAAGGAGAAGTACAAATAGAAGGAAAACAAGAGGTTCCATTCGTAGAAGAACCACAAGTTGAAGAAGAAGAAGCAATGGGTGATCCAAATCGTTCACTCAAGGACTTGGCTTCTCATAGGCTTGATACACAACAGGGGTGTATTCAAACAAACTCTACTTTTGCGATCAAGCCGGGTTTCTTAGAGAATTACCAAAATTCCATGGCATGGTGAATGAAGACCCAAACAAACATCTTATGGACTTCCACACCATTGTCACGGCCATGCTTCCAGCGGATGTTGAGGCGGATGGTGCAATGTTAAAAGTTTTCCGTTTCTCTTTGATGGATAGCGCTAAGGATTGGTTGTACTATTTACCTCCCGGAAGTGTCACAACATGGAATGGGTTGAAGAAACTCTTTTTAGAGAGATATTTTCCTGCATCAAAGGCTACTCAAATTCGTAAGGAGATTTGTGGGATGAAGCAAAACGTGGGAGAATCCTTATATGAATGTTGGGAACGATACAAGAGATTGGTTCCAAGCTGCCCTCACCACCAATTCAGTGACGCTATGATCATCCAATACTTCTATGAAGGACTCCAATCAAGTGATAGGAATCTTATTGACGCTGCGTGTGGTGGTGCACTATTTATCAAGACGGTGGCACAAGCTAGAGAGTTGATTGAAAACATGGCAAGAACTCCCAACAATTTTTGAGCCGTGGTTCTTATGTGCTTCTAAGAACAGTGAATGAAGTGAGCGAGGTTGAGGAACTTCGTCAACAAATGGGTAACATGTCAGCAATGATGCAACAAGTTGCAGCCGCGGTTATACCAAGTTCTACTCGATGTTATGAAGATGAGCAAGCTAATGTGGTCTTTCCAAATCAACAAAGACGGTATGATCCCTACTCTAACACTTACAATCCGGGATGGAGAGATCACCCCAATTTTAGCTATGCCAACAAGAAAGGAGCGGTTCAACAACCTACCTTCAACTCTTCAAGTGGATTTCAACCTCAACAACAATTCCAGCCGAGACAACAATTTCAAAGAACCACAAGCACAACAATCAATGCAAAATCAAGGTTCCGATATTGATTCAAAGCTTCAAACAATGATGCAAGGCATTTCTACCATGTTTAAAGAGAGTCAACAGAAACTAAGAGTGCTATCAAGAAGTTGCAAACACAAATGGGCTCCATGGCTATTGAGTTGAACCAATCGAAGGCACAAAATAGTGGGAAACTCCCTTCTCAACCTATTAACCCAAAAGAGGGTGTCAATGCTATTACGTTGAGAAGTGGTACACAACTTGTGCAACCCGAAATTACTGATTCGGGCAAGGTGGAAACACCCAAGGAACCTGTTTTGGAGGAGAATAATGAGGATTCTCCCCAAATTTCTGAGGTACCTATTCCTAACTCTAAAACTCCTGTTTCTACTTATGTTCCTCCTTTACCTTTTCCTCGCAGATTTGCAAGTTCTAAGAAGGCGGAATTAGAAAAGGAGATTTTAGACGTTCTAAAGAAGACCCATGTGAACATACCACTCATTGATTCTATTAAGCAAGTACCAAAGTATGCAAAGGTGTTGAAGGACTTGTGTACCAATAAGCAAAGGCTCAAAGGTAATGAAGTGCTTAGTGTGGGGGAGAATGCTTCGGAAATCTTACAACACAAACTCCCACTTAAGTGCAAGGATCCCAGTAGTTTTGACATTCCCGTCACAATTGGTAACACTACATTTAACAAAGCTATGTTGGATTTAGGTGCATCCGTTAATGTTATGCCTCGTCAATGTATAATTCACTTGATCTTGGTCCTCTTAAAAAGGATGAAATTGTATTGCAATTAGCCGATCTCTCTAATATCTACCCAATGGGTATTGTTGAGGATGTTCTTGTGCAGGTTGATGAACTTGTATTTCCAAATTACTTTTGTTTGTTAGAGATGAATGAAGGTTCACCGGACTCGTCTCTTCCATTGCTACTTGGGCGTCCCTTCATGAAAACGGCGAAAACCATAATTGATGTGGACAAGGGAACGTTGACCATGGAATTTGATGGAGAGACAATACGTTTAAACATTTTCGAGACGATGAGATATCCTAGTGATGTCCACTCTTGTTTCTCCATTGATGTTATGGATACATTGGCACAACAAATGTTTGAATTAAATGGTGATGATTCTTTGGAAACCTTGTTAACTACATCCATGGATAATGGTGTAGAGTGTGGTAATGAAGTCAAGGAAGCCCTTGGTGATCTTAATTCACTACAAGGATGCCCGGAAACTCATAATATCTCTTTTATTTCTTTACCATGCAAAGATGAAAAGCTTGTACCTTCAATTGTTAAATCTCCAAAGTTAGAATTGAAACCTCTTCCCGATCACTTAAAGTACTTGTACTTGGGTGATAATGAAGAGTTACCTGTGATTGTTTCTAATGAGCTTAATGACTTACAGGAGCAAAAACTTCTAAGGGTGCTAAGGAAGTACAAGACGGCCATAGGATGGACAATTGCCGATATCAAGGGTATAAGCCCTGCCGTTTGTATGCACAAAATTCATTTGGAGGATGATGCAAAGCCTACAAGGGAAGCGCAACGTCGTTTGAACCCTCCCATGATGGAAGTTGTGAAAAGGAGATACTCAAGCTTTTGGAAGTGGGTGTTATCTACCCCATATCCGATAGCAAGTGGGTAAGCCCGGTACAAGTAGTACCAAAGAAATCAGGTGTGACGGTGGTGGAGAATGATAAGAATGAACTTGTCCCAACTCGTGTGCAAACCGGTTGGAGGGTTTGTATTGATTACAGGAAATTGAATGCCACTACTAGAAAAGATCACTTTCCTTTACCATTTATTGATCAAATGCTTGAACGTTTAGCTGTACACTCTTATTATTGCTTTCTTGATGGCTATTCAGGTTATAATCAGATTGTGATAGCGCCGGAGGATCAAGAGAAAAACACTTTCACTTGTCCTTTCGGTACTTTTGCTTATAGAAGGATGCATTTTGGCTTATGCAATGCTCCAACTACTTTTCAAAGGTGTATGGTAAGTATCTTTTCGAATATGTTGAAAACATAATTGAAGTGTTCATGGATGACTTTAGTGTCTTTGGTGATTCATTTGACCTTTGCTTGAACAATTTGTCTCTAATCCTTGAACGTTGTGTTGAAACAAATCTTGTGCTAAATTGGGAGAAGTGCCATTTCATGGTAACTCATGGCATAGTTTTAGGCCATATAATATCTTCTAAAGGCTTGGAAGTCGATAAATCTAAGATAGACCTTATTCGTGCTATAACCCCTCCCACTACGGTGAGGGAAATACGTTCTTTTCTTGGTCATGCAGGTTTCTATCGTAGATTCATCAAGAACTTTTCCAAGATAGCATCACCACTTTGTAACTTATTGCAAAAATATGTGGTTTTTAACTTTGATGAAAAATGTATGGTGGCATTCAATTGTTTGAAAGAACTTTTGATTTCAGCCCCTATCATTAAACCACCGGATTGGAGCAAGCCTTTTGAGCTCATGTGTGATGCTAGTGATTATGCGGTTGGTGCGGTGCTTGGGAAACGTGTGGGGAAACTTCCTCATGCTATTTATTATGCTTCTAGAACGTTAAATGAGGCCCAACAAAACTACACAACCACTGAAAAAGAGTTATTAGCCATTGTTTTTGCTTTAGAAAAGTTTCGCTCTTATCTAATTGGTACAAAAGTTGTTGTCTTTTCTCGATCATGCAATGCTTAAGTACTTGCTTACAAAGAAAGAGGCGAAACCGAGGCTCATACGGTGGATTTTACTCTTGCAAGAGTTTGATATTGAAATCAAAGACAAGAAAGGGATTGAGAACACCGTTGCGGATCATTTGAGCCGTCTTGCTGTGGACAAGGAAGCTATCCCGTTGCGTGAAAGTTTCCCGGATGAGCAACTTTTCTCAATTGCCTTTGGAGAACCATAGTATGCCGATATTATCAATTACTTAGTTTCTAAACAAATCCCAAAGAACTTGTCTCGTGCTGAGAGGGACAAACTTAAGAAGTTGGGAAACCAATACATATGGGATGATCCATACTCGTGGAAACATGGTAGTGACCAAGTAATACGAAGGTGCGTTCCCGAATCTGAATTTAATTCTATCTTATCTTTTTGGGAGTAAGAGAACCGCTCATAAGGTACTTGAAAGTGGTTTTTATTGGCCAACTTTGTTTAAGGATGCACATATATTTTGTACAACTTGTGATAGGTGCCAAAGAACCGGCAATCTAGGTGCCCGAAATCAAATGCCACAAACTTTTATTCAATTTATTGAAGTTTTTGATGTATGGGGTATTGATTTTATGGGGCCTTTTGTCAACTCCCATGGGAATTTTTATATCTTACTTGCAGTTGATTATGTCTCGAAATGGGTGGAAGCTAAGGCCACCCCAACTAATGATTCTAAAGTGGTTTCAGATTTTGTGCAAGCTAATATTTTTGCAAGGTTTGGAATTCCAAGAGCCATAATTAGCGATGGGGGTTCTCACTTCAAAAACAGGATTTTGCAAAGCTTGTTGACGAAGTACAATGTGTCGCACAAGATTGCAACACCTTATCATCCCCAAACAAATGGACAAGCCGAGGTGTCTAATCGGGAGGTGAAATCCATTCTAGAAAAATAGGTGAATCCAACAAGGAAGGATTGGAGCATGCGACTTAATGATGCTTTGTGGGCTTATAGAACCGCATATAAGACACCTCTAGGGATGTCTCCCTTAGGCTTGTGTATGGTAAACCTTGTCATTTACCCGTTGAAATTGAGCATAAGGCGTTTTGGGCTATTAAATAATGCAACATGGAGATGGATGGGGCTGGAAAGCAAAGGAAGTTACAACTCCAAGAGCTAGAGGAGCTTCGCAATGATGCATTTGAAAGCTCACGCATTTATAAGGAAAATACGAAGGCATTTCATGATAACATGATTTCTAGAAAACAATTTTGCATTGGGCAGAAAGTGCTTTTGTTTAATTCTCGCTTGCATTTATTTCCGGGTAAATTAAGGTCACGATGGATCGGACCTTTTATTGTTACTAATGTGTTTTCTCATGGTGCAGTGGAAATTCGTAGCATAGCTAAAGGGAAAGAACTTAAAGTTAATGGGCACCGGTTGAAACCATATTATGAGAATTTCACTTCCGAAGTGGTGGAAGGAATTAACTTTGTGGATGTGCTCCCTCTGGAGGAGTCATAGAATGCAAGGAGATAGTCGGGCTGACGACTTTAAACCAAGCGCTAAATGGGAGGCAACCCATCGGATGAGTATTTCTTGTCTTGTATTTATTTCTTGTCTTGTTTTTAGTTTTTCTTGTCTTGTTTTTATTTTTTCTGATTTTTGTTCGAATTTCCCACCTTGACTTACTTTGGACGATTCAATTTACATTGAGGACAATGTAAAGTTTAAGTGTGGTGGAGTGGTTAAGCTTTTGCGTTGTAAATTTTTGAAATTTTCAACTTTTGTGTAAACTAGTGAATAAGAAAACTCCAACTTATGGTTAGTTTAGAGTCACATAGTATACATGTCGCTAAGATTACATCGAGAATCTCATAAGAGTGATTGAACTTAGAGATGACAGAGAACATGATCGGGTTTCTTAATTGTATGAGAGTTAAAGTTGGATTTAACCATGCCAGTGGCAAATAAGGTGCAGACTGAATTCAGTATTAGAGTAGTGATCCCCTATAGTGGAGACTACCCATGTTACATAATGTGAGGCACCAACCTTCAATTCCTTTTACCTGTCTAAATTTGTGCTTTTAGAGTGTGTGTCACCGTACGTAAATTCCGGCGTAATGGTGAGCTGCCCAACCTCCCACCATAGAAGCACTATTTTGATCTCTTGAGTGCTATTTTTATCAACCATGATGGTGACATCGAATTGCTGACTTACATACCACTTGTAATCTTGTTCGCAGTTAGCACCATCCACCTTATCTCTCTCTACACCAACAGGTCCATAGAAACACCATCATCATCAACAAGAGGAGCATCACAAATTTGAAGGAAAGTTGAACACGTTCGAGGTTTACAAGCAACGGTATGCAATGAGCAGATTTCAGATTCAAGTAAAGCAACAAAACAAGGAGCAGAATTTTTATAAGTTGAAGACTATTGTACAAGAGTGAAAATTATCAAGGATGAGAGTTCGAGAAGTCTATGATATCAAGACTATAAGTTGTGAAGAATCGAGCGGTAAAGTACTTACACCATGGCCTTGTACTTACATTTTTTATTTTATTTGTATTTTACTTTCTCTTGTCTCATAAAAAAAAAAATTGATAAAAAAAAAGATACAAGAGAAAATTTCTTTAGGTTCATTACTAGTTTTATTGTTTTATTTCGTTTTTATTTTGTATTTGTTTTATTTTTTTATTTCTCAAAAAAAAATTGATAAAAAAAAAAATATATATATATATATATATATATATATGTATATTTTGGGTTTGTATGTTCTTTTTTAGTTTTGTATTATTTCAATAAAGCCAATGGAAGAAGGAATATCTACAATGAAGTTTCAAGCAATAAGGAATTAGAGGAAAGAATCATATTGTCAAGATTCTACGAAGTTCAAGAGTTATCATCAAGAGTTGAAGACCGAAGACGAGGATGAAGACACCGATTGAAGACCGAAGACGTTTCTACGGATGATGTGAGAGTGGTGCTAGCTGCACGCCGAACAGATAACGAGGTAAGTAAGCATATTCCCACTGATCGGTTGTCAATCCGACAAATATAATTTCACTTTCTCGATCCACTAAATATAAATATAGTAAGCGATAAGAAAGAGTTCGTATCCACAGAGAGGCGTTGGTTGTTATAAACTTTCGGTTCTAGAAAACCCGGTGTATGTTTGTTGTATCTAAGCAAGTAAAAGTAATTAAAAACAAAATAAATTGTAGAGAATAATCAATGGAGAGAGATATTGGTCAAGGAATTCATCTTCAATCTTAGACATGTGCATGCATATATGATTAGAATTACGATTTAATCTCTTGTGTTATCAAAAGCCTAGAGAATCAAGAAAGCAAGATAATCTATTAATTTCTCAAGTTCATCAACACACACATTAGGGCTGCGTATGTGAATTCTACCTAAAGAATAACCTAACGCCTTGCGCTAATCAAGTTCAATTCCTAGGAGCATTAAGTTTCGAGAAATAGGCTAATCAATGCAATTGTCATGCGTTACGCAAAACAATTCGGACAATGGTCAAACTCTACATATGATTACGAGAGTGTATCACTACAAACCGTAAACATATCATGCTACTTGTATTCAAGGTTATCGCTTGATGAAAAACCCTAAAATAGCTATGGACTAGATGCAAGTTCAATTAATTGGCCACTTAACTAATCAAACACCATAATCCTATCACAATACTTCAATCATGTGATCATAGAAACCGCAGAGAATTGAACGATAAACAAGAGAGAAAACTAATACATAAAGCAAACACAAGTTTTAGAAATCGGGACTACATCCTTAACCAATAAAAGAGAATTTAGCTACTCATAGCTATGGAGTTCATCACAAAAAATATCAAAGGAATAAAGAAGAAGATGAACAAAAGCAAACCCTAGTTGTGTAACCCAAAACGGCTCTGCAAAGTTCCAAGGAAAAGATATTAGATAACATTCCAAAAGTTGTAGAATTCCTCTTTTATAGCCTTTTTCTCCTTCCAAAACTAGGTTTTGTCTTCAAAGTCCATTAGATGTACATCCACCAAGCCCACGAGAGAGAGAAACCCATGTAGAAAATATGTCCAAAAAGTCGTCGCCGGAAAACTGGGATTGTGGCCGGAAATCGGCCGGAAAGTCGCTGGAAATCGGCTCCGGTGACCGGCAAAGTCCGCCCGGTCACCGGGTCAACGGGTCGGATCGGTCAGGTCAAACCGGGTTGGATCGGGTCAGCGGGTCGGACCGAGTCAGAGTCTAACTAGCTTCTTACTCAACTGAATGAGCTGAGTGGCCAAAGCCTTTGCCATCTTGCCAGGCCATTACACAGGCTTGCACTTGTGATGCACAATCCTTGTGCATCCAGCCATCATGGCCATGAACTCTTCACAGCTGCAACTCAATTTCTGCAGCTCTCACATTCCCTTTTCATCATGTTTGCAACTCAATAAAACCATCTAGCAAAGACAACCACCGGTTCCATCTCATTGCCTTAACCTCGCTGCTAACTTCACAATTCCATCTCCATCATCAACCTTCTCTCCTCGTAAAGGGCCAACCCATTCTCTACAACCTGCAGCAATAGCTCAATGTCTCAGCCCTCAAGCCATAGTTTCACTGTTTATAGCTCAACATCCTCCTTATGTACTCCGCAAACCGAATCGTAACACAAGCCCATTATGGCACAGCTACAAGCTCCATAATTCTTTGCAATTTCCATTCATTTCCATGCTCTTGTAGTTCCCTGTAAAACTACCACCATACCCATGTAGCAGCACAACAATACCAGCTTCATTTCATGACTTCACTGAGTCATACCCATCATTACACCACTCTGACTTAGCCCCAGCTGCTACTTGAACTCACAATTCAACCATGCCCTGTATTCTCCAACCTCGCTAGCAATTCCACCTACTGCCATGCTTCCCTGGAATGTATGATTGAATCCTAAACATTCATCTAATCTGCCAGCTACTCCGAGCAACACAGCTGCACTCCATTGCTAGCACAATTATCGCCACCAGCTGTAGCTCCACCAGTGCATCCTCCTGAGCTTCACTCCACTCTGCAAAGAATGCTGGACTGCAACTCGCTTCCTCACCCAGCCTACCCATTCATTGCACAATGTATTCACTTGCAGCTGTGATTCCCTGTGACTCATGAGAACCATCCATAATAGCCTTGTTAGCTCATATCTGCTTAGCAGCAGCTCAACATCTTAGCCCTGTAATGCTTGCATTGTACCTACTACAACCTGCAATTGCTCAATCACAACATTGCAACTGCAATTTCTCCAATAACCCAGCAAGCTCAAAGCCATTTAGCATCAGATTCAACTCCAGAGACACCTGAACTGCTCCATTCTGTCACAGTGGCAGCTCCAACCTCCATATCACATAATCCTAATAGCTTAAACATTATCAGGCTAAACAGCTGCAACCACTCATTGCACTTAACAGCCCTGCATCTCCTTGGCAGCTATATCTGTTACTCAGCATCACCACCAGTGCCTAACACACATCTATTCCATTCATTCCTTCCCTGTGACCTGCCATTTCCATCTCAACTTTGATGCACCACCAGCACCATTAAGCTGCCACAAGCTTCTCATCTCAGCAGCACCAGACCCATTCTTCTCTTCCTTCAACTACCTGAGCCATCTCCTGTCATTCCAGCTTCCACCAAGCCTATGCAGCTCTGCAAATTAGCCAGGGCCATTATCTCATGCTCAAACCAGAACCAGCTCAGTTCAGAGCACCTTGCAAGTTATCCCCAAATTCTCTAAGTTCAGCAGCACCAGGTTTGTACCTGCAACACCCATTTCTCATTCAACTTCATAGACCCATTAAATTCAATTCATACCCATCTCTCCACTTCCATCAGGAACTGCAAATTCATAATCTCATTCATGTGTGAACTCAAGACATTCAACACCATCTTCTCTTGTGTTGTAACCTCAACTCCAATCACAAATGTAAATCATTATCATATTCCACATCAAATCCTCTTCTTTTCGGACTCAGATATTCTTGCAAGCAGCCACAACAAAACTCAGTATCAGTCACCCTCTCATCTGCCGATTTTGTTCATCTAACCACGGCTCAAATACAGCCTCAACCTGTACAAGTCGAGCAACCCCCTTCCTTGTTCATCTCCAGCTACCAGTTGTTCTCACACAGACATTAAACCTCATTATTTCACACAGCTTCAAATCTCCATTCTTCAATTTCTGTATTTCTCAGTCATGTCTTCTTCTGGATTCAACAGCAACCTTCTCAATCAAGCCCTAACTTCTAATTTCCGAGCAAAACAACACAGGTTCATAAACTCGAGCTCAATATTCGATGAGCAACATCATTCAATCCAAAACCCTAGCTCTTTGAGATCTCAAATTTCTTCCAACCTAGCTCCCTCTTCTCACAGAAAACAAACTAAAATTTGAGGCTGTGAATGATTTCCTTTTTCTTCAATCCAGTGATAAGGTTGCCTGTACGGCATTATTAAGGCACCCTGGAAAGTGGATATGGGCTGCCAATAAATCTCTTTGTATTGTCAGTCCTGGGGAACTGACAAGCTTAATTGTTGACTTTGCTTACAACCTTCTCATACGGACCCGGAATGGCCTCGTTCTTTCGCCGATAGCTTCGCCTTTTTTGCTCCAATTGGGATGATTTCCGCTTCTTTTCCTCCGTGCGACTCCAGAGTACCTAATAACTCAAAAACACGCGTAAAGTACATAATTCACAAGAAAAATAGCAAAGAAAGCATAAACTCTATATAGTAAATACGGTGTATTCTACACCTATCAGATTCCCCCACACTTAGACTTTGCTAGTCCTCGAGCAAATCAAACAAAACAAAACTAAAACAAATACATACAACTCCGTGACGTCGAGGCTACGGTTAATTTTAGCATAAATAACAAGCCTTTAAACCCCTAGGTGTCCCTAGTGGACGAGTTATAGTCTCGTGAGGGTTTACTAGAGATTTACCCACAAAACCTATATTTCAAACTCCGTCTATTTGTGACAAATCAATGAACGAATCCAAAATGACTACGGAGGGGTACCTTGCAAATTCAATTCATATATTAGTAAATAAACTCGATTAGATAGTTGAACAAGCCACAATACTCGAAACTAACAACCACAATCACAATGAAAAGATTAAGAAAATGGATATAGATGTAGATGTTGGCGAATATTCACAAGTGTTCGATGTTTCCCATATCCGTCACTCAAGGTCACCGCTAAGATGAACCTAATCCTATTGATTGAGCTACTCAATGCCGAATGCTACATCAAATCAATTGGCATATACAAGGGAACCAAAAGTGACTTTATTCAACACAATAATAATTTCTTCTTTTTTATATGATTGGATCAAATGGATCCAATTTTTTTAGACGGATGATTAGATCTTTTGGATCCAAGCGCATGCTTCTTGTCAGCAAGTACATGATAGTTGCCTTGGATCCTGCATTCCACGCTTGTTTAGGCGACGGAGACAGGGACTACGTTTCACACATACTGCTATTCCCAAGCGTCTTTTTATTCCGTTTTGGTCTAATTGATCGGTCCTTTTTTTTTTTTTTTTTTTTTTTTTTTTTTTCATACATTTTTTCATCATTTTTTTTTTTCTTGTAACTCAATCACTCTATTTCATCCTAGCAGTAATAACACGTCGATTTTTAGTGACCCACCAAAGCACTTAGAGAACAATAGATAAATATGGAAAAATAAAAATAGAATGTGATATGGTGATATTCCGAGATATGGTAACAACTATCATGGTACTTATGATTTATGAGCTATGTTCGTCCCCTTTTTGTTAATTGGTTCCTCAACTCCTGCATTCAAAATGGTTCCATCCACTAATGGTGTCATCCTAAAGGCACAAATTTCTAGATTTCGGAGTTCAAAAAGCACAAATTTTTCTGTTTTTTCTATTTTTCTGATTTTTTTTTTTTTTTTTTTTTTTTTTAGAAGAAAACTAAAACATATAAATGCTCCCCCACACTTAAACTTTACATTGTCCTCAATGTAAAATTGAATCGTCCAAAGAAAGTCCAAGGTGGGAAATTCCGCAAATAATATAAAGATAAAAGCAAATGCATAAAAGTAAAAAGATAAGGATAAAGATACAACCCGTGGGTTGCCTCCCCACTTAGCGCTTGTTTTAAAGTCGACGGCCCGACGTACTCCTTGTTTGCTAAGACTCCTCCGTCAGGGAGCACTTCCACAAGGTTAACTCCTTCCACGATTTCCGAAGAGAAGTTCTCATAATATGGTTTCAACCGGTGCCCATTCACTTTAAGTTCATTACCCGTAGCTAAACTACGAATTTCCACTTTGCACCATGAGAAAACACATTAGTCACAATAAAAGGTCCGATCCATCGTGACCTTAATTTACCCGGAAACAATTGCAAACGAGAATTAAACAAAAGCACTTTCTGCCCTATGCAAAATTGTTTATTAGAAATCATATTATCATGAAAAGCTTTCGTCTTTTCCTTGTAAATCCGTGAGCTTTCAAATGCATCATTGCGCATCTCCTCTAGCTCTTGAAGTTGTAACTTTCTTTGCTTTCCAGCCCCATCCAACTCCATGTTGCATTGCTTAATAGCCCAAAACGCCTTATGCTCAATTTCCACGGGTAAGTGACAAGGTTTACCATACACAAGCCTAAAAGGAGACATCCCAATAGGTGTTTTATATGCGGTTCTATACGCCCACAAAGCATCGTTGAGTCGCATGCTCCAATCTTTCCTTGTTGGATTCACCGTCTTTTCTAGAATTGATTTCACCTCTCGGTTGGAAACTTCGGCTTGTCCATTTGTTTGCGGATGGTAGGGAGTTGCAATCCTATGCGACACATTGTACTTCCTTAACAAGCTTTGCAAGAACCTGTTTTTGAAGTGTGAGCCTCCATCGCTAATTATAGCCCTTGGAATTCCAAACCTAGCAAATATATTAGCTTGCACAAAATCTGAAACAACTTTAGAATCATTAGTTGGGGCGGCCTTAGCTTCCACCCATTTCGAGACATAATCCACAGCAAGCAAAATATAATAATTTCCATTAGAATTGACAAAAGGCCCCATAAAATCAATTCCCCAAACATCAAAAACCTCCACAAATTGAATAATAGTTTGCGGCATTTGATTTCGAGCACCTAGATTGCCGGTTCTTTGACACCTATCACATGTGATACAAAATGCATGTGCATCCTTAAACAAAGTTGGCCAAAAGAAACCACATTCTAATACCTTAAGAGCGGTTCTCTTACTCCCAAAATGTCCTCCACAAGCATATGAGTGGCAAAAAGACAAGATAGAGTTAAATTCAATTTCGGGAACACACCTACGTATTACTTGGTCACTACAATGTTTCCATAAGTATGGATCATCCCATATGTATTGGTTTGCTATCTTCTTAAGTTTGTCCCTCTCAAAGACGAGACAAGTTCTTTGGGATTTGTTTAGACACTAAGTAATTAACAATATCAGCGTACCATGGTTCTCCAAAGGCAATGGAGAATAGTTGCTCGTCCGGGAAACTTTCACGCAACGGGATAGTCTCCTTGTCCACAGCAAGTCGGCTCAAATGATCCGCAACGGTATTCTCAATTCCTTTCTTGTCTTTGATTTCAATATCAAACTCTTGCAAGAGTAATATCCATCGTATGAGCCTCGGTTTCGCCTCTTTCTTTGTAAGCAAGTATCTAAGTGCTGCATGATCAGAAAAGACAACAACTTTTGTACCGATTAGATAAGAGCGAAACTTTTCTAAAGCAAAAACAATGGCTAATAACTCTTTTTCAGTGGTTGTGTAGTTTTGTTGAGCCTCATTTAACGTTCTAGAAGCATAATAAATGGCATGAGGAAGCTTCCCCACACGCTGCCCAAGCACCGCACCAACCGCATAGTCACTAGCATCACACATGAGTTCAAACGGCTTACTCCAATCCGGTGGTTTAATGATAGGGGCTGAAATCAAAAGTTCTTTCAAACGATTGAATGCCTCCACACACTTCTCATCAAAGTTAAAAACCACATCTTTTTGCAATAGGGTACAAAGTGGTGATGCTATTTTGGAAAAGTCCTTGATGAACCTACGATAAAAACCTGCATGACCAAGAAACGAACGAATCTCCCTCACCGTAGTGGGAGGGGTTAGAGCACGAATAAGGTCTATCTTAGATTTATCGACTTCCAAGCCTTTAGAAGATATTATATGGCCTAAAACTATGCCATGAGTTACCATGAAATGGCACTTCTCCCAATTTAACACAAGATTTGTTTCAACACATCGTTCAAGGATTAGAGACAAATTGTTCAAGCAAAGGTCAAAAGAATCACCAAAGACACTAAAGTCATCCATGAACACTTCGATTATGTTTTCAACATATTCCGAAAAGATACTTACCATACACCTTTGAAAAGTAGCTGGAGCATTGCATAAGCCAAAAGGCATCCGTCTATAAGCAAAAGTACCGAAAGGACAAGTGAAAGTGGTTTTCTCTTGGTCCTCCGGTGCTATCACAACTGATTATAACCTCGAATAGCCATCAAGAAAGCAATAGTATGAGTGTCCAAATTAAACGTTCAAGCATTTGATCAATAAAAGGTAAAGGAAAGTGATCTTTTCTAGTGGTGGCATTCAATTTTCTATAATCAATACAAACCCTCCAACCGGTTTGCACACGAGTTGGGACAAGTTCATTCTTATCATTCTCCACCACCGTTACTCCCGATTTCTTTGGTACCACTTGTACCGGGCTTACCCACTTGCTATCGGATATGGGGTAGATAACACCCACGTCCAAAAGCTTGAGTATCTCCTTTTTCACCACTTCCATCATGGGAGGATTCAAACGGCGTTGCGCTTCCCTTGTAGGCTTTGAATCATCCTCCACACGAATCTTATGCATACAAACGGCAGGGCTTATACCCTTGATATCGGCGATTGTCCATCCTATGGCCGTCTTGTACTTCCTTAGCACCCTTAGAAGTTTTTGCTCCTGTAATTCATTAAGCTCGTTAGAAACAATCACGGGTAAATCTTCGTTGTCACCCAAGTACAAATACTTTAAGTGACTTGGAAGAGGTTTCAATTCTAAACTTGGAGATTTAACAATAGATGGCACAAGTTTTTCATTATTGCAAGGTAAAGACGCATATGAAACATTCTTAGTTGCTGATTTTTCCGGTAATGAGTCAAGAGAACCAATGGTTTCTTTCATCTCATCACTATACGCATAACCGTTGTCAATAGGTGTAGTGAGAACGGTTTCCAAAGCATCAACACCATTCAACTCAAACATTTGTTGCGCCAATGTGTCCATCATATCAATGGAGAAACAAGAGTGGACATCACTAGGATATCTCATCGTCTCGAAAATGTTGAAACGTATTATTTCTCCATCAAACTCCATAGTTAGCGTTCCCTTGTCAACATCAATAATGGTTTTCGCCGTTTTCATGAAGGGACGCCCAAGTAGCAATGGAAGAGACGAGTCCGGTGAACCTTCATCCATCTCTAACACGCAAAAGTCCGCTGGAAATACTAGTTGATTAACCTGCACAAGAACATCCTCAACAATACCCATTGGGTAGACATTAGAACGATCGCTAATTGCAACACAATTCCAAATTTTAAGAGGACCAAGATCAAGTGAATTATACATGACGCGGGCATGACATTAACTAAGCACCTAAGTCCAACATAGCTTTATTAAATTTAGTGTTACCAATTGTGACGGGAATGTCAAAGCTACCCGGTCCTTGCACTTAAGTGGGAGTTTGTGTTGTAAGATTGCCAAGCATTCTCCCCACACTAAGCACTTCATTACCTTTGAGCCTTTGCTTATTGGTACACAAGTCCTTCAACACCTTTGCATACTTTGGAACTTGCTTGATTGCATCTATGAGTGGTATGTTCACATGGATCATCTTTAGAACGTCTAAAATCTCCTTTTCTAGTTCCGCCTTCTTAGAACTTGCAAATCTGCGAGGGAAAGGTAGAGGAGGAACATAAGTAGAAACCGGAGTTTTAGAGTTAGAAATAGGTACCTCGAAGTTTGGGGAGAATCTCGGTTTTCTCCTCCAAAACAGTTCCTTTGGTGTTTCCACCTTGCCCGAATCAAAGAACTTCGGGTTGCACAAGTTGTGTACCGCTTCTCAATGTAATTGCATTAACACCCTCTTTTGGGTTGATAGGTTGAGAAGGAAGTCTCCCACTATTTTGTGCCTTCAAATTATTGATATCAACTGCCATGGAGCCTACTTGAGTCTGCAAATCCTTGATAGCACTCTTAGTTTCTTGTTGGCTCTCCTTGAACATGGTAGAAATACCTTGCATAAAAGTTTGAAGCTTTGCATCAATATCAGCGCCTTGATTTTGCATTGATTGTTGTGCTTGAGGTTGTTTGAAATTGTTGTTGTTGTGGTTGAAATCCACTAGGACGGTTGAAAGTAGGTTGTTGAACGGCACCTTGCTTGTTGGCATAGCTAAAATTGGGGTGATCTCTCCATCCCGGATTGTAAGTATTGGAGTAGGGATCATACCGTCTTGGTTGATTTGGAAAGATCGCATTAGCTTGCTCGTCTTCATAAGATTGAGGAGAAGTTGGTATAACCGCGGATGCAACTTGTTGCAACATTGCTGTCATGTTACCCATTTGTTGACGAAGTTCCTCCACCTCGCTCACTTCACTCACCCTTCTTAGAATCACATCCGAACCACGACTCAAGAATTGTTGTGAATTGCCGCCATGTTCTCAATCAACTCTCTAGCTTGAGCCACCGTCTTGTTCACTAGTGCACCACCACCACGCGGCCAAGAAGATTCCTATCACTTGATTGGAGCCCTTCATAGAAGTATTGGATAATCATCGCGTCACCGAATTGGTGGTGAGGACAGCTTCCAACCAATCTCTTGTATCGTTCCCAACATTCATATAAAGATTCTCCCACATTTTGCTTCATTCCACAAATCTCCTTGCGAATTTGAGTAGCCTTTGATGCAGAAAATACCTCTCCAAAAAGAGTTTCTTCAGCCCATTCCATGTTGTGACACTTCCGGAGGTAAATAGTACAACCAATCCTTAGCACTGTCCATTAGAGAGAAACTAACACTTTCAACATCGCACCATCCGCCTCAACATCCGCCGGAAGCATCGCCGTGACAATGGTGTGGAAGTCCATAAGATGTTTGTTTGGATCTTCATTCACCATGCCATGGAACTTTGGTAATTCTCTCAAAGAACCCCCGCTTGATCTCAAAAGTAGAGTTTGTTTGAATACAACCCCGTTGTGTATCAAGCTTGTGAGAAGCCAAGTCCTTGAGTGTACGATTTGCATCACCCATTGTTAATTCAACTTGTTGTTGGAAAATTTCTTCTCCCGCTTCCAACTCGTGCTCGTCCGTTGTGTTTCGCCTTGGTTGGAGTATTGTGCCTTTTCGAGTAGCTATCCCGCACCTTGGATAATTCCAATACTTAGAAGCCAGAGATTAGGCACCTGAAAACAACTCTCACAAACAAGTGAGAAACAAGACAAAGAACTAAAAGCAAAGATGAAAGCAGAAATTGTAAAAAGAAACTAAAAACTTAATAACTAGCCGTGTGCCTCCCCGGCAGCGGCGCCAAAATTTGATCGGTTGTCAATCCGACAAATATAATTTCACTTTCTCGATCCACTAAATATAAATATAGTAAGCGATAAGAAAGAGTTCGTATCCACAGAGAGGCGTTGGTTGTTATAAACTTTCGTTTCTAGAAAACCCGGTGTATGTTTGTTGTATCTAAGCAAGTAAAAGTAATTAAAAACAAAATAAATTGTAGAGAATAATCAATGGAGAGAGATATTGGTCAAGGAATTCATCTTCAATCTTAGACATGTGCTTGCATATATGAATAGAATTACGATTTAATCTCTTGTGTTATCAAAAGCCTAGAGAATCAAGAAAGCAAGATAATCTATTAATTTCTCAAGTTCATCAACACACACATTAGGGCTGCGTATGTGAATTCTACCTAAAGAATAACCTAACGCCTTGCGCTAATCAAGTTCAATTCCTAGGAGCATTAAGTTTCGAAATAGGCTAATCAATGCAATTGTCATGCGTTGCGCAAAACAATTCGGACAATGGTCAAACTCTACATATGATTACGAGAGTGTATCACTACAAACCGTAAACATATCATGCTACTTGTATTCAAGGTTATCGCTTGATGAAAAACCCTAAAATAGCTATGGACTAGATGCAAGTTCAATTAATTGGCCACTTAACTAATCAAACACCATAATCCTATCACAATACTTCAATCATGTGATCATAGAAACCGCAGAGAATTGAACGATAAACAAGAGAGAAAACTAATACATAAAGCAAACACAAGTTTTAGAAATCGGACTACATCCTTAACCAATAAAAGAGAATTTAGCTACTCATAGCTATGGAGTTCATCACAAAAATATCAAAGGAATAAAGAAGAAGATGAACAAAAGCAAACCCTAGTTGTGTAACCCCAAAACGGCTCTGCAAAGTTCCAAGGAAAAGATATTAGATAACATTCCAAAAGTTGTAGAATTCCTCTTTTTATAGCCTTTTTCTCCTTCCAAAACTAGGTTTTGTCTTCAAAGTCCATTAGATGTACATCCACCAAGCCCACGAGAGAGAGAAACCCATGTAGAAAATATGTCCAAAAAGTCGTCGCTGGAAACGGGATTGTGGCTTCTGAAATCGGCTCTGAAAGTCGCCGGAAATCGGCTCCGTGTGGACCGGCAAAGTCCGCCCGGTCACCGGTCAACGGGTCGGATCGGCCAGTCAAACCGGTTGGATCGGGTCAGCGGGTCGGACCGAGTCAGAGTCTAACTAGCTTCTTACTCAGCTGAATGAGCTGAGTGGCCAAAGCCTTTGCCATCTTGCCAGGCCATTACACAGGCTTGCACTTGTGATGCACAATCCTTGTGCATCCAGCCATCATGGCCATGAACTCTTCACAGCTGCAACTCAATTTCTGCAGCTCTCACATTCCCTTTTCATCATGTTTGCAACTCAATAAAACCATCTAGCAAAGACAACCACCGCCCATCTCATTGCCTTAACCTCGGTGCTAACTTCACAATTCCATCTCCATCATCAACCTTCTCTCCCTGTAAAGGGCCAACCCATTCTCTACAACCCTGCAGAGCAATAGCTCAATGTCTCAACCCTCAAGCCATAGTTTCACCTGTTTATAGCTCAACATCCTCCTTATGTACTCCTGCAAACTGAACTGTAACACAAGCCCATTATGGCACAGCTACAAGCTCCATAATTCTTTGCAATTTCCATTCATTTCCATGCTCTTGTAGTTCCCTGTAAAACTACCACCATACCCATGTAGCAGCACAACAATACCAGCTTCATTTCATGACTTCACTGAGTCATACCCATCATTACACCACTCTGACTTAGCCCCAGCTGCTACTTGAACTCACAATTCAACCATGCCCTGTATTCTCCAACCTCGCTAGCAATTCCACCTACCGCCATGCTTCCTCGGAATGTATGATTGAATCCTAAACATTCATCTAATCTCGCCAACTACTCCGAGCAACACAAACAGCACTCCATTGCTAGCACAATTATCGCCACCACCGTTGTAGCCCACCAAAGTGCATCCTCCTGAGCTTCACTCCACTCTGCAGCAATGCCAGACCTGCAACTCAGTTCCTCACTCCAGCTACCCATTCATTGCACAGCGTATTCACTTGCAGCTGTGATTCCCTGTGACTCATGAGAACCATCCATAATAGCCTTGTTAGCTCATAGCCGCTAGGGCAAAGCACTCAACATCTTAGCCCGTAATGCTTGCATTGTACCTACTACAACCTCGCGATTGCTCAATCACAACATTGCAACCGCAATTTCTCCAATAACTCAAAGAAGCTCAAAGCCATTTAGCATCGATTCAACTCCCGAGACACCTGAATCGCTTTCATTCTCACACAATGCACCTCCAACCTCCATATCACATAATCCTAATAGCTTAAACATTATCAAAGCTAAACAGTGCAACCACTCATTGCACTTAACAAAAACATCTCCTTGGCGCCTATATCTGTTGCTCAAAGATCACCACCAATGCCTAACACACATCTATTCCATTCATTCCTTCCCCGTGACCTCCGCCATTTCCATCTCAACTTTGATGCACCACCAAAGACCATTAAGTCTGCCACAAGCTTCTCATCTCAAGAAAGACCGGACCCATTCTTCTCTTCCTTCAACTACCCGAGCCATCTCCTCGTCATTCCAGCCTTCCACTAAGCCTATGCAACACTGCAAATTAGCCAGTGGCCATTATCTCATGCTCAAACCCGAACCCGGCTCGGCCGTAGCACCTTGCAAGTTATCCCCAAATTCTCTAAGTTCAGCAGAAGACCAGGTTTGTACCGCAACACCCATTTCTCATTCAACTTCATAGACCCATTAAATTCAATTCATACCCATCTCTCCACTTCCATCGTGAACTGCAAATTCATAATCTCATTCATGTGTGAACTCAAGACATTCAACACCATCTTCTCTTCTTTGTTGTAACCTCAACTCCAATCACAGCGGCAATCATTATCATATTCCACATCAAATCCTCTTCTTTTCGGACTCAGATATTCTTGCAAGCAGCCACAACAAAACTCAGTATCAGTCACCCTCTCATCTGCCGATTTTGTTCATCTAACCACGGCTCAAATACAGCCTCAACTCCGTACAAGTCGAGCAACCCCTTCCTTGTTCATCTCCAAATACCAGTTGTACTCACACGACATTAAACCTCATTATTTCACACGGCTTTCAATCTCCATTCTTCAACTTCGTATTTCTCGTCATGTCTTCTTCTGGATTCAACAAAGAACCTTCTCAATCAAGCCCTAACTTCTAATTTCCGAGCAAAACAACACAAATTCATAAACTCGAGCTCAATATTCGATGAGCAACATCATTCAATCCAAAACCCTAGCTCTTTGAGATCTCAAATTTCTTCCAACCTAGCTCCCTCTTCTCACAGAAAACAAACTAAAATTTGAGGCTGTGAATGATTTCCTTTTTCTTCAATCCAGTGATAAGGTTGCACGTACGCATTATTATTAAGGCACCCTGAAAGTGGATATGGGCTGCCAATAAATCTTTTGTATTGTCGGTCCCGGGAACCGACAAGCTTAATTGTTGACTTTGCTTACAACCTTCTCATACGGACCCTAATGGCCTCGTTCTTTCGCCGATAGCTTCGCCTTTTGCTCCAATTGGGATGATTTCCGCTTCTTTTCCTCCGTGCGACTCCAGAGTACCTAATAACTCAAAAACACGCGTAAAAGTACATAATTCACAAGAAAAATAGCAAAGAAAGCATAAACTCTATATAGTAAATACGGTTTATTCTACACCTATCACCCACCTTCGTTAAGTGGTTGATTTCCTTTCGTAGAGATCGTCAGAAAAATGGGTTTTCAAAAATGATAAAAGATGTGGGTTTTCAAAACAATTCGGAGGGTTTTTACCTTCCTACCATTCAACGTGTCGCGGATTCTTTCTTTATTCCACCCGGACACATGTGTGACCCATAAAAAGCTATTTATTATTGAGAGAAACTTCATAAAACCCTTTCTTGTGAGGCAGAGTCGAGACTTTTGATCACTCCGAACCCGAATTTTTGTTGAGAAGGGATGGTTATTTCTCTCTCAACTCTTAAGAATGAGATTGTGTTCATTTATGTGTCTAACTTCTTATGACTAATGTGCAGAATTTCTATGTCTTCTTAGCGCGTTGGATGCTATCATTACGGAGAACTAGTAAGTTGGAAAAATAGGTTTTGTGGGTATATCTCTAGTAAACCCTCACGAGACTATAACTCGTTCACTAGGGACACCTAGAGGTTTAAAGGCTTGTTATTTATGCTAAAAGTGACCGTAGCCTCGACGACACGGAGTTGTATGTATTCTTTAGAATTGTTTTGTTTGATTTGCTCGAGGACTAGCAAAGTCTAAGTGTGGGGAATCTAATAGGTGTCTAAAACACCTAATTTACTATCTAGCAGTTAGGCTTTTTTTGCTATTTTTCCGGTGAATTATGTACTTTACGCGTGTTTTTGAGTTATTAGGTACTGGAGTCGCACGGAGGAAAAGAAGCGGAAATCATTCAAATTGAGTCAAAAAGGCGTAATTGTCATTTCACATGCTATTGGGAGCCGAGCCAAGGTTAAGGGGCAACTCTATTTGGAGGAGTATTAAACAAATACTAGCAAAGGGTTAAGGGGATGCCATATGGTAGCCCTTATCAAGGTGACTAACATCAATTATAACCTACCTACCCAACCCTAAATCGAGAAGTGTTATCTTCTCAATCATTTCCATTACCCAAATTCGAGACGCAGAGATTGGGAACTACTGTCTGTTATTACAAATCCCACGAAATCAATAGAGAAAGATTGCAGCTCCGTTAATACACGAGAGAAAGGAGATCGATTCTGATGTTGCCAAGAACAGAGATGATGATGCGATGTGATTCAAAGTTAAGGTTAGAGTCAGGATCGATGGGGGTTTTAAGTTCGATTCGTCTGCTGGTGAAAGCTTACACATGTTGAATCTGTTAGGGTTTGGTTGTGAACAGAGAATGAAACTGTGGGTGAAGATTGGGTTGAAATCGATTCGGGTTTACTTTTGCATCTGTTGGTGATGAATTAGAAAATGGGTTTTACTGGAATTTGAAATTGCAACAGAAAGAGAAGCTAGGGTTTTCTGAGGAAGCTGTTGATGTTGATTTTGAGCAGAATTTGAGATGAGAATTGAGGTGGTTTCGATCTGTTGGAGCTACAGATGAATTCGACCTCGCCGCCGCCGTTAACTGAGATTGTGTAAGAATTGATTGTGGAACTGAAGTTTAATAGGAATGAATGTATTGCAGGTCATGGGTATTGCAGTTAAAGGAGATGGGAGCAAACATTGAGCTGGTGCTGATATTCTGAGTATGGCTGTTCTGGTGGTGTAAGAAGCAGCTGTGAGCTGGAGTTGGGTTGCAGAGATGAAATGGCGACTCGAATGTGCTTTGCTGGTTGTGTGCCTTGAGTCAGGGAGAGAATAAAGCTACAACTGAGCTGAAGCAGTGACTGAATTGAATTGCAGCTATAATGGGTTGAATGGAACAGGGTGGTTGTGGCTATGAAGATATGGGTTGTGACTAAGTTGAACTGTGGTGTTATCTGTGGTTTAATAGGTGGTGCCAGAACTAGGAATGGTGTTGTGTGTTGCCATGAAGGAGAAATTGCAGCTGTTGTTGCAGTGATTGAGGAATGGTTTCACTTGAGGTTGTGTTGTGCAGCTGGGACAATAATGGAAGGAGTTGCACTGGCAGTCATTTGTTGGCGCAACCATGAAATTTAATGGCATTGGAGTTAAAGATGGGTCTAAGATGGTGATGATGTTCATGGGGGTAGACCTGGTAATGGGATTGGCTTAGATGAATGCTTAGGCTTGCGGTTCAAAGTGTTTTTGCAGGCTGCAATGTTGAAGGAGGTATAGCCATCATGGTCGGATAGGCGGTTGTGAAGCACAAGGATGGTGCATCACAAAATCATGCCAAGGCAATGGCATATGCCAAATCGTCACCAGTCAGAGTCGATGATCGACTCACACCTTAACTCGACTCACTCGTCGACTAGACCACACCGACTCATATGACTCGGTTAGACCTTGGCCTCGACCGAGTTGACCCGAGTTGACTCGTTGATCCGGTGACCGGGTGGACTTTGCCGGCCACCCGAGATACTTTCCTGGTCTTGATTCCGACCACAATACCGCTTCCGAAGAACCGTTTTTGGGCGGAAGTTTTTACATGGGTTTTTCTCACACATGGGCTTGGTGGACTTCTTTCTTTTGGACCTTTGAAGATTAGACCTAATTTTGGAAACAAGAGAGCTATTTAAAGGAAAGACTTCTACAACTTTTGGGACATCATATATTTTTCTTGGAACTTTGGAGAGCTCGGTTTTGTTTACGCTTCTAGGGTTTGCTTTTGTTCATCTTCTTTTTTTTCAATTAATATTATTATGATGAACTCCATAGCTATGAGTAGCGAAACAAATATTATTGGTTATGGGATAAAGTTGATTTCTCAATATGTTATATGATTCAATGAATTAGTTTTGTCTCAATATTTTATTGTTTGTGATTCACAAGTAATAGTGTTATATGATTTGATAGTTTGTTTGGTTGAGCCCTAATCAATCCAATTTACATTCATCTCTAGAGCTATATTAGGTTTTCAATACGAAAAAGTTGTTTATCCCCGATTTCTAAGTAGCATAATTGTGGGTAGTGCTTGTAGTGATATATCCTACTAGTCACAAGTGAATCATAACTTTTGTTAAAACGATTAGTGCTTTTACACATTCATTTGCATTGATTAGTCTTATTCCATAGAACTTATTGCTTTTAGGGAGTTAAATCTAATTGTGCTTTTACACTTTAGATTGCTTTCAGAAGAATTCACATATGCATCTTTTAATGTGGTTGTGATGAAAATAGGGAATTAGCGGGATATACTTGCAATCAAGGTATCCTAGGACTTTTAGTAGATGAGAGATTAAAATACCAATTCTAATCATTGATGAAAATACATGTTTGTGAATGATACTATCCCGTGACCAATATCTTCTCCTTATTGATTATTCCAATTATTTGCTTTGCTTTATTTTATTTTTACTTTAGTATTTCGTTTAAACAACAAACATCCCCCTTGGTTACATTAGAAATCGAAATTGCATAACAACAATTGCCACTCTGGGGAAACGGACTCTTCCTTACCTTGTACTTCTTTCATATTTAGTGAGTAAGAAAGTGAAATTATTTTTGACGGATTGACAACCGATCACATTACAAATTTTTTTGTCCATAGAAAACTTTAAATTATTATCGACCATAAACCGAACCCCATATATACATGATGTCCATTATTATTGATGAGTAACTTCATTTTTCATAAATACTTGTTAAAAAATAGATAGGGAGAGGATAGTTCGCGGATTGGTCCTTTTCTCTGTGTCAACTCACAACCATGGCTAATCGGAAAACTTTCCAAATCGACTGGAAATAATTTGATCTCACCGAAATCAAACTAGGCAAAGGCGATGGAATTAAGATTGAAGAGAAAGGAAGAGGTGGTGTCCGTTTCTCGGGTTTTAATGTCGATTCGGATGGGAACTTGATCAAAAATCGGTCGGAAAAAATAGTATCCAACAAAGAAGATCATGATGAAACCAGGTGAGTAATATAGATGGAGACTTTTCTTTTTCGAATGGAGATCCGTAAAAATGATAGGGTAAGTGTTAACGGATATCTAGGTTTGATCGAACCAAGAGAAAGAATAACTTTATATGTATTCCAAAAGTAAAACAACAAAAATTGGCGAGTTTGGGAGAATGTTAGAGCATTTAATTGGGACTCCAGTGATCTACTCAATTCACTCAATTCGACAGTTCCATCATCACTTCAAATTGAGATTAGTACTATGATATTACAAATTTATTGAGAGGAAATATCATCATGTCAGCTTCTTGATTCGAAATTTTAAGTTTACACCACCACCACCGTATTCCCATACTAAACTCCTTTTTCGCCCAAGAACCATTTGTGATTTCTTGGCCCCGATTCAAAAGTTAAGAAAAAATCATTTCAACACTAGATAGAAAAGATCAAAAAGCAAATAAAAATGGGAATTGAATAACAAAAACTTACAAAGAAAAAAACCTTTTTAATCTTCCTCCTTAGCTTGGCTTTTAGTTTACCCAAAAATTTAAGCTCGTAGTTTGAAGTGTAAACAAATGTTTAACATAGAGAATGATAGCAATGACGATGTGAAACAGAGATAAAATTTTTAACTGGTCAGGGTGAGTTCCAAAACATTAAGTTTTAACCGTGGTAAGGTTAAATTAGTGACTGGGTTAAACTTCCAATAACCTGCAATAATGTTTTGTAGCATTAGTCAAGGAAGGCCTAGCTAGCTGGTTCACCAAGCTTTATATGAGCAAAGAATTTACATAATTTGAAGTTCTTCCTTCAAAGATGGAGTATGAGACCAATATGATCAAAATGACTCTTTAAAGAAAGAGTTAATTGGCAAAATTGATACACTAAATGTACATGAAGAGATAGGAAGACCCAACACTGAAAATTTCATTTTTGAAAGTACAATGGAAGCATCAACTCAAGCAAATAAGAATGGGTGATTATAGAAAATGTCTCTCAAGGTTCAACGCAAAGCATCCGAAAGAAGGAGACCGTAATAATAAATACATGCATCAACTAGTCAATGGAATAAGGACGAAAAACAACAACCATAAGATAATTGAAGGAGAAGAGAACTTCAACCAGAATGAGATAAAAATTGAATTTTGGAACCACTTTTCAAATTTATTCAAGGAACAACATGAATAAAGACCTCAACTTGAAGAATTTGTTTTCTCCAAATTATTCAAGAAGAAGAAGAATGGATGGAAAGGCCATTCAGTGAGGAAGAAATATGGAACACCATAAAGACATGTGGAAACAATAAGTCTCCAGAGCCCAGATGGCTACACAATTGAATTTTATAAAAAAGCATGGCAGATAATCAAGGGAGACTTCATGAATATAATTGAAGAGTTTTATGGAGAAGAAAGACTCAACCAGAGATAGAATTGTTCTTGACAAAAAATAATAAATGCAATTGACCTTTATTTGCTCGAACCTTTGTCATTTTGTGACAAAAATGGGGAGAAATATATGGAGTAAACAAGCGATTTGTAATCACTGAGGAAAGGACAATTGTGCTTAAACGTTATATCTAACGAAAGAGTAAAGCATTGACTAAGGGGGAGCAGCATATTATATTGCTATTATAGTTATCTTTACTACAAAAGGGGAATAACAAAGATGTTCGGATTTAAAATCTACCTATCTTGCCTTTAGGGGGAGTATTGGCTTTGTTATTCAAATGTCAACATCGGCATTTATGGATTGAATATATGTAGGGTATTGTGCTGTTGAAACTTGGAATCAAGCGTATGTGTAATGAATTCTTGTAATTTTTTTATCCATATGTATTAAGAGTTTTGTCACTAAAATTGAAAAAGGGAGAGATTGTTAGAGCATAGCTCGGTTGAACCCACCAAGCGTTGGTATGTCAAGTTTTAGTGAATCAAAACTCATTTAAAGAGTCGCTTGATTATGTACTAGAGACAACTTCGTATAGGTTAAACTAAAAAGATTAGGATTATGAGACATACAAGTATTACTTGAAGACTTGAAGAATGTGAAGAAGTAACAAGCTACAACGACAACATCATCCTTCCTCTTGAGGTTAGTAATATTTTAACTTGAATCGTTTCATTCCTAACGTATCTTTCAAGTCATTTTATATTGAAAACATAACCGTGAAGTTTTTGAATGATTATACTCAAGTTGTGAGACATGATCACATGATCATAGTGTTAAGGAATTAGAATACGAAGTATAACGCTTATCTTTCAAACTTCGGATATAAGACATCGACATAATCATAATCATAAGATTCACTCAAACTAGATCGAAGTGTCGACGGGATCTTTAGAACTCAAGCTTGTAGATCTAAAGATGTATTGTGATAATTCATTGTTAATGTACTCCGTTATGTGCGTGATTGATCACAAGAGATTCAAGTGGTGTTGTGCAGGTGTTTATTGAAGATTAAAGAAGAAAGAAGAATGCAATCTACCTCAACACTTCAGAAAATCAGTTTAGTCACAGACATACAAGATCATATCAAAAGCAATGGCAAACAGATTCAAAAGAGTCATTCCAAAGCTCATATCTCGAACATCAAGGAGGATTTATGAGAGGAAAGTAAATACATGATGGTGTCCTTATTATGAGAAGGGAAGAAGTTACAGGACATAGACAACCTTTTAAATGAGGAGTTACATGACATATACAACCTTTTCTCTATTCTTGGAGCTCCACCAGGACTTAGAGGAAAGAGAGGACTCACTAGTTCCACCCGCAACAAGTCGTTTTCAACCAAAGAAAGTTATAATTGGCTAACCTCCCAAACTCCCCACTTCAGGGCTCCTCTTCCTTCCCACATAAGTGTGTCTGGGTGAAACATGTCCCTCCCAAAGTTAGACTACATCTACGAGTCTCAAATGAAAAAATGCAAAGGCCCACGCAAACAACTTACCGAAAGGGACCGACAACCAGAAACTACCCGAAACTTGTTGATAGACGCATGTATGTGTCTATTTTGATCTTGATTTTCTATATTGTTAGTACCCATTTTAGTACTATTTTGGTATTTTATCTCTTTGTAGGTATTTTTGGAAAAATAAACATGTGTGGAAAAATTGGCTCGAAAAGTGGTATTTGAGCTCGTGGAAGAAAATCACTAAAGGCACCCCTCATTTAGATAAGGGGTACCTCAATTACTAAGGGTCGCCCACTTGCTATTACACCCCAAGTGTTAAAGGCACCCGACAGCTGGATAAGGGGCAACTATCATCTTCCCCATTTGAATATGAGTTTTGGGGAAAAGAAGAAACAGAATTAAGGTTTGATTTTTCAGCGATTTCTAGGGAGACTAAAGGCCTGAGATTGAATGGGTATCTTCGAGGTTAGACTAGGGAGTCTATAAATGTTAGCTTAGACTAGGGAGTCTATAAATGAATTGGATAAATATTGGCTAGAATAACAAGTTTGATAAGATATAACAAAATATAATGCGGAAAAGAAATAACACAGACACCATAAGTTTTGTTAACGAGGAAACCGCAAATGCAGAAAAACCCGGGACCTAGTCCAGATTTGAACACCACACCGTAATAAGCCACTACTGAGACACTAGCCTACTACCAATGAACTTCGACTCGACCGTAGTTGAACCCTAATCAATCTCACACCGATTCAAGGTACGCTTGCGCTCCTTACGTCTATGATCCCAGCGGATACTACGCACTTGATTCCCTTAGTTGATATCACCCACAACTAAGAGTTGCTACGACCCAAAGTCGAAGACTTGATAAACAAATTTGTCTCACACAAAAAGTCTATAGGAATAGATAAATCTGTCTCCCACAGAATTACCTACGAGTTTTGTTCCGTCTTTGATAAATCAAGGTGAACATGAATCAATTGATATAATGGACTTATATTCCCGAAGAACAAAATTTAGAAATATCAACCACCTCACAATAATCTTAATCGTATGGTAGCGAAACAAGATATTGTGGAATCACAAACGATAAGACGAAGATGTTTGTGATTACTTTTATCTTGCCTATCGTAGAATAAATCTTGACCCAATCTTAAAAAGATCGTACCCAAACACGATAGAAGATGCAAGATCGATCACGCAACTACGGGAGAAAATAGTTGGGTCCGGCTTCACAATCCCAATGAAGTCTTCAAGCCGTTAACCTACGGGTTTCGTGAAAAACCTAAGGTTAAAGGAGAATCGACTCTAGATTATGCAACTAGTATCACACAGAAGGTGTGGGGATTAGGTTTCTCAGTTGCTAGAGTTCTCCTTTATATAGTTTTCAAATCAGGGTTTGCAATCTAAGTTATCTTGGTAACAAAGAATTCAATATTCACCGTTAGATGAAAACCTGATTAGATTCAAGATAATATCTTTCAACTGTTAGATCGAACTTAGCTTGTTACACACCATGTGTGTCCAAAATGTGTTATCCAAAAATATTTCAACCGATCGATCTAAATGAAGGTATATAAGAATATGAATTTGTATCCAAAAATCTCAATTGAATTAATGATGCGTGTCGTAGATGCTCAAATTAAATTACTTATTGCCACACAATTAACTAGTAATATAATGGAAGTAAGGATCGTTCCCACGAAGAGCAGGGAGATTTAGTTGTCAAAAGTGTCACAATGGGGGGTTTTGTTTTAGATTGTAAACAAAATAAATAAAGCAATTGAAAATAATTAAGTTGCAAGCAATGGAGAGAAATATGATCAGGGAATCCTTCTTCGTTACTAAACCGTCATCAAGTTATTATATTCATCATTAATACAATTAATCACAAATTATTACCAACCGTGGAATAACATCTAGCTCAGTGCTATCCCCAAATTCCTTAAATCACTCAAGTAAGCTCTCCAATACTGCATTCTATTCTTCAAAACCACCTAGTAGTAGCTCACTCAAGGTGTAATTTGTCCGAATGCTTTCTCTTTTGTGAATTATAGATTGATCCTAGTAGTTAGACTCTTAGCTCAAGGTCCACTTTCTAGTGTTGTTTATACACACAATCACTACAATGTAATCCCTCCGCAAGATCTTGTGTTCTCTACTTTTGTATGAATCATTCGACTATTACTTATCTCTTAACTCAATACTAGCATTTGATTGTATCAACGAATTAATTCAGTTGGCCACCTAAACAATCTATCAATCAATCATAAATATTCTAATTAGTATATACAATCAATAATCATGTGAAGAACTTCAAAATAGCTTTATATAATAACTCAAATCATGTCTAGAACTTAGAATTCATCCCCAATCAAATAATAGATTAGCTAGACATAATGGAGTTTTATCATAAACAAATTAGAGAGAAAGTAGAGTTCAAACTACAAACGAATAAGCTTGAGCTATGTCTCCGAAGTCGCCATGAACTCGAGTTATTTGTGCATGAATTAAACTCCTTAAGCTTCGGAAATTCTTTCAGACTTTTCTCAACAAAGCTGCGGGCGTGAAAGTGAGGGTGAGGAGATGCCTTTCTCTCGGTTATTCAACCCCTATTTATACATGTTTGCTCCTCCAAATTCGAATCCGATAAACACCCAAGGCTAGTAAACCGACTCTAAACCCTAATCTCGTATCAATCCACCACCGTTCATCTTGAAAATTGACGGCAACAAATCTAGCTCTGTCGGGGCTGTTTTGTCGCTCTCCAAACTCTATCTTAAGCTGAATTATATCTCAAGTTTTGGTTTCCACCGATAACCCAATCTCCACAAGCGCGAAACAATGATTCATGCTTATCTTAGACGCGGAAATATTCTCTTAGATCTTCTACAGAGTCCACAAAATTCACGATGAAAAAAGCTTAAAATTATCCATTCTCGTGTTACTTCTAACCGAACCTAACAAAGACTACAGCACTGCACCACGTCCTGCCTCTCGTATCTAACTCGACTACTATGCAACTAACTCCTAACTCGAGCCATCTTTGTCGCTCGCCAAGAATACGCAATTTGCAGCCTCACCGATAATGCTGACCAACAAATCATCACTACTAATTGCTTTATAAACCACAAGAGACTCGAACTCCTCCTTCACCGCCAAGATTAATGACAAGATCTTAATATCTTCTCCATCTCGATCACCTTTAATGGCAAAAGAATAACACTCGAGTCTCAACTGTCCGGATCCCAAATTCGAGTACTCATCATCTTAACTCCAAAGCTAACAAGAAACTCCCATGAGAGCCGAGAGTATCATCATCTTCCGTCGTCCACTACCAGCTCCTCATCTTTTATTCTCGTCTCACGGCAGCCTCCTGATCTTGCTCGCTCAATGGCAATCACCATTATTTCCCATCTTTCTCGAGCTCCAGCCTTCTATTCACCGCCAAGCTTCAACTCATTATCGCCACCGAAGTTCTACTACAGCTCGAGCTCTTCCTCTACTTCATTCATCATCACCACAAATGCCTCTATCATCAATGAATAGAAACATCACCTACAAGTGCAAACTCGTCTCGCAAGATTACACGTAATCCTTCTCCTTAAGCTCCATCACAAAGCAGAAATGCCAAGACTAAGGAAACTCGAACCATCTCCATGTTCCGCTCGCTCCATGTTTTTGCCGAGCTACGCCTTCAATGGCAGCAAACCAACCTTCATTACGACCGACTCCCAAAAGACTCGAGCAATTGCCATGTTCTTCCCCCCCGTCCATCATCAATCTATCGACCCACCATTCTCATCGCCACCGCATTATCGAGAACCATTCGACCGCATGTTCTCGAGCTTCACTTCTCGTTAAAGTCGATGGAGAGATGATGGTGTCCCGAGTAAAACCAAGCAGTGCTCTCAACACTATTTGATTTCTAGCTTCCCCTCGCAAATGGCCTAATTTCCTTTAGCAGCCTCCTTTGTAAATGGCAACCCCTTAACGGAATGGACGCCCTCATAAATTTTGTGCGTAAATAATTTCGCAACTTTGCTTTGCTTCAATCCCCGTAACTTCTTCATACGACATCGGATCGAATCCATTCTTCCGCCATTGGCTTCGTCTTTTCGTCCTCTTCGAGATGATATCAAGAAATCCTTGATTTGAATGAGTTATGCTTGGTCTTTGGCCTTCTCCGCTTTCTACTAACTTCCTTTAATGCACAACTAAGTGCCAATTCGCTTCTTTCGGATGATTCACCTAATAAAACACAAATAGAGAAAAACAAACATAATATACAATAATTCGCAAGAATATAAGAAATTACTAGCATGGATTCAATACTAAATATATGCAAAATATGCACTTATCAAATTCCCCCACACTTGGCTTTTGCTAGTCCTCGAGCAAACTATCTAAAATACAACAACTCCATGTCGCCGAGGATACGGTTACTCTTAGCATGAATAACAGGCCTTTAAACCCCTAGGTGTCCCTAGTGGACGAGTTATAGTCTCGTGAGGGCTTACAAGAGATATACCCACAAAACCTACTCCAACTGACCCGAATGATAGCATCCAACGCGCTAAGAAGACATAGATATTCAGCACACTAGTCATAAGAAGTTAGACATATATATGAACATAATCTCATCCTTAAAAGTTGAGAGAGAAATAACCATCCCTTATCGAAAGAATTCGGGTTCGAGAGTAATCGAAAGTCTCGACTCGCCTCACTCGTAAAGGGGTTTTATGAAGTTGCTCTCAATAATAAACAGCTTTTTATGGGTCACACATGTGTCCAGTAGGAATGAAGAGAGAATCCCGCGACACGTTGAATAGTAGGAAGGCAAAACCCTCCGAATTGTTTTGAAAACCCACATCTTTTATTCATTTTGAAAACCCTTTTTCTCGACGATCTCTAAGAAAGGAAATCAACCACTTAACGAAGGTGGGAATATGCTTACTTACCTCGTTATCCATTCGACGTGCGCTAGCACCACTCTCACAAAAAGATCCATAGAAAACGTCTTCGGTCTTCAATCCTAGTCTTCATCTTCGCCTTCGGTCTTCAACTCTTGATGATAACTCTGAACTTCGTAGAATCTTGACAATGTAACTCTTTTTATTCAAATCCTTGTTGCTTGAAACTTCATTATAAATATTTCTTCTTTCCCATTGGCTTTATTGAAAGAACAAAACTAAAAACAAACCAAAATACGATACAAACAATTTTTCTTGTCTCTTTTTCTTTTTTTTTTTTTTTTTTTTAAAGACAAGAAAAATTAAATCAAATAAAAAATAAAAAAAAAACAAATAATAGAACTAGTAATGAACCTAAAGAAATTTTCTCTTGTCTTGTTTTCTTTTTTCTTTTTTTTTTTTTTTTTTTTTTGTGACAAGAGAAAATAAAATAAATACAAATAAAGATAAAATAAAAATGCAAGTACAAAGGCCATGGTGTAAGTACTTTACCGCTTGATTCTTCACAACTTGTATGTCTTGATATCATAAACTTCTTGAACTCTCATCTTGATAATTTTCGCTCTTGTACATAAGTCTTCAACATGTAGAAATTCTGCTCCTTATCTCGTTGCTTTACTTGAATATGAAATCGATCATTTATGTATTGTTGCTCGAAACCTTAAACGTTTTCAACTTTCCTTGTAGATTTTGATGTCGCTCCCTTGTTGATGATGATGTGTTTCTATGGACCCTGTTGGTGTAGAGAGATAAGTGGATGGTGCTAATCGCGAACAAGATTACAAGTGGTATGTAAGTTAGCAATTCGATGTCACCATCATGATTGATAAAATAGCACTCAAGAGATCAAAGTAGTGCTTCTATTGGTGGGAGGTTGGGTAGCTCACCATTCTACCCTAATTAACGTATGGTGACACACACTCAAAAGAAAGCTCTTTAGTCATTTATAAAGAAATGCGGTCTGGTGCCTCACATGATGTAACAATAGGTAGTCTCCACTATAGGGGATCACAATTCTACTACCGAATTCATTCTCGCACCTCATTTGCCACCGGCATGGTTAAATCCAACTTTAACTCTCAAACAAGCAAGAAACCCGATCAAGTTCTCTCGTCATCTTTAAGTTCACCACTCTTGTGAGAATTTCGATGTAATCTTAGCGACATGTATACTATGTGACTCTAAACTAACTACAAGTTGGAGTTTTTTCATGCAAATATGTACAAAAAAATTGAAAAAACTATATGCAAAATACTCCCCCACACTTGAACTTCACATTGTCCTCGATGTGTAAAACGGAAAATTCTGAATTCTGACGTAACAACAGATAAAACGCAAAAACTGTGCAAATTGGTAAGGAATTTGGAAAAACTCCATTTCACAAAAGTTGTTCATCTACGTGTTTTCTACACAGTGTCAAAGGGTCACAGTGTTTCGAAAAACGGTCTGACAGTTATGGTCTCTGTTCTGAACTACGCGCAGTCTGAATTTTTCTGACGAAAAGGTATTCATCATAATTTTCTTTTAAAATAGATTCCGGACTCAATGAAATAAAACATGGGGATGCAAATATGATATGAAAACAATAAAAAACAAAACTAGAAGGGTTTAAGATACAAAACCTATGGGTTGCCTCCCATTTAGCGCTTGGTTTAAAGTCGTCAGCCCGACTTGGCATTCTCCTTACTACTCCTCCAGAGGGAGTAAATCGCGAAGCTCTATCTCGTCCACATTCACATAAGCGATGTTTTCATAGTATGGCTTCAATCTATGGCCGTTGACCTTATAAGTAGTCCCATCTCTAAGACTAGTGATATCAACTGCACCATGAGAATAAACATTAGTAACAACATATGGTCCAATCCATCTGGACCTTAGCTTACCAGAAATAGCTTAAGACGAGAATGAAATAAAAGAACTTTTCGAGCCACAACAAAATTCTTCCGAGAAATCATCTTGTCATGGAAAAGCTTAGTCTTTTCCTTTATATATACGAGAACTCTCGTAAGCATCATTACGTATCTCCTCTAGCTCATTGATTTGTAGTTGCCTATGTTTCCCGCTTTATCATACTCCATGTTGCACATCTTTACCGCCCATAGAGCCTTATGCTCAAGTTCAACTCGGGAGATGACAAGCTTTGCCATAAACCAACCGATATGGAGACATACCAATCGGTGTCTTATATGCTTCTATACGCCCAAAGTGCATCGTTGAGTCTATAACTCCAATCCTTCCGTGTAGTGTTAACAGCTTTTCTCAAGGATGGACTTAATCTCACGATTAGAAATTTCAGCTTTGCCCACTAGTTTGTGGGTGATACGGCGTACCAATCTTGTGTGTAATGTTGTACTTCTTGAGGAGAGCATGGAAGGATTTCTTGAAGTGCGAGCCTCCATCACCGATAACCACTCTTGGTGTACCATGTCTAGAGAAAATATATTCCTTCACAAACTCACAAACAACTTGAGAATCATTAGTAGGGGTGGCTTTAGCTTCCACCCATTTAAAAACATAATCCACAAAGAAGAAGTATATAAAATTTTCCTTCGAATTAACAAAAGGACCCATAAAATCAATGCCCCACACATCAAAAATCTCGATAAAAATGAGAATGGGATTGAGTGGCATTTGATTTCGAGCACCTAGATTGCCCGTTCGTTGACATCTATCACAAGATTTGCAAAAAGCATATGCATCCTCAAATAGGGTAGGCCAATAAAAGCCACTCTCAAGGACTTTGAGAGCGGACGTTTTGCACCAAAGTGACCACCACAAGCATAAGAATGACAAAAAGATAGATTGACCAAATTCGTAGTTAGGTACGCACCATGGATAATCCGATCAACACCATATTTCCACAAATAGGGTTCATCCCACACATACGCTTGGCTATTTTCTTAAGCTTTACTTTTGAAAAGTAGACATTGTACTAGGTACTTGCCTTGTAACCAAATAGTTCACAATATCAGCGGTACTCAAGGTGTTGATTCTTCAATTGAGAAAAGTTGTTCTGTCCGGGGAAAACGATCCCGAATGGGAGTTCTTCATTAGAAACAACAAGTCTACTAAGATGATCAAAGAATCGTGTTCTCAACACCTTTTTATCTCTCGATTTCCATATTGAATTCTTGCAAGAAAAGAATCCAACGATGAGTCTTGGCTTAGCTTCCTTCTTTTTCAATAGGTACCAGTAGTGCCGCATGATCGAATATACAATCACATTGGTACCCACCAAATAAGCTCTAAATTTTTCTAATGCAAACACTATAGCCAACAACTCTTCTCGAGTAGAATAGTTGATTTGAGCATCGCTTAGGTCCTTGATGCATAATAAATCACATGTGACCTCTTGTCTACTTTTTTGACCCAAACAACTCCGATCGCATAATCACTTGCATCACACATTAACTCGAACGGCAAACTCCAATGGTGACTTAATAATTGGTGCAAAGAGTCAACAATTCCTTCAATTTATTAAAAGCATCCTTGCACTCCCGGTCGAAGTTAAAGGCAACCTCCTTTTTGCAACAATCTGCACATCGGCATTGAGATTTTGGAGAAATCTTTGATAAACCTCCTATAAAAACCTCGCATGACCAAGAAACGAACGAATTTCCCTCACCGAAGTGGGGTATTGTAAGTTCCTAATCAAGTCTATCTTCGCCTTGTCTACCTCGAGCCCTTGAGAGGACACGATGGCCAAGTACAATTCCATGGTCTACCATAAAGTGGCATTTCTCCCGCTTTAAAACAAGATTAGTGTCTATGCATCTTTAAGCACAAGTTCAAGATTATTTAAACAAATATCAAATGAATCACCATAAACACTGAAGTCGTCCATAAATACCTCAATGATGTTTTCCACGTAATCGAAAAATATACTAACCATACATCTCTCGAAAAGTGGCAAAGCATTGCAAAAGACCAAATGGCATTCTTCTATATGCGAATGTACCGAAAGGACAAGTGAAAGTAGTCTTCTTTGATCCTCCGGTGCAATAACAATTTGATTGTAGCCCGAATAACCATCTAAAAAGCAATAATAAGAATGTCCCGCTAACCTCTCTAACATCCGATCAATGAAAGGCAAAGGAAAGTGATCCTCGGTAGCCGAATTGAGCTTTCTATAGTCTATGCACACTCGCCATCCTGTTTGAACTCTTGTAGGAACAAGTTCATCATCTTGATTTCTAACAACCGTGACACCCGATTTCTTAGGCACCACTTGCACTTTGGACTCAACCCATTTGCCGGCCGAATTGGGTAAATCACCCCCACACTTAGTAATTTGAGGATCTCTTTCTTCACGACCTCCATCATCGGGGGTTAAGCTACGCCGAGCATCACGTCGGCTTGATATCATCTTCCATAAGGATTCTATGCATGCACATGGATGGACTAATGCCTTTTATGTCAAAGAATTGTCCACCCAATAGCCGTTTTTGTGCTCTTTCGAACCCTAAGGAGGCGTTCTTCCCGTATTGGTCATGGGAGATTCTTTGCAATAATGATCGGAAGCTCTTCCCATCACCCAAGTAAGCGTACTTTAAGTGATCAGGCGGAGGTTTCGGCTTCTAATTTAGGTGCCTCGCACAATGTAAGGTAAAGGAACTTCATCAGTTACAGGTAAAGAGATATATGAAATATTACCTCTTATAACTTCTTGTGATGCTGTTAAAGCACCACATGTCTCAACAAACTCCTTGGAAATCAACGTCCAAGTTAGGCATGCCATGGACGTCCAAATCAATGCTATTTTGTAGCACATTCAAGTTCATCTTCGTTGATCAAATCAAACATCCGTTGCGCCAACGAACCAATAACATCAATAAAATGCGGAATGGATATCACTTGGATAACGCATGGCTTCAAAAATATTGAAGCGTATAACCTCTTTGTCAAACTCCATAGTGAGTGTCCCAAAGATCACAATCAATCTTCGTCTTAGCAGTCTTCATAAATGGTCTCCCAAGAAGTAATGAAGTAGACGAACAATTGTCCCCATTCTCGCATATCCACAACAAAGAAATCAACCTGGAAGATTAATTCATTCACTTGCACCAACACGTCTTCCATGAGTCCCTTAGATATATGTTAGACTTATTAGCTAATTGAATGATAATCCCTGCCTCCTTTAAAGGTCCCGATTCAATGAATCATAAACATCGGCTGACATCACGCTTATGGAAGCTCCTAAATCGAGTAAAGCACGCTCGAACTGTTTTTCACCAATAGTAACCGCACCGTAAAACCACCAGATCTTTACACTTTGCAGGGGGATCTTCTTTAGCAACATAGTCAAGCACTTTCTCCCACCCGAGTGATCTCGTTAGCAATCAACCTCTCCTTACTTGTACAAAATCCTTCGTAACTTTGCATATCTCGGGTACCGTTCGATGGCCTCAATAAATGGAATGTTGATATGCACCTTGCTGAAAATATCCATAATCTCCTTGTCTAGAGCTTGCTTCTTTTGACTTGGCAAAACGACTAGGAAAAGGAGGTGGTGTGGTAAAGTAGGAATTGTGTCCTTAGGTTGGCCAGTTGAGGCTGGCTTTTCCTTTGGAACAGCTTCCACCTCTACTTCCTCTTCCAAGTCATGACTAACCTTTTCTTGTTGTTTTGGCTCTTCGTTTGCTTCCCACTTCTAGAGTCACGCATTGACGTCAGCTCTTGGATTCACAAAAGGTTGTGATGGCAACTTTGCTTTGAATCTCGTGCTTTTATTTCATTCATTGTGTAGCCAATTGTCCCATTTGAAGTTGCAAGTCCTTTATAGCCATGTCTTGTTTCTCAGATTGCATCTTGACGCCGAGCATTGGCATCTTGCTTTTGCATCATCATTTTCATCATCTCCTCTAAACCGGAACTCGAGTCCGTTGTTCAGCTGAGGTGGGAGGTTGTGGTCGGAATTGTGGTTGTTGAAAACCACTGTCAGCCATAAGGATTAGGAGATGCAGCTTATTGATTTGCATAAATCAAATTCGGATGATCTTTCCAACTCCGGATTATAAGTATTAGAGTAGGGATCATACTTTGGCCTCTCGATTAGGGAACACAAGATTCACCTATTCGGACTCTTTCTTCATAAGTAGGAATAATCAACTGCGCCATTCGTTGTACTACCTTCTATGTTGTTCATCCGTTGTTCGCCTCGCGCAGACTTTCCTATCTCGCTAACTCTTCGACATTAGAGTTGTTTACTGTGTAGAATTGTTGAGCATTGGAAGCCATACTCTCAATCAAATCGGCGTTTGCACTGCGAGATTGTCTTCTCGCAAGTGAACCACCGGCTTGCATCAATCAAATTCCTGCTTACGAAGTAATCCTTCGTAGAAGTATTGAATGATAAGTATTGAGGATATATTATGGTGTGGGCAGCTCGCCAACAACTTCTTATACCTCTCCCAATATTCATATAGAGACTCCTGGACATCCGCACGCCACTAATCTCCTTACGAATGATGCCGCTTTGGAAGCAGAAAATATATCTCCGTAAATAGCTTTTTCATCCGAGTCCATGTTGTAACACTCCCCGGAGGAAGACAATACAACCATTCTTCGCTAAGTCTATCAATGAGAACGGAAGGCTTGTAGCATAGCCATATCTCTCGCTCGCTGCCACATGCCTCGACTTGTCATTGTGTTCGAACCGTTGAAGGTGTCGATTTGGATTTTCACCGATGTCCCTTGAACTTTGGTAGATGATAAGTAGATTCGACTTCAGCTCCACCGGGTTAGTGATTGCAATGCACGTGGTTGCGACCTAAGCATGGAGACGTCAACTCTCTTAAATTCCTCTCCTGGGAGGCGGAGGATCTCTCTCGTCGTCTCGTATTAACCATCTCTTCGAGAAGGTTCTTCTTGTAACTTTGGACGTGCTTTTAGTACTGCTCCCTTTCGAGTTTGAATTCCGCACTCGGGTAATCCCAATCCTTTGATGCCGTAGATTAAGTACCAAACAAAATTCTCAAAAAAAACTAAATGAAAAACTAAAAATAAGACTAAAAACAAAAATAAAGCAAAAAGAAATAACAACTAAAGCTACCGACTGTTCCCCGGCAGCGGCGCCAAAATTTGATGCGTGTCGTAGATGATCAAATTAAATTACTTATTTCCACACAATTAACTGGTAATATAATGGAAGTAAGGATCGCCCCCGAAGAGCAGGAGATTTAGTTGTCAAAAGTGTCACAATGGGGGTTTTGTTTTAGATTGTAAACAAAATAAATAAAGCAATTGAAAATAATTAAGTTGCAAGCAATGGAGAGAAATATGATCGGGAATCCTTCTTCGTTACTAAACCGTCATCAAGTTATTATATTCATCATTAATACAATTAATCACAAATTATTACCAACCGTGGAATAACATCTAGCTCAAGTGCTATCCCCTAAATTCCTTAAATCACCGGGTACGAAGCTCTCCAATACTGATTCTATTCTTTCAAAACCACCTAGTAGTAGCTCACTCAAGGTGTAATTTGTCCGAATGCTTTATCTTTTGTGAATTATAGATTGATCCTAGTAGTTAGACTCTTTAGCTCAAGGTCCACTTTCTAGTGTTGTTTATACACACAATCACTACGTAATCCCTCCAAGATCTTGTGTTCTCTACTTTGTATGAATCATTCGACTATTACTTATCTCCTAACTCAATACTAGCATTTGATTGTATCAACGAATTAATTCATTGGCCACCTAAACAATCTATCAATCAATCATAAATATTCTAATTAGTATAGACAATCAATAATCATGTGAAGAACTTCAAAATAGCTTTATATAATAACTCAAATCATGTCTAGAACTTAGAATTCATCCCCAATCAAATAATAGATTAGCTAGACATAATGGAGTTTTATCATAAACAAATTAGAGAGAAAGTAGAGTTCAAACTACAAACGAATAAGCTGAGCTATGTCTCCGAAGTCGCCACGAACTCGAGTTATTTGTGCATGAATTAAACTCTTAAGCTTCCTGAAATTCTTTCAGACTTTTCTGAACAGTTGCAAAAGGCGTGAAAGTGAGTGTGAGAGATGCCTTTCTCCTGGTTATTCGACCCTATATTTATACATGTTTGCTCCTCCCAAATTCAATCCGATAAACACCCAAGGCTAGTAAACCGACCTAAACCCTAATCTCGTATCAATCCACCACCGTTCATCTTGAAAATTGACGGCAAACGGCTCTAGCTCTGGTGTTTTGTCGCTCCTAAACTCTATCTTAAGCTGAATTATAGCTCAAGTTTTGGTTTCCACCGATAACCCAATCTCCACAAGCGCGAAACAATGATTCATGCTTATCTTAGACGCGGAAATATTCTCTTAGATCTTCTACTGAGTCCACAAAATTCACGACGGAAAAGCTTAAAATTATCCATTCGTGTTACTTCTAATCAACCAACAAAGACCGCACTTTCGTACCACGTCCTGTCCTCGTATCTAACTCGACTACCATGCAACTAACTCCTAACTCGAGCCATCTTTGTCGCTAAGAATACGCAGTTGTAGCCTCACCGATAATGTACCAACAAAATCATCACTACTACCGTTTTTATAAACCACAAGCAGACTGAACTCCTCCTTCACCGCCGCATTAATGACATCTTAATATCTTCTCCATCTCGATCACCTTTTAATGGCAAAGAATAACACTCGAGTCTCAACTGTCCGGATCCTGTGCTCGAGTACTCATCATCTTAACTCCAAAGCTTAACAAAGAAACTCCCATGAGAGCCGAGAGTATCATCATCTTCCGTCGTCCACTACCAGCTCTCATCTTCATTCTCGTTCCCAAACAGCCTCCCCGATCTTGCTCGCCAATGGCAGTACCATTATTTCCCATCTTTCTCGAGCTCCGCCTTCTATTCACGCCAAGCTTCAACTCATTATCGCACCGAGTTCTACTACAGCTCGAGCTCTTCCTCTACTTCATTCATCATCACCACAGTCCGTCTCTATCATCAACGAATAGAACATCACCTACAACGCCAAACCCGCCTCTCCAAGACATACGTAACTCCTCCTCCTTAAGCTCCATCACAAGAAAGAAATGCCAGACCAAGGAAACTCGAACCATCTCCATGTTCCGTTCGGGCCCATGTTTTGCCGAGCCACAACCTAATGGCAGCAACCAACCTTCATTACGATCGACTCCCAAAAGACTCGAGCAATTGCCATGTTCTTCCCCTCGTCCATCATCAATCTACTAACCCACCATTCTCATCGTCACCGCACATCGAGAACCATTCGACCGCATGTTCTCGAGCTTCACTTCTCGTTAAAGTCGACGGAGAGATGGTGGTGTCTCGAGTAAAACCAGCAGTGCTCAACACTCATTTGATTTCTAGCTTCCCTCAAATGGCCCAATTGCCTTTAGCAAGTACTTTGTAAATGGCAACCCTTAACGGAATGGACGCCTCATAAATTTTGTGCGTAAATAATTTCGCGCAACTTTGCTTTGTTCAATCGCCCAACTTCTTCATACGACATCGGATCGAATCCATTCTTCCGCCATTGGCTTGGCCCTTTTCGTCCTCTTCGAGATGATATCAAGAAATCCTTGATTTGAATGAGTTATGCTTGGTCTTTGGCCCTTCTCCGCTTTCCGCTAACTTCCTTTAATGCACAACTAAGTGCCAATTCGCTTCTTTCGGATGATTCACCTAATAAAACACAAATAGAGAAAAACAAACATAATATACAATAATTCGCAAGAATATAAGCAATTACTAGCATGGATTCAATACTAAATATATGCAAAATATGCACTTATCAATTAACCACAAGGAAAATGATCAATTCAATTGGCCATGCTCAACATAAAAGAACTTATGGAGCAAATACAAAGATATACGTAAAGATGTGAATCGGAAAGACCAATATCATGGAATAATCAAAGATTCATTCTATTTTTCATCACTATTTGCATAATGACATATAATAGACTTAATCTTTGTAAACAAAAGTTCATCCTTTTTTCCATCAATATTTGCATAATGACATAAAAGGCTTAAATTTTGTAGTCAAAATTTCATTCTATCTTTTATCAATACTTTCATAATGAATATAATAGAGTTAACTTTGGAACAAGTATGGGATAGTCAAGGTTCACTGACGTAAAAAAATATCCCATAACAATTTGCAATATATAAACCATAAAGATTAATAATGCAAAAATCATCTTCCAAATCAACTTTAGAATTTAAATAAATAAATCTAAAAACATTGCAAGATGAAAACGCTGGCAATAGATATGTGTACTCACAATAATGGCTATTCCAAATCCTAGTAATCCTTCTTAAAACATAAGAATAAATTCCCATAAGAAGTTCCTAGACAATAATTAAAAACATAAAGAAAACTTAGACATGATGATCAACCAAGGAACGGACAAGGGCGAGTTCATCGTACGCCTTTCTTTAGTTCGCGTTTTCAAACGCAAGGTTCTTTGATGCTATTTCAAGTTGTTCACACACGGCCTCAAAATCTTGAAGAAGATTTCCAACCAACCAAGAGACAATTGAACCTGAAGATCTTTTTCATGATCAATTTCCTTAAAACAAACAATGGAGATGGGTTCTTCGTGAAGTTCAAAACTTTAGCATCATCAAACTTGTCTTCCTCATTGCATCCTTCCATTACATTCATACAAAAAAACCAAAATAGGTCTTGGCGTTACTCTAGCAAGTATATACATTAAAATAAAAACCTTGATATATATATATATATATATAAGAGATTTCCACAAGGAAACCATAAGGTTACTAGTAACTGCTTGGTAATCAAGGTCAAAAGCACAAGATTCATGGCAGACCCAAACATCAAAAACCAGGAATCACTAGAGCTAAGGAACATGTTTTGACAAACAAGTTCTAAAAAATGACAGGAAAACTTTGGTTAACAACGACGTAAATACAAAGTACGAAATCAAATATCACGAGGAATGGCTAAAGTCTTAAGCAAAGCAAAGAGGACTAACAAGGAAAAAAACGTCCTATGCATTAGAAAGGAAAAACAAGATCAAAAATAAAAGGTACAACACGTACCATTTGTCAAGAAGAAAGCATCTTCTCAAGAGTTATGTGTACATTCTCATGGTCTTATAGAGGATAAGCACACAAGGAAATAGTCAAGTTGTAATGAAGGAGCAATATTAAGCCTAATGTGGGTATTGATTTTTCCTTTTCACTCTTTGACATAAGACAAAGCCTTATGAGTCTTCAAAAGAATTAACAGGAGAAAGACAAGCCACTGAGCCGGGTGTTTTTTTCGCCTTTCTTGATCTTACACAGATCGCGATTAATCGGGTCTTGAGTTCCGAGACACGATTATCACGTGAATATACTCAGAACACTAATTTTAGAAGCAAGATCATCTTTGAAGAAAAAGGAAGGATTTGAAGTTTTCTCTTTCTTCAAACCTTCTTCTTGGCTAATTTTCGAGTCATCTCAATCAGATAACATTATTCTTTTACAAATAAGTAGAAGTTATGTTATATTTATAATCGTGAATTGGACCATCACAAGACTTTTCATGATTGTGGGATGAATTTCTAACTTGCACAATGAGAAGCAAAGTTTGATTACTTATTTAGACATCCAAACAAGAATGTTATTGTTTTTCATTCCGTAAACGAAGGTGACATCTTCTTTGAATGCGACCTTTCTTTCCTGCAATAATAGTAGTTGATGGTGAAATGTTTTTAACCGTTCTCAATTGAGAGCGCTTTAAAGGGATGACATCCTTGGTTTCTAGAACCATCTCGTCAAGAGAGTTTTTCACTTTTTACCTGTGAATTTTTTCAGCCTTAAGATTATTCCTAAGAACAAAATTGATCTTACCAAGATTTGGAGCGATATACTTTATAGCCCGTGACTAATGGTATCACGATGATCTTTACATGCCCTAGCATAGAAGACAATTTTGTAGGAGCACTAATTGAATTTTTTCAAATTTTCTTCCAAAGATTTGACCTTCTCAAGAGCATCACTAAGGTCAGTCTCTAATCAAGCTCTCAGTGTGAGAAAAACCTTTTCCCTCATTATCTAAACAGCTTTGTCAGATTCATACCTTGCATTGGTTTCTCGTCTTCTTTCTTTCAACTCAAAGAGATTTTGACGAAGATTATCACATTTAGAGTTTTTTTGAACATAGATCATCCTCATTCTCATCTTGTCCCTCTTCTGAATCACTTTCATCATAAAGTTCATCCAACTGTTCATCTAGTCGTGCCTCCCAATTATACACAGTTTTAGACGATAGAGAAGACATGAGAGATTTTTCAGGAGAGAAAGACTTTGAACTGTGTTAGATGTTTCGAACCGGGTGATGCGTTGTCGCAGGTATTATTGTCCATAGTCGTATTGCTACAAACACAAAACTTATAAGGTCTTTAACGTGTTTTCCTTATCTCGATACCAATTGAAAAGCGCTGGGTACAACAACCACACCCAACAATTCGCTTGGCAATCAATAGACAAACCTCCAAAATACTTTCAAGAGAATCAACTAGACATTTAGATTTAGACTCAAATAAAGAAAAGTATGTTAAGAGTTTTATATTTTAGCCTCTCAATTCAACTTTGCAATCAAGAAATAGGAATTTCATAGCCTCTATCAATATAAAAGAAATAACTTGAACCTGCATCAAAAAACAAATGTTCAAGGATCAATATCGCTGTCGTAAGCGACACAAATATAATTACACTTTCTTACTACTCAAAAATATAAATATAGCAAGGGCAAGAAAGGATCGATCCTACGTAGGGTCTAGGTTGTCAAATTGTTATGGTTCCCTATAAATAACACCGGTAGTTTTGTGATTATATGAGCGAAAATAAAATAAAAAGCAAAACAATAAAAAGTAAACAAATCAAATTAAGGATGAGAAAGTATCGGATAAAGGTTTCATCTTCAATTGTAAACAAGTTTATGAATATATGAATAGAATTCGTATTTAATCTCAACTTATCATCAAAAGCCATAGAATACCTTATCAGTAAGAATACTCCGTAAATTTCCAGTTATCAACACACACATTAGGGTGCGATGTGAAATCTACCTAAAGAATAACCTAACGCCTCACTTAATCAAGTTCAATTCCTGTGAGCATTAAGTTTCAGAATAGCTAATCAATGCAATTGTAAAATTGCGCAAACAATTTAACAAAGGTCAATTTCTACATATGACTAAGAGGATGTATCACTACAAACCCTAATCATATCATGCTACTTGCATTCAAGGTTATCGCCATGAAAACCCTAAAATAGCTATAGATATGGATGTGAGTTCAATCAATTCTAGACTCGACTAAACAAACATTCAATCATAAACCATCAATCATGCAATTATTGTAACCCGTAGAAATCATAATGATAATATCGAGAAAACTAATTCCCATAAAAATCATAACTTGGTTGCAAAATCCAACCACGCCTTCAACCAATAATAAAAACTTAGTTACTCATATTCATGGAGTTCATCACAAGAAGAAAGAGAAAAGACTTCATGGTTCTCCACCCTAGAAAAAGTAGAAGAGAATAATAGAAACGTCGTGATATCCAAAACATTGGTAAAAGTCTTCCCTTTTATACTCCACTCCTTCCAAAACTAGGTTTTGTCTTCAAAGTCCATTAGTTGAAATTCACCCGCCCACCATGGAGAGAAACCTCGTGTAGAAATTTTGTCCCAAAAACGTCACGAAATCGGGATTATGGCTCTAATCTCGCTCTAATAGTCACGAAACTATCTCGTCCCATCCAAAGTCAAACCGGTCACCGGTCAACGGGTCAGAACGGTGGGCAGAATCTGGGTCGGATCGGGTCAACTCCGGTCGTGACCTTGCCGTAGCATGAGTCACTATCAGCAGGTAGTCATTGACTCGGGCCGATGGGTTAAATCGAGTCACATATCCGACTTGGTCACAAGCCTGCTCCAGCCATCGTAAGGCTTAACTTCATGCTACACTATCATTGGTCAGCACCACTAACTCACCATGTTGGCCCCGGGCTACAAATCTTAGTTCATGCCCGACTCAAAACCCGCAGCCTTCAACTTCTGGCCCTTCCACCTCGAATTTCTAAACTCCAGCCAGCAACACTTGCCAAGAACACTTCATCCCATGAGAATCACTCGGGGCTTGCGGGTCACCATTCCACTCCGTCCAGCACCGCCTCCAGCTTGACCCGCAACTCTAGCACATAATAAGAAGTTCATCCACCATTCGCCCATCTTGACCTCTTTTATGGCCTTCAGCAAAGAATAAAGACCTTGTCACCGTAATGCATGTAATCTGCCATTTCCCATCTTCCCGCATACCGAACGCGCAACTAACTTGAACCTGCTGCCCCACTCATATTCTCGTAACTCAGCACTTGCATCAGCTCAACAAAATCATGCCATCACTGGCCGGCTCATTCATTCACTCGCAAAAGACCCATTCAACATAGTCGCAACACAAAGATGTAAGTATAATACCTATGCAAAATGCACGCACACGTCGCCTCAAACCACTACAACCTGCCACAATTTCTTGTCTTCAAACTTAATTCCATCCGAAGTCGCACAGCCACACAACTCCACTCCGTTTTTGTACTGGCGCCCGCATCTCACCTGCCCAGCGCCTACTTAATCCCATTTCCTGTGGATCGCATCAAACTTCTTGCTCAACACAAATTCCATCAACACCACTCACCCAGGGAGCACTCCATTACCACCATCATTCTCCATTTAGACAACCCATATCCTGTCACGCTTATCCACATTGTCAAGCAAAACCACCTTCTCTTTAGAAACACCACCACAAGGCCAACAACATCACCCGAACAAATGCCTTCCTTGGACCCTAACAGCCTTAACCTCCTAACATGTCACCGCCAAACTCCACCGCAATTTCAGCTCACCACTTCGTAATCGCACCACTATTGCATCGCCGCACCATCAATACAACCCTACAATCCTCACCACGACATTCTACCAATTCAACTGGGGCTCGCAAATGAACATCAATACCATGATTCCACCAAAACAACCCTCATCGAGCTTCATTCTTCAATCAAGAAAGCAGCCGTTAATCACTCGAACCCATCTCTCGACCCATCTCGATTTCTTGTTCTTTCTTTTACAAACCAAATTTCTCATTCTCCTAATTTCATGTCGCTTCGCCTCCACTTTGAATTGCCATGACCCCATTCTATCATCAATGCAGAATCAACGCAACATACCTATCTCCATTCCTTTTCTAACATCTATGGCGGCCAAATAACCCTAACTTCTTCACGTTCACATCTTCATGGATTCAACATCATTGAGATAATACTATCTCCATTACCCATCTTCAGAACAACAACCCTAATTCATCCACCTAAACCCCAAACTTAATGTTCCTCTTTCTTCAATTTGTCCTCCTCCACTCCGAACAAGCAAAACAACTTGATTTCTCCCAAACCTCATCTTGCCTCCTTCCCCGATTTGTAACAGCTGAGCCCTAAAGATAAGAAGAACAAGAATTGGGAAGAAATACAACCGAATAAGAAATGGCTTTCTAATCTAGTTTCTAAGTTATAAAAGAGGAGATGCCCTTAATGAGAGAACAATCTTCGATTCGGCTTCTCATATGGCTACCCCTTAACATGATGAGCTCCTATGAGTAGTCCCTTTGGAAAAGTTCACCCCTTAAATGTATGGTACTCCCTTAACGTACAAAGGGGTTGCCAATAGCACTTGTCCGACCATTTTGCTCTTTTAGCCTTCAAATTTCGTTTGCTTGTAACTTCTCCATACGAACTCGTAATGACTCCGTTCTTCGCCACAAATGATCAATTTCGCCTTGATGAGAAGAAATCTTGAATTTGAGCGAGTTCCACTGGTCTTTTCCTCCAAATGACTGCATTGCACCTAATAAACTCAAAAGCACACATAAGATACATAATTTACAAGAAAACTCGCAAAGAAAGCATAAATACTAGATATTAAATACTATGTATTCTACACCCATCAAATTCCCCCACACTTAGACTTTGCTAGTCCTCGAGCAAATCAAACAAAACAAAAATAAAAATAAATACATACAACCTCGTGACGCTCGAGGCTACTTGGCCACTTTTAAAGATAAATAACAAGCCTTAAACCCCTAGGTGTCCCTAGTGGACGAGTTATAGTCTCGTGAAGGTTTACTAGAGATATACCTACAAAACCTATATTTCAAACTCCGTCTATTAGTGACAAATCAATGAATGAATCCAAAATGACTAAGGAGGAGGTACCTTGCAAATTCAATTCATATATTAGTAAATAAACTCTAATTAGATAGTCGAATAAGCCACACACTCAAACTAACAAACCACAATCACAATGAAAAGATTAAGAAGGATAAGATGTAGATGTTGGCGAATATTCACACAAGTGTTCGATGTTTCCCATATCTCATGCCTCAAGGTCACTCGCCAAGATGAACCTAATCCTATTGATTGAGCTACATACCAGCCAATGCTACATCAAATCAATTGGCATATACAAGGGAACCAAGAGTGACTTTATTCAACACAATAATAATTTTTATTTTTGGCGATTGGATCAAACCGGATCCAATTTCTTTTTTTTTTTTTTTTTTTTTTTTTAGACGATGATTAGATCTTTTGGATCCAAGCGCATGCTTCTGTCAACAAGTACATGATAGTTGCCTCGATCCCGCATTCCACGCTTGTTTAGGCGACTTACAAGGACTACGTTCACACATACTGCTATTCCCAAAGTGTCTTTTTATTCCGTTTTTGGTCTCATTGATCGGTCCTTTTTTTTTTTTCTTTTCTTTTTTTTTTTTTCAATTTTTTTTTTGTAACTCAATCACTCTATTTCATCCTAGCCAGCAATAACACGCTCGATTTTGCTAGTGACCCACCAAAGCACTTAGAGAACAATAGATAAATATGGAAAATAAAAATAGAATGCGATATGGTGATATTCCTAGATGATTTTTTAACAACTATCATGTTAATTTGTGATTTCGAGCTATATTCTTCCCTTTTAGTTAATTAGTTCCTCAACTCCTGCATTCAAAATGGTTCCATCCACTAATGGTGTCAAAAACAAACTATACAAACATATAAATGCTCCCCCACACTTAAACTTCACATTGTCCTCAATGTGAAAACCGAAAAGTTCTGAATTCTGACGTAACAGCAGATAAAATGCAAAAACTGTGCAAATTGGTAAGAATTTGGAAAAACTCCATTTCACAAAAGTTGTTCATCTACGTGTTTTCTACACAGTGTCAAAATTTCACATTGTTTTGATAAACGGTCTGACAGTTATGGTCTCTGGACTGAACTACGCGCAGTCTGAAATTTTCTGACGAAAAGGTATTCATCATAATTCTCTTCTAAGATAGATTACGGACTCAATGAAAGTAAACATAGGGATGCAAATATGATATAAAAACAGTAAAAAATAAATAAACGAAACAAAAATAAAAACAAAAGGATAAGAGATACAAAACCGGTGGGTTGCCTCCCACTTAGCGCTTTGTTTTAAAGCCGACGGCCCGACGTAGCTTCTTGTAAGATTCATTCCCATACACCAATAATCCAAAAGTTGGGGATCCTTTCCATAGAACCTGTTTTGGAAACACTAGCTTCACACAAATATTAGTAATATAAAACAAAAAGTGAAGCCATGAACCGATAAAAGCTTCCCCCACACTTATTCTTGTCCACACTTGGAAGTGTATAAAGAATATAGACATCGGGCACTTCCACGGTTTCGGTTCCATAACCTGTATAGTATGAGAATCAAGTATCTCTAATGGCGGAAAACGAAACAAAGTCATTCAACAATATTCTCGAAGCACATACATTCAAACCAATAAGAGGTAAAGGAGAAGAAACAATAGGCAAAGGATTAGATAAACTTTCACAATCTCTTGTATCATTTTAATCCTCTTCATCCTTGAAAAACTCAAGTGAATTATTCACTCCTTGTGTATCATGGTCCTCTATCAAACCTTGCAACCATTCTTCGTTCGTCTCGCCTTAACCAAAGTCCAACATAAACATCATCATTACAATCATTTGCAAGCTCAATCAGGTCTTCCACAATATTGGTCATAACGGTTTCATTCTCAACACATTCCTCCTTTGTTGTAAGTGCCATACTTTTGCGGATCCAAATTTTATCATAAGAAACTTTTTAGAACACTCAAAATGCATCATCCTCAAGCTCCACCCTTTGAATAGGCTCTTGATCATTATTAAGATCAATGCTTGAGTAATCTACACAAGTGTCATCATATTCCTCTTCATCTTCATCTTGATCCCAAAAAGATTCCTCTCGAGATGTCACCATGAGTTGTTTCAAGCAATGTATCATAATCACCGGCCACTATCATAGTCAACATAAGATTGTTCCGAATTTAGTGTTGCTAATCTCTAACTCATCCTTTTGAATAGGTGAATGATCATTATTAAGATCAAGAGTTGAGTTAACTACACAATTATCAACGAAAGTGCCCAAGGGATTGGCCTTTTTCAACATTAAGCATCAATCAAATATTCATCACAAACCATATGCACATTAGAATTATCCATATCTTCCTTGTATTGATCAATGTCTCTTCGCAAGATAGTCATACTTTCACGAAGTTCTTGGAGTTGCTCGTTGTAGTCTCTTTTAGCTTTTTTAAATTCCTCTTGTAAAAGTTGGAAACTTGATCTATAAAATTAGAGACTTTTTGTTCAAGAGCATAAGAATCCTCCCATCCTTGTTGTTGTTCACACACATACTCACCATAAGGTTGTTGAGGAAAACCACAAGGTTCCATGGAATATTGGTCATAACCAATGAATTGGTTTTGATTATACCCATGGAATTGGTAGTTATCGTATTGTTGAGGTTGAAACCCGTATCCATTGTTCCAATATGCTCCTTCCATGTAAATAAGCACTCAAATAAGATTCTCAAAACAAGGTTAAAACCCAGTAAAATAAGAAAAATAAAAATAAAACAAAACTAAATACAAAAATAAGAAACCAAAAACAATTAACAACCGCTACCTCCCCGGCACCCACGCCAAAATTTGATCGTCATTAGTAACGACACAAATATAATTACACTTTCTTACTACTCAAAATATAAATATAGTAAGGGCAAGAAAGGATCGATCCCACAGAGAGGTCTAGGTTGTCAAATTGTTATGGTTCCTATAAATAACACCGGTAGTTTTGTGATTATATGAGCAAAATAAAATAAAAGCAAAACAATAAAAAGTAAACAAATAAATTAAGGATGAGAAAGTATTGGATAAAGGTTTCATCTTCAATTGTAAACAAGTTTATGAATATATGAATAGAATTGATATTTAATCTCAACTTTCATCAAAAGCCATGAATACCTTATCGCAAGAATACCCGTAAATTTCCAAAGTTAAACACACATTAAAAGACGCGTATGAAATCTACCTAAAGAATAACCTAACGCCTTGCGCTAATCAAGTTCAATTCCCTGAGCATTAAGTTTTTCGAAATAGCTAATCAATGCAATTGTAATACATTGCACAAAACAATTCGAACAAAGGTCAATTTCTACATATGACTACGAGGATGTATCACTACAAACCCTAATCATATCATGCTACTCGTATCCAAGGTTATCACTTGATGAAAACCCTAAAATAGCTATAGATATGGATGTGAGTTCAATCAATTTAGACTCGACTAAACAAACATTCAATCAATTGCAATCCATCAATCATGCAATTATTGTAACCCGTAGAAATCAAACGATAATATTGAGAGAAAACTAATTCATAAAAATCATAACTTGGTTGCAAAATCCAACTATTCTTCAACCAATAATAAAAACTTAGTTACTCATATTCATGGAGTTCATCACAAGAAGAAAGAGAAAAGACTTCATGGTTCTCCACCCTAGAATAAAGTAAGAGAGATAATAAAACGCCGTGATATCCAAAACATTGTAAAGTCTTCTCCTTTATACTCTTTTTCTCCTTCCAAAACTAGGTTTTGTCTTCAAAGTCCATTAGTTGGAAATTCACACTTCACCATGGAGAGAAACCCGTGTAGAAATTTTGTCCCAAAACGCTGTGAAAAATCGATTATGGCGGAATCTCGCCGAATAGTCGAAAACTATCTCGGAGTGATCGGCAAAGTCAACCTTGCCACCGGTCAACGGCCGAACGGCCGTTAACTGGCCGGATCGGGTCAACTCGGTCGGACTCGGGTCAAGATGAGTCGGGCTATCGTGAGTCATTGACTTCGCCGATGGGTTAAATCGAGTCACATATCCGACTTGGTCAAGTAGCTTCGCTCGAGCCATTGCAAGGCTTAACTTCATGCTACACTATCATCATGGCCGCACCACTAACTCAGCCATGTTGGCCCCGGGCTACAAATCTTAGTTCATGCTCGACTAACCTCGCAGCCTTCAACTTCACCCCTTCCACCTCGAATTTCTAAAATCGCAATGTGCAACACTTGCCAAGAACACTTTCATCCCATGAGAATCACTCATTCTTTATAAATGCCTTCATTCCACTCGCCTGTGCCACAGTCCAGCCTTCGACTCGCAACTCTAGCAATAGCAGCAAGTTCATCCACCATTCAAGCCCATCTGACCTCTTTTATGGCTCTGGCAAAAGAACAAAGACCACCCGTAATGCATAGACCTGCCATTTCCCATCTTCCCCCATACCGCAACGCCAGCAACCAACTTGAACCTCTGCCCCACTCATATTCTCGTAACTCAAGACCTAAGCATCACCAACAAAATCATGCCATCACTTCCCGGCCGGCTCATTCATTCACTCGCAAAAGACCCATTCAACATAGCCCGCAACACAAAGATGTAAGTATAATACCTATGCAAATCACACCAAAGACACATTGCCTCAAATCCACTACAACTCGCCACAATTTCTTGTCTTCACCTAATTCCATCCGAAGTTGCACAGAGCCACACAACTCCACCTTTTGCACTATGCCCCGTATCTCACTCTGGGCCCAGCCTACTTAATCCCCGCCATTTCCTGTGGATCAGCATCAAACTTCTTGCTCAACACAACCCCATCAACACCACTCACCAGGGAGCACTCCATTACCACCATCATTCTCCATTTAGACAACCTAAGCATCTCGGTCACAGTTATCCACATTGTCAAAGCAAACCACCTTCTCTTCGCAAACACCACCACCAAGGCCGCAGTTGCCACCTAAACAAACACCTTCCCAGGACCCTAACCAGCTTAACCTCCTCTCGTGCTACCGCTAAGCTCCACCGCATTAGCCGAAACTCGCCATTCAGAATCGCACCACTATTGCATTGCCGCACCATCAATACCTGCAATTCCTACCAACTCTCACCTGACATTCTCCAGCTTCCACCAGGCCTGCAAATGTCACAGGCATGCTCTTCCATGATCTCCACTGGCAAACAACCCTCACTGAGCTTCAATTCTTCAACTGCAGAGCAGCCGTTAATCACTCGAATCAGCATCTCTGACCCATCTGATTTCTTGTTCTTTCTTTACAAACCAGCTCAGATTCGTCCTAATTTCATGTTGTTCTTCAGCGCCTCCAATTCCTTGAATTGCCATGACCCCATTCTATCATCACAGAGAATCAAGCAACATACCTATCTCTGACTCCTTGTTCTTCATCTATGGCGGTCAAATAACCCTAACTTCTTCACGTTCACATCTTCGTTTTGGATTCAACATCATTGAGATAATACCCATCTCCATTACCCATCTTCGAGAACAACAACCCTAATTCATCCACTGAAACCCAATAATTTACAGCATCAGATCCCCTTTTCTTCAATTTGTCCTCTCTCATGAATTCGAGCAAATACAAACAACTTGATTTCTCCCAAACTCTCTCAATTGAAGCTGCCTCCTTCCTCGATTTGTAACAGCGGCAGAGAGATAAAGATAAGAAGAACAAGAATTGGGGAAGAAATGGCTAGAACAAGAATTGGGGAAGAAATGGCTTTCTCGACCTAGTTTCTAAGTTATAAAAGAGGAGATGCCCCTTAACGAAGAACAATCTGTCTTTAGCGTCTCTCATATGGCTACCCCTTAACATGTGGATGAGCTCCCAGTAGTAGTCCCTTTGGAAAAGTTCACCCCTTAACAGAATGGCTACCCCTTAACGTACAGTGGGGTTGCCAATAGCACTTGTCCGACCATTTTGCTCTTTTAGCCTTCAAATTCTCGTTTTGCTTGTAACTTCTCCATACGAACTCGTAATGACTCCGTTCTTTCGCCATTGGCTTCATCTTTTAAATGTCGTCTCCAGGGTGATGAGAAGAAATCTTGAATTTGAGCGAGTTCCAATTGGTATTTTTGCTCCAAAATGACTCCATTGCACCTAATAAACTCAAAAGCACACATAAGATACATAATTTACAAGAAAACTCGCAAAGAAAGCATAAATACTAGATATTAAATACGGTGTATTCTACACCTATCAAATTCCCCCACACTTAGACTTTGCTAGTCCTCAGCAAATCAAACAAAACAAAAATAAAAATAAATACATACAACTCCGTGACGTCGAGGCTACTTAATTTTAAGATAAATAACAAGCCTTTAAACCCTAGGTGTCCCTAGTGGACGAGTTATAGTCTCGTGAAGGTTTACTAGAGATATACCTACAAAACCTATATTTCAAACTCCGTCTATTCGTGACAAATCAATGAACGAATCCAAAATGACTACGGGAGGAGGTACCTTGCAAATTCAATCCATTAGTAAATAAACTCTAATTAGATAGTCAAACAAGCCACAATACTCGGAAACTAACAAACCACAATCACAATGAAAAGATTAAGAAGATGGATAAGATGTAGATGTTGGCGAATATTCACAAGTGTTCGATGTTTCCCATATCTCATCTAAGGTCACTCGCTAAGATGAACCTAATCCTATTGATTGAGCTACTTGGTCTTGAATGCTACATCAAATCAATTGGCATATACAAGGGAACCAAGAGTGACTTTATTCAACACAATAATAATTTTTTATATGATTGGATCAAACTGGATCCAATTTCTCTTTTTTTTTTTTTTTTTTTAGACGGCATGATTAGATCTTTTGGATCCAAGCGCATGCTTCTTGTCAGCAAGTACATGATAGTTGCCTTGGATCCTGCATTCCACGCTTGTTTAGGCGACGGAGACAGGGACTACGTTTCACACATACTGTTATTCCCAAGTGTCATTCTTTATTCCGTTTTGGTCTAATTGATCGGTCCTTTTTTTTTTTTTTCTTTTCTTATATATTTTTTTTTTTTTCATTTTTTTTTTTTTTTTTTTTCCTTTTTCTAGTAACTCAATCACTCTATTTCATCCTAGCAGTAATAACACGTCGATGTTTAGTGACCCACCAAAGCACTTAGAGAACAATAGATAAATATGGAAAAATAAAAATAGAATGCGATATGGTGAAATTCCGAGATATGGTAACAACTATCATGTTAATTTGTGATTTCGAGCCATATTCTTCCCTTTTAGTTAATTAGTTCCTCAACTCCTGCATTCAAAATGGTTCCATCCACTAATGGTGTCAAAAACAAACTATACAAACATATAAATGCTCCCCACACTTAAACTTCACATTGTCCTCAATGTAAAACCGAAAGTTCTGAATTCTGACATAACAGCAGATAAAACGCAAAAACTGTGCAAATTGGTAAGGAATTTGGAAAAACTCCATTTCACAAAAGTTGTTCATCTACGTGTTTTCTACACAGTGTCAAAATTTCACATTGTTTTGATAAACGGTCTGACAGTTATGGTCTCTGGACTGAACTACGCGCAGTCTGAAATTTTCTGACGAAAAGGTATTCATCATAATTCTCTTCTAAGATAAATTACGGACTCAATGAAAGTAAACATAGGGATGCAAATATGATATCGAAACAGTAAAAAATAAATAAACGAAACAAAAATAAAATAAAAAGCAAAAGGATAAGAGATACAAAACCGGTGGGTTGCCTCCCACTTAGCGCTTGTTTTAAAGTCGACGGCCCGACTTAGCTTCTTGTAAGATTCATTCCCCATACACCAATAATCTGAAAAGTTGGGGATCCTTCCATAGAACCTGTTTTGCAAACACTAGCTTCACACAAATATTAGTAATATAAAACAAAAGTGAAGCTATGAACCGATAAAAGCTTCCCCCACACTTATTCTTGTCCACACTTGGAAGTGTATAAAGAATATAGAAGTCGGGTACCTCCACGGTTTCTGGTTCCATAACCTGCATAGTATGAGAATCAAGTGTCTCTAATGGCGGAAAACGAGAAACAAAGTCAGTCAACAATATTCTCGAAGCACATACATTCAAACCAATAAGAGGTAAAGGAGAAGAAACAATAGGCAAAGGGTTAGATAAACCTTTCACAATCTCTTGTATCACTAATCCTCTTCATCCTTGAAAAACTCAAGTGAATTATTCACCTCTTGTGTATCATGGTCCTCTATCAAACCTTGCAACTATTCTTCGTCCGTTTACTTAGTTAACCATAGTCTCGACATAAACATCATCATTACAATCATTTGCAAGCTCAATTGGGTCTTCCACAATATTGGTCAAAACCGTCTCATTCTCAACACATTCCTCCTTGTTGTAAGGCACATACTCTTTTGCGGATCCAAATTTTATCATAAGAAACTTTTTAGAACACTCAAAATGCATCATCCTCAAGCTCCACCCTTTGAATAGGCTCTTGATCATTATTAAGATCAATGCTTGAGTAATCTACACAAGTGTCATCATATTCCTCTTCATCTTCATCTTGATCCCAAAAAGATTCCTCGGAGATGTCACCATGAGTTGTTTCAAGCAATGTATCATAATCACCGTCACTATCATAGTCAACATAAGATTGTTCCTCGCTGAATTTAGTGTTGCTAATCTCTAACTCATCCTTTTGAATAGGTGAATGATCATTATTAAGATCAAGAGTTGAGTTAACTACACAATTATCAACGAAAGTGCCCAAGGATTGGCCTTTTTCAACATTAGCATCAATCAAATATTCATCACAAACCATATGCACATTAGAATTATCCATATCTTCCTTGTATTGATCAATGTCTCTTCGCAAGATAGTCATACTTTCACGAAGTTCTTGGAGTTGCTCGTTTGTAGTCTCTTTAGCTTTTTTAAATTCCTCTTGTAAAAAGTTGGAAACTTGATCTATAAAATTAGAGACTTTTTGTTCAAGAGCATAAGAATCCTCCCATCCTTGTTGTTGTTCACACACATACTCACCATAAGGTTGTTGAGGAAAACCACAAGGTTCCATGGAATATTGGTCATAACCAATGAATTGGTTTTGATTATACCCATGGAATTGGTAGTTATCATATTGTTGAGGTTGAAACCCGTATCCATTGTTCCAATATGCTCCTTCCATAGAAATAAGCACCTGAAATAAGATTCTCAAAACAAGGTTAAAACCCAGAAAATAAGAAAAAATAAAAATAAAACAAAAACTAAATACAAAAATAAGAAACCAAAAACAATTAACAACCGCTACCTCCCCGTGGCGCAAAATTTGATCGTTGTAAATTTTTACACAAATATAATTACACTTTCTTACTACTCAAAATATAAATATAGCAAGGGCAAGAAAGGATCGATCCCACAGAGAGGTCTAGGTTGTCAAATTGTTATGGTTCCCTATAAATAACACCGGTAGTTTTGTGATTATATGAGCGAAAATAAAATAAAAGCAAAACAATAAAAAGTAAACACGCAAATTAAGGATGAGAAAGTATTGGATAAAGGTTTCATCTTCAATTGTAAACAATTTTATGAATATATGAATAGAATTCGTATTTAATCTCGCTATCATCAAAAGCCATAGAATACCTTATTGCAAGAATACTCCGTAAATTTCCAAAGTTATCAACACACACATTAGGGCTGCGTATGTGAAATCTACCTAAAGAATAACCTAACGCCTTGCGCTAATCAAGTTCAATTCCCAGGAGCATTAAGTTTCAGAAATAGCTAATCAATGCAATTGTAATACATTGCGCAAACAATTCGAACAAAGGTCAATTTCTACATATGACTACGAGGATGTATCACTACAAACCCTAATCATATCATGCTACTCGCATTCAAGGTTATCGCTTGATGAAAACCCTAAAATAGCTATAGATATGGATGTGAGTTCAATCAATTCTAGACTCGACTAAACAAACATTCAATCATATTGCAATCCATCAATCATGCAATTATTGTAACCCATAGAAATCATACGATAATATTGAGAGAAAACTAATTCATAAAAATCATAACTTGGTTGCAAAATCCAACTACGTCTTCAACCAATAATAAAAACTTAGTTACTCATATTCATGGAGTTCATCACAAGAAGAAAGAGAAAAGACTTCATGGTTCTCCACCCTAGAATAAAGTAGAAGAGAGATAATAAAACGTCGTGATATCCAAAACATTGTAGAAGTCTTCCCTTTATACTCTTTTTCTCCTTCCAAAACTAGGTTTTGTCTTCAAAGTCCATTAGTTGGAAATTCACCCGGCCCACCATGGAGAGAAACCCGTGTAGAAATTTTGTCCCAAAAACGCTCGCCGGAAAATCGGGATTGTGGCTTAATCTCGCCGGAATAGTCGCCGGAAAACTATCTCAAAGACTGCAAAGTCAACCCTAGCCACCGGTCAACGGGTCGAACGGCCGGTTAACTGGTTTGACGGCAACTCGGTCAGACTGGTCGCATGAGTCCGGCTATCGTGAGTCACTGACTCGCCGATGGGTTAAACCGAGTCACATATCCGACTTGGTCAAGCACTGGCCCCGAGCCATTGCAAGGCTTAACTTCATGCTACACTATCATCAGGTCGCACCACTAACTCGGGCCATGTTGGCCCCGGGCTACAAATCTTAGTTCATGCCCGACTCAACCTCGGGCAGCCTTCAACTTCATCGGTCCCCTTCCACCTCGAATTTCTAAATCGGCACTGTGCAACACTTGCCAGCAACACTTTCATCCCATGAGAATCACCATTTCTTTATAACAGCTTCATTCCAATTCAGTCCAGGCCACAGCTCCAGCTCTTGACCTGCAACTCTAGCAATAGCAGCAAGTTCATCCACCATTCAATTCCATCTTGACCCCTTTATGGCTCTGGCAAAGAACAAAGACCAATTGTAATGCGTGGACCGCCATTTCCATCTTCCCCGCATACCGCAACGCCAAAGAACCAACTTGAACCTCGTGCCCCACTCATATTCTCGTAACTCAAAGACCTAAGCATCACCAACAAAATCATGCCATCACTTCCCCGGCGGCTCATTCATTCACTCGCAAAAGACCCATTCAACATAGCCGCAACAATAGATGTAAGTATAATACCTATGCAGCTGCACCAGCACACATTGCCTCAAATCCACTACAACTGCCACAATTTCTTGTCTTCAGCCTAATTCCATCTGAAGTTGCACAGAGCCACACAACTCCACCTGCTTTGCACTATGCCCTGCATCTCAGCTCCAGTTCCAGCTACTTAATCCTGCCATTTCCCAGGGATCAGCATCAAACTTCTTGCTCAACACAGTCCCATCAACACCACTCAGCCAGGGAGCACTCCATTACCACCATCATTCTCCATTTAGACAACCTAAGCATCTGGTCACAGTTATCCACATTGTCAAAGCAAACCACCTTCTCTTCTGCAAACACCACCACCAAGGCTGCAGTGCCAGCCTGCAACAAACAGCTTCCTAGGACCCTAACCAGCTTAACCTCCTCTCAGTGCTCTGCTAAGCTCCACCGCATTAGCTGAAACTCACTCACTTCTCAGAATCGCACCACTATTGCATTGCCGCACCATCAATACCTGCAATTCCTACCAACTCTCACCTGACATTCTCCAGCTTCCACCAGGCCTGCAAATGTCACAGGCATGCTCTTCCATGATCTCCACTGGCAAACAACCCTCACTGAGCTTCAATTCTTCAACTGCAGAGCAGCCGTTAATCACTCGAATCAGCATCTCTGACCCATCTGATTTCTTGTTCTTTCTTTACAAACCAGCTCAGATTCGTCCTAATTTCATGTTGTTCTTCAGCGCCTCCAATTCCTTGAATTGCCATGACCCCATTCTATCATCACAGAGAATCAAGCAACATACCTATCTCTGATTCCTTGTTCTTCATCTATGGCGGTCAAATAACCCTAACTTCTTCACGTTCACATCTTCGTTTTGGATTCAACATCATTGAGATAATACCCATCTCCATTACCCATCTTCGAGAACAACAACCCTAATTCATCCACTGAAACCCAATAATTTACAGCATCAGATCCCCTTTTCTTCAATTTGTCCTCTCTCATGAATTCGAGCAAATACAAACAACTTGATTTCTCCCAAACTCTCTCAATTGAAGTCGCCTCCTTTCTCGATTTGTAACAATGGCAGAGAGATAAAGATAAGAAGAACAAGAATTGGGGAAGAAATGGCTAGAACAAGAATTGGGGAAGAAATGGCTTTCTCGACCTAGTTTCTAAGTTATAAAAGAGGAGATGCCCCTTAACGAAGAACAATCTGTCTTTAGCGTCTCTCATATGGCTACCCCTTAACATGTGGATGAGCTCCCAGTAGTAGTCCCTTTGGAAAAGTTCACCCCTTAACAGAATGGCTACCCCTTAACGTACAAAGGGGGTTGCCAATAGCACTTGTCCGACCATTTTGCTCTTTTAGCCTTCAAATTCTCGTTTTGCTTGTAACTTCTCCATACGAACTCGTAATGACTCGTTCTTTCGCCATTGGCTTCATCTTTTCGTCGTCTCCAGGGTGATGAGAAGAAATCTTGAATTTGAGCGAGTTCCAATTGGTCTTTTTGCTCCAAATGACTCCATTGCACCTAATAAACTCAAAAGCACACATAAGATACATAATTTACAAGAAAACTCGCAAAGAAAGCATAAATACTAGATATTAAATACGGTGTATTCTACACCTATCATCAATCAACAACCAAAGGTTGGATTTCCCAATTGATCAATTCAACACACAACCTGTGATATTTCAATTATATTAACAAAATATAATGCGGAAAAGAAATAACACAGACACCATGAGTTTTGTTAACGAGGAAACCGCAAATGCAGAAAAATCCCGGGACCTAGTCCACATTTGAACACCACACTGTATTAAGCCGCTACTGACACTAGCCTACTACCAATGAACTTCGGACTGGACTGTAGTTCAACCCTAATCAATCTCACACTGATTCAAGGTACAATTCGCTCCTTACGTCTCTCCGATCCCATCAGATACTATGCACTTGATTCCCTTAGTGATCTCACACACAACCAAGAGTTACGGCGACCCAAAGTCGAAGACTTGATAAACCAATTTGTCTCACATAAAAGTCTATAGGAATAGATAAATTTGTTTCCCACAGAATTACCTGAAAAGACAAGGGTACCCAAATATACCTCAATTTAAAACTTTTCCACCTATAAGTCCTTTCTCTGAAAGTGGTTGTCTATGGACTGAGTCGAGACAATACAACTAATCGGTTCACACTTCGTGTGATCATCTATGGATACGAGATCGAGACAATACAACAACGAAGTATGTTTACTTGATAAGAGGTTCGGACTTAACCAAACAAAATAGGATTACTATCAGGTAAATAAGAATTAACGTTTGTGTATTTTACTTCTAATTATAATAAAAACAATTATAATTGCGTAAATAGAAAAGTAAAAGACACAACAAGATTTTGTTAACGAGGAAACCGCAAATGCAGAAAAACCACGGGACCTTGTCCAGAATTGAATACTCTTAGGATTAAGCCGCTATAAAAAATCAAACCAACTTTGTATAGTTGAGACCAAGCAACTAAACCTATAGTTCACCTAGTTCCGTATGTATTCCCACGCCTCCAACTTATGAATAAGTCACGTACTTAGAACAATTCCTTTGGTTCGTATTCCAAACAGTAAAGGAACAACAAATATGTTTGGTAGCAACTCTCTTCAACCAAGTGATGTGAGTTCGACAAAGGCTCTTCTGTTTATCTTAATAAACTCCTTCGTCAGGTTCTTAGATCTATCTTATTCTCAACTACCAAAGGTAATTGTTAAGATTTTGCAATCAATACTTTTAATCACAAAGAATTGTATTGATGCCGATCTACACAACTAATCAATCCAATCTACCATAAGGACAAACCGATTATAGTTGGATCCTCTTTAACCGAAACAAGTATTGTGCACACCAAAGATTATAAACCCAAATCATAAATCTTCAAAGTCTTATTTGTCTTCAAATCTTCTTAGATCTTCAATAAATACTTGTACACAATCAACTTGAATCTCTTGTGATCAATCACGCACAGAACGGAGTCTGTTAATAATGGATTATCACAAGACGTCTTTAGATCTACAAACAAGCCTAAAGACCCCCATCGAACTTCGATCTAGTTTGAGTGAATCTTATATCAGAAGAGAAGATTCTCAAGCATAAACAAACTAGGCGCAATCAAATTTCAACAACCGTTAGTCAATCAAATCAATCGAAAACTAATAATAAACCGCAATTTTCTAGTTTCCCACGAACGGTACTAATAGAGCTTCTCAATCCCAAAGAAGTCTTTAACCTGAGCGGCCGTAATTTTGCCTAATTAGGTTACTTTCCTCTCCGAATAGGCGGCTCCACCAAGAATAAACACAACTAGGTAGTTTTGTTGGCTTCGAGGATTAGTTTGCTAGAAATGCAAACTTTGATATTTATAAACCAAGGAAGTTTGGACACCAAGGAATTTCCAAACCGAAAATATTCTCAAGATATGCAATATATTCCAGATTCGGTTCCATAATTCCCTGAAATGCTTTGTCCAAACATTGAACGAAAATCTCTTAGAAAATCTCCAATTAGTAAATGCACAATACCAATTTTCATTTTCCAAAATAAAATTTAAAACCTTAATTAAAAGATTCTCAACTTATTTTTCGATCCGGGATTTTCCTTTAGCTATTAAGGAATATCTTTGAACATTTTACTGAACATGTTCAAAGTATGTCGACATCTTTACTTTGTAAGTCCTCTTTCATACTTAGAATCTTGAAACCGATTTGCCACACTTCCAAATGAGTTTATAATTGGTTTATCTGACTTTCAAGAACTATGTGATTGATTAAGAACACTCAATCACAAATCATGGGTTTCACGGTTCTACCAAAACAAGTTTCGGTTCTACCTCCATGTGAGTACTGTGCATAGTCACACTAGCTTTCCAAAAATTCGGTTGAATAGGTACTAGGATCGGTTCCCCACATACTTATGGTAACTACTTGTATTTGTTGCACATGTCCATAGGATCGCTTCCCCTTTCACTAAAAACTTGTTGCACATGTTCATAGGATCGGTTCCCCCATCTACTAAAAACGTGTTGCACTTCTTACAAGGATCGATTCCCCTCTTTCGATCGGTTGCACCTCTTCATGGGATCAATTCTCCTTTGCCTAGAGTTGGTCATACCAATAACACTAAATCGATCATACCATCTCAGGTGATTACTTAAGATCGGTTTCACTAATAAAAGTCATACCATTACAAAAATCAGGCCTTGTGAATAGTTCTACCAAGAACATAAACAAGTCATGAGCGGTTATACTAATCACACATATTGGTAGTTCAAAAGATATACAATGAATAACAATACCAATAAGCCTAGCGATTTCCCTTTCGATTCACGAAACAAGTTCATAAATTTACTTCATTTAAACTAATGTAAAACATTGTTTCCTAGGATGAAATCTTCACCTCATACCCATACATAATCACAATAGCATTCAAACGATTATGTCGATGTCTTATATACGAAGTTCAAAAGATAAGTGTTATACTTCGTGTGGTATTCCTTAATACTACGTCTAACTAGAGTGTCATCATTAATGCTTCGCAATTATGTTTTCAATATGCACGAATTGAAAGTCACTCTTAGGGAATGAAACAGTTCAAGTCAAATATCACTAACCTCAAGTGGAAGGATGATGTTGTCTTTGTAGATCCTTACTTCTTCACTTCTTCAAGTCTTCGCAATACTTGTAATGTCTCATATCCTAATACTTTCAAGCTAACCTATACCAAGTTGACTCTAGTACATAATAAAGCGACTCTTTAAATGAGTTCTGGTTCACTAAAATATGACAACCAAACTTGACATACCAATGTTTGGTGGGTTCAACCGAGTTATGCTCTAACAATCTCCCCCTTTGTCAATTTTATTGATAAAACTCTTACATCATATGGATAAACAAATTACAAGAATTCATTACACATACGCTTGATTCCCAAATTCAACAACACAATAACCTGTATACATTTAATCCATAAATGCCGCTGTTGACATTATAATAATGTTTATGGGTGAAAACTGTTTCTGCGGTTTTTGGTAAATTTGGGTGTGTGGATGAGAAACGAATCTGAACCCTAAACAAATGCACTGCACGGGAGTGCTTTTGATTCGAGAGATCAATCTGCACACCTGGCCTAAACCAAGATATGGTCGTTCCACTTGCTTCGATCACAAAGCGAAGGAGATGGGGTTGATCTTAGGGAGGGAAGCGAAGAAGGTGTTGAGATTATGAAGGTGTTGAACTGGCTTGCACAATGAAACCTATCAGTTCTGGACGTTTTCTGGATACCGATGACAACACTTGGTTTTTTCTGTGTTCGTCTGTATTTTTTGAAAATAGGCGAAGGACCTATTTATACAAGTCATTGAGCACAAACCCTCATCTCGTAGGAACTGGAGGAAGTTGAGTGATGGAGTAGTGGGGTCGTGTGGGTAATTTCATGATCACGTCTTAGCCCACTTCCCTCATCATCTTAACCGTCCATAACTCCTGGCACGTTCTTGTGATGGCGCGTTGCACGCTGCACGCTGTAAACATCCAGACCAATACCCCAGTAAGTATCCCACAGTTTGTGACATGCTTGATGTCTCGAATGAGTGGATCGTGGGACCCACAGGAAGTAGCATACGGTGCTAGATTAAATAACTGAGTTATTTAGGAAGTCGATATTCATGAAATATCATACTTTATGCATCGAATACAATCAATACGTATGAAACATTGCTTTTTTTAGAGCTTAACGGAGTAAGTCGCGGGTTAAGCGTCTTAAAATGGCTGCATGCCCAACCATCTTTGAGTGATTGTTTGGAGGCCGCATGGGCGGGCCATCCCTTGGCCGATCACTCCTTGTGGTAGAGTGACGGGCGATGATCACCAAGGTACCTCATTGGCTGTTTAACTCTTAGCCTAGGATGCCTTACCAAGTTGGCAAAGTTGGACGGACAAGATGATCTACGACACATATTTGCGACCATTGATGATTTTTAGGGTTTAAAGAGGTGCGCAAGCATCACTCTTTCGTTATGAAAGGACTATGTAAAATTACATTTCAGATATTGTTCGTATGATGATACCCAAAGGTTGATCATACTTGTGACGTCTGTAATGGAACAAGGTGATCTATTTATACATAGTAAATGATAGGTCGTTTCGACCCAAAGTTTTAAAGGTCCCGTTGAGTACTATGTATAAGCTGACTAGTCTTGTTTTTTTTGTTTAAACTTGTTATATCACAAGTTTACCCAAAGGTGAAGTTGTGTTTGTAGTCTGAAATCAGAATTTTTCTATCATGAAGTTCCATTGACGATTGTTAGTTCTGATTTATAGTTATATGAAGTTTTTAGTTCGATGGTGTAACATTTCAGATATTTAGTAACATTTCGATGGTGTAACATTTCGATGGTGTAACATTTGAAATGAATCATATTTTTAACATTGTTTTGCTATATGTAAAAGTTTTTACCTAGCAATTTGAGATTCTTGTATCATGGGTTTACCCAAAGGTGACTTTTGATGGTGTTGAATCTGTTTTAATGTTTAATTTGAATGGTATTATAATCTGAAAGCATAAAGTTACACTTAAGATTGTTGTACGTCTAGTTTTCTGATTTAGAAATGGCGTGTGCATCTTCTAAATTGTGTATAGGTCTTTATAGTCGAACGCTAGCTTTCTTTTAACTTGAGCTTGTTGTTTTCAGTAAAGAATTTTTTGCTAACCAAAGTGGGAGATGTTAGACTTTATGTTGGTTTAGCAACAAATTAGGCTTAGGTTAAGCTAATATGTGTTTAACTCTAATCAATTCTTAATCTGGCATATACTTTATCCATCTTAGATTAGAACTAAACACATATTAGCTTAACCTAAGCCTAATTTGTTGCTAAACCAACATAAAGTATAACATCTCCCACTTTGGTTAGCAACAAATTCTTTACTGAAAACAACAAGCTCAAATTAAAAGCACGCAATCAAGCATGGACGATATTTTTGGTGGGAACAACCTAGGGCATGCTTGTAGATGGCTTTAGGTGTACATGTCCATACCATTCTCGTCTCGCAGAGGTAGCGATCTAGACCACTCAATTTGTCCGGCAAAGGTGAGTGGTCGTGATCGATTTATGATAGAAATCCTTTGACGCAAAGGATTTGGGAACCGTGTGACATGCCTCCTTTGGGCACGCGTTTCGAGCTGCTCGGCCATGGTTGGCCTAGGCCGGTCAGTCACACGCATAGGTGGGCCCATGGCGAGCATGTTGATACTCTTGGTACCTCTTAAGTCTATATCCACACCTTCCGTTTAGGTTGGCGAAGATGGATTGTTATGATCAAACGATATGTAATGCTGCAAATCCTAATTAGGGTTTTGGATCAGTCACGCCTGCGCAACTTTGGCCAAACGGTTTGGCAGGCTATGCTCCTCCTTTGGGGAGACCGACCGTGTGGGGCCCACGTTGGACCGATGGTGAACATGTGTGTACCTGTCCGATGGTCCTAGGTGCGATCTAAGCCATCCAATTATGCCATCTAAGTTGGATGGTTGTGATCGATTTAAGACACTAGTGGAGCTTGGCGACCCTTTAAAGCATCACGTCGTCGTGTTTCGAGCAAACGTTCATTGCTCTAGGAATTGCTTTGAGAAGGCCGATCGGGTAGGTGAGAAGTGGGCCCGCTAACGTGTGTGTTAGCGCTTCCCGATCATTCATGGGATGATCTAACTGGCCCCAACCATGCCGTGAAGTTGGACGGTCATGATGATTTTAAAACCGCTTTAAGCAGTCTTGCTCGTTTGATCCTTCTCCAAGAAGCGCGACCACCTTACTCTGGGATGGCGTTTGACGGAGCTGGAGGGGTTCGTGTGATGTTCGAACGGCTAAGGCATAAACGGGCTAGACGATGGTCATCATGATGATCTCCTACTCTTGCCAGGGTTTGGCTAGGCTTTTTAAATTGCGTGGCCAACTTTTGTGGCCGTGATCGTTTCTGAGACTGATTTGGACAGTCTAGATTTTCCTTAAGGAAATTAAGCATGCTCGATCGGCTAACCAAAGCGCGTCGATGCGAAACTCTGTCGAGAGTGATGTAGCTCGTGTGGGTATTTCATGCATGCCTTAATATTCGCACGGAGATTCATGCTACTCACGAGAGTGAGCACTCGATCGTCATGTCATGTCATGTCAATGATGAGAGTTCTACCGAGAACACAAAGATGGAAAATACCGAGAAAATCATGCATTAATTGTTAATGCTAGTAAAATTCACAATATTTGGGATTGTTGTTGCACGCACCATTCCTGGTGAATTTTGTGTATTTATTGAATTGCTTTAAATAAATAAAGTGAAGAGATTTTTGCATCATCACTTCTTAATCAGCTTTCCTTTGCGGGTGACAACACGTAAAAATAATAGTTTTACAATTTTAGCCTCCCGAACTAAAATCCACCATCAACATTAAGTCCCACCAGCACAAAATGGTTGCATTATTGTGGGGTAGGCATGAGATGGTGACGTATATAACGTATAAAAGACAAGATAAAGGAACTTTACCTGGAAGGACTCTGGACGGTCACGTTAGCAATCATCCGCGCGAGTATGCCAGGCGTGCTCATGGGCCTTGGTGGGACCGGTTCCCTTCCGTGAGTGTTTGAGCCAAGAAGGGAGTCCCTCTTCTATTAAAATTCCTCAATTACTGGTGCATAAAAGGGATGCTAACCCTCATATTTTCCTTATTTCCTCCACTTTTTTTTTTTTTTATTGCATGCAAAACCTATCCATAGGTCGTGACTTGACCCGCCCATAGAAGAACCGTGTCACTTGCCTTTTGCGTAGCTTACATGCAACCCTAGACGAAATTGTGGGTCCCACCGTGCATGCTTTGGTCAAACATGAGTCCACTGTTTTGTCCACCACGATCAAACGTCGGCCTTGCTATGCTTTCTTTGCTCGAACGTGGGCGCGGGCTCCGCCGTGCTCATATTCTCCCACTACCGAACATTAATATAATCAAGTCCCCATGATATAGTCTGACCGGATTTCTTGGACTAGATGTGTTTCCTTTCACCGCACGGTGTCTCCCTTCAAATATATTTGATAAGCATTGCTGATAACTATCCCGCATTTGTAGCCTTTATAGATGATAAGTAAAGACTCCTTCTCTTCCCAGGGTCCTGTTGGTTTGTGAAATATAAAGAATATTCCAAAACTCTTTTCCCATCGCATAAACATCTCCTTCTCTCTCCTCAAGAATCTCATAGAGGCACCAAGGACTACTCTGTACTTTTCCGAGAAAAGGAGCTTCAAGTCAATAAACCCGAGGCCGATGACGCGTTCGAGGAGGTGATGGCTAGAATTGATCTCCGCTTCGCGAGGATGATCGTGATATACGGGGCATGTATGTTCTACACTTGCGCATCACTCGAGAATGCATTCGAACTCTCTTAGCTTCAATCGATAGGGAGGAGATATGGCGGTATGATGAAGCGTCGCTACTACTACCGGAGAGCGCAAGAGCTGAGAGGTTTGTAGCACGGCTGAAAAGGCGAAGGGTCGAACATGAACGGCCTCCAAAGGAAGATATGCATGATTATTCGATCCGTGATGGTGTGATAATCCTCGATTCGACACCACCTGATGAACCCGAGCACCCAAAGGTTTTCGAGCGCAATCTCTGCGGTGGTCCTTGGAGAAGGTATGGAAGCTGTCCCTACTGAGGATGTTGTCAAAGCGGAGAACATTGTTGCAGAAATATCCGAAGTGGAAGCTGAGGCAGATTCGAAGGAAGAAGCAGTGGCGACCCACGATGATGATGTTGAAGCAGATTTCAGCGGTGGGGAAGACACGGTCGATCTCCTTGATGACTAAATCTTCATGTTCCTTCTCTTTTCTTCTTTTTCGAGTATTTTCTCGTAATTTGTGAACATTTTCTCCTTGTACTGGTGGTGTTTGAGTTCAAGGTCTTCTTATTTTCTCGCTTTGCTCGTTTGAACAAGGGTTTTATTTATGTTATTTTTGAGACAAATCTTTTATTAAGACTACATCTGAGTCTTCTCAGGCGCAGTGGTGTGCCTTCATATGATTGCATGTGATTCTTGTGATAAAACAAGTAATGCCATAATAAAACACCACGAACCTGTCTGCGCTCTCCTGGCGTAAGTATGATTAAACTGAGTAGACTGCTCAAGGATTTTTCCCCTTTTTCTCCGTACATATTTTATTCCTCCAATCGTTTTCAGAAGATACAAAAGATTTCTTTTTAGGGTTTTCTTTCTGGGTAATGATGATTTAGGATGACTCAGAATTTTGTGTCATGCCTAGGGGTGAAGAAATTCCTAAAGGAAATAATACTTTGATTAATTGAAAATTGAAACCCTAATAATTATGAAAGCAAACAGTGCAATCATTTGGAGGAATTACAAACATCGCATTGAAGGGAAATTGTTGGAGGGACTTACGGAGAATACCGGAGGAAAAGGGTAGCACAGTGCTTTTTTGAGTTGTATAGGGCTTGAGCCATCGTGAGTGAATAATCACGCCCTCGAGCTCGTCGGCGTTGATGATCTTGCAAGCTACCACCTAGACGACAGTACGGTTCATCCTCCTGTTGTTGGAAAATCAGGTTGAGCAGTCATCTTCACTGTTACATTTCCAACTTGAAATGTGGTCACCTTCACTACCATATCTCCAATTCGAAACGGGTTTGGACTTGGTACAACTCCTTGATTCTGTGACGTGTTGTCTCCTGGGTCGCTTCCAAGCTCTTGGCAAAATGCTTGAAAGGACCGGCACCACACTCACATCTCCTAGTGGCGGTTAGATTGTTGATCGAAATAAGTCCCCGAGCCTCACTGGAAGAGGTTTTACTTGTTTGTAAAAAGGGTTGTTCAATGAGATTTACTTGGGCTCTAACCTTTTAAGGTATGAGTTCGGGCTTTCTCCCGTTCCGCATCACATTTGCAAGGTGTCGACACGACAACAAATAATCTTCAGATTTGATGGCTCATTGGAGATTCTCTCGAGATATTGAAATCGGCAAAGGACACTCTCCCAGTGCTGCTTTGTTTTCGTGTATCCACGGGCGTCCCAGGACCATGTAGTAATTCGGATACTCTTTTACTATGTAAAATTTAGCCTGTGTTAGAGCATCACCGATTTTAACTTCAAGGTCAATGCATCCATAGGCGTCTCTGAATTCTCATTCTGGGCCCCTGATCACCGTTGGGCTGCAAGTAGCTTCCTGTTTCGAAATCTTTGCGGCTCTCAGAGTCTTGACGATGACGATGTTGAATATGGAGGCTGCCTCAATCAATGTGTTGTCGAACTCGGCACCTTCAAAACGAGTGACGGTCAAGAGTCCCCGGCCCTTGCTAGTTGCATCTTCCAGAAAGACCGAGTTTTTGTTGCTTCCCTATCTCGGATATAAGCGCTTGCGACACAATGCGGTTGAGGGATGCGAAGATGTCTTCGACATTGTGCCTTGAGAAATACAAGATTTCACACAAATTTCCCCATCATAGACTGCATGATCTTGTGGAAAGAATCCCTGAGATCATGCAGCTTCTAATAGGAAGAGGGTCCCTACCAACCAGAAAAACCTCGAACCAGCTTGGCCGGTTTATAAACAACCAGAAGGTTAGGGTTGATCGTCTGCGGCAAAACGGTAAAACCCGCCCCGTCCGTGTATCCGCGGCATGAACCTGGCTTATCCGCCACTGCTTCAGCATGATTGTGTGGCACCCCTCCCATGATACGTGTCTCCTGCAGTCCTAGGTATAAAAGAAAAAAACCTAGTTTTCTTTCTTCTCTTCTTTTCTTTTTTCTTTTTCCTCCGCACTGGCAATGTTAGCAGCTTTAAAGAACTCTGTTCTCTTGTCTTGAGTTCTCATCTTTCACCTTCCATTTTCTTGTTATATTTATTCCAGTAACATCACAATGGTTGTACTAGTAGCAAGTAAGTAAATTAGATTTGATTTTGAATCAGATGTCACTTTGTTGTTGTTTTGTTCATTTTAAACTGTATCATTCATGTATAGTTTTGGGGTTTGACATTTGATGTTCAAATGCTTGTTATCTAGTGTTTTCTTAGTGGGTTTACTTAGTTTGTAAGTTAATGTTGTGTATTTGTAGATCTATGTTTTTGAATCTTTATGATCACTGATTTAGTGTTTTAAATTTTTAATGGGGTTATTAGGGTTGCCTGTTTTGATGAGAATCATTAGATAAACTTGGTTATTGTATGTGTCAGTTGATTTTGGTTTTGGTTCTTATTTGATAACTTGATGTGAACTATTGCCTTTAATAGTAATTATTAGGTTTGCGATTAGACTTTATATGAAATCTGTTTAGCTATTGAATTCTTAGGGTTTTTTTAGTGATGGTCATGGTCCGTGGGTTGAAGAAACGAGGATATTTGTAAAATGGAAAAATTAAGATTGAAATATTGCATAATCGCATGAATGAAGAAAATAAGATATTTGGTGATATTCTCTATTGGCATAGAATGAAAGTTATTATTAAGTCATTTGGTTACGATGTTGCTTTTCATCTGTATACTTCTATTGTATTTTTATATTCACTTTTGTTATTAATTATAGGTGTTGTAACTTGTAAGTGAGCGCAAGCTCTAATTATTCTCGGCTTATCGCAACCAAATGGAGGGCTGAGGGCCGCTAAAGTCTAAACCAAGTTAAGTAGTTAACCAACAAAGAACAGTGGATAAGTGAAGCTTTTCCTTAATGTGAGAATGTTTCCTTCTTTTGATAAGCAACCATCTACCGTGTTTGGCTTCTATTGTGACTTGTTTTGCATATGAAATTCATTTTGATAGACCCTTAGCATTGTATTTTCTGGCATCGTCTGTTTTAGTGTGTACTAAGGATAGCATTTAAGAGAACTATTTGGTTGTCATAACATTGAGATATTTGAGTTGTTGTAATTTTAGGATTCATTTCAATCTGAGTTTATACTTTATATGTAATGGAATGGAAGTTATGGAACTGTTAAAGTGTATATATTTATATATATGGTTGAGATTCAGTTTATTTTGATCTAATCAGGTTAGCCTGCTGTGTAGAATGTAGATTGAATTTGTGCTGAAATGATGTTACTTAAGACATAAGGTAGTAATTATACAGGTGTTGTTGTTGTGAAGTTGAAAGTTCAAAGTTTTATAAATGTTACACTTTAACTAATTAGGCATAATGAGTTCAACCCAAAAACATTGTGAAAGTAAAGGCCCATTCTTAATTCTTATGCTCACCATTAGACTGACATAATGCATTGATAGATTTTCTTGCTCAGAGTGTGAAGTAATTTTGAGTTAACAAATATGTGTTCTATTTTTTTTTAAGTCCGAAAGCCATGTATGATCTTGATGTGCAATGTGTATGAGGACTTGTATGAACTATCTTCTTGTGCTCTAGTGCTCTACATTTGTGTGTGAATGTGATGTGATAATGAAGTACTCGTTAATCATGGATCACCAATTGAATGGGTCTGGATTCATGTAATCATATTTTCATTCCCTTGTATATTATTGAGGTTATCACTTATCTTTGACCTATTCTTTGTTGTCCATCCAGGATGTCAATTGTACAAGAAGAAGACGATGTTATGAGTAGTGATGGTGAGGAATGCGAGGATGATGATGTTGAGATGCTACATTCTCAGGAATGACTCTAGCAATCGCTGGTTGTGCACCCGCACTCAGCCAGTGGAAAGAGACATAGACTCGCATCCGATGTTTGGGAATTTTTTAAACTCGTTAAATATAAAGATGGAACAAAGAAGGGAGTATGCAAGGCTTGTAATGCAGTGATATAAATATCAAAGCTCGTAAAGGTGGAACCTCATCCATGAAAAGGCATAAGTGCCTCTAACCGTCAATCTCAAGACGTAGGGCGATGCTATTATCTCGCAAAGAATGGCCAGCTTGTCTACCCGAGTACGCAAAGTTGATCGTGATGAAATTACTGGATCTTTTGGCAAAGATTAATCATTGCAAGAAATGTCCCACTTGCTTTGGTGGAGTGGAAAGAATTTAGGGATATATGTTCTTATTTAAATGAGGATGCTAAACCAATATCAAGGAATACTGGAAAGCCGATATTGTCAAAAACATAAAGCACAAAAAGAAGTTATTCAAACAGATTGAAACTTGCTCCGTGTATGATTCAAAATTTCAAATGAATCAAATCATATTGACCCATATGTTGTGTTTTATACTTTTATGTATGAGTAATTGATTAATATGCTTTACATATGACTTACCCTTACAGTGTAGGATATGTCTAACATCGTACATGTGGACTTCGTAATCGACTACACTGGATATATGTTTAACTGCACTATCTTGATCAAAATTGGGTGTTGCAAAAGAAGCTTCAATTCTCGCTCCTTCCACCACCTCATACAGGTGAAACACTTACTTGAGTCTTGAGATTTATTATTCTATTTTTATATCTTCAATATAAGTTCATGTTAACCTTTCCACTACCTCAAACAGTGAACTCCTTTCTGCTAAGCTATTTGCAATGATAGAAGATTGGGGAATCGAAGACAAGGTATCCAACATCACCTTGGATAATGCCGCAAATAACGGAGCTCATGCCGGAATTATGAAGAGTAGACTTGCTCGCAAAGAAGATCTTGTTGAATGATGGAAAATTCTTTCACGTCACTGTCATGTGCTCACATCTTAGCTCTTATTGTAAAAGAAGGACTTAAGAAGATTGATCCAGCCGTGCTTAAGATAAGAGCGTCGTGAAGTCCCTTAAAAAGTCCCAAGTAAGAAAACAAAAGTTCTTAGACATCGTTGATACTTTAGGCATGTCCGGCCAAAAAGGGGTATTCACCAAGATGTTAAGACAAGGTGGGATTCTACTTTTCTTTTGTTATAAGTTTATAACTTATATAATTATAGAATTGTATTAATGTTTATTATATACTCACCGAATCGAATGTTTGTTTTATACAGTGGAATTCAACTTATCTTATGTTAGATAGTTGTATCCTCGTATAAAAATGTTTTCTCTCATTTGAAGTCAGTGGATTCAGACTATGAAGACTCGTCCAATCGATGAAGAATGGGAACAAATTGAAGAAGTCACAAAGTTTCTCAAGGTGTTTTATGATCTCACAACTTTATTTTCTCGGTAGTAAGTATCCTACTTCCAATCAGTATTTTGAAAGAGTTTGTCAAGTTCGTGTGTTATTAAAGAAAGAAAGCAGAAGTGATATTGAATGCATTAGGAACATGGTAAAAGAGATGCAAGCAAAATATGATAGTTATTGGAAGGAGTTGAGTCCTATATTGGCTATGGCAGTTGTAGTTAGATCCTAGATTGAAATTGAATTTTGTGAAATTTACTTACTCCAAGTTGTATCCTGAGGCGAGACAATTAGAACGTGAAGTTAATAAAGTGCGTATTAATATGACAACACTTTTTAATGAGTATTACAACTTATCAAGTTCAAGAGCTTCCAACATAGGAACTCAAAATTTGGGTATTCAAAATGGTGGGAATTCAGTTGCCCAAGAAGGAAGTGAGCTTTTTCAGGTAATTTTAAAGCTTACTTAACTCTAATTCATGTTAAATGACATGTCTGAGGTGTCTGTGTAGCCATTTATGTTTTGTATCTTAAAAATTATGTGGTTCTCGTTTGTCTTGTAAGGGTACTGTCAACCGTGGATGTTGTATGTGGTCGTGTTAGCTTGTTTCTAAGACTTTTTAGACTCATATATTCAGTACCTTGTCTTTTAGGAATATGCTGCAACACAAGAAAGTGGTGGTGATGTACTATCTGACTTGTCAGAGTTAGATGAATATCTTAGCGAGTCATATAGAGGTTCTTTAAATGTGAAGTTCGACATCCTAAATTATTGGAAAGGCCACGAACAACGATTTCCAGGATTTTCAAGAATGGCAGGGATATTTTGTCAATTCCTATTTCAACCGTCGCTTGAATCAGTATTTAGCATCGAGGAAGCGTAATTGATCGATTTCAAGTTCCTTATTACCCGAAATGCCGAGGCGTTGATAACAACTCGTGATTGGGAGTATGGAGTTGGTAAGTAAATCAGTAATATTTGTTTTAGTTGAATGTCTAAGACTCTAAATCTCATATATATAACATTGTTTTTTTTTTTATCCGTGTAGGAAAAGAAGATATGGATGAGGACAACTGGATTATTGAAGAAGATGTATTAGGATTTGAACTCGAGGCAAGTGGAGGATGAGGCAAAGAGAGGATGGGGAGGAAGTAAGTTCTTATGCGTCTAATTAGTATGCGTACTTCTTCAATATAAAGCTGGTAATTATGCAAATTCCATGTTTTTGACTTGAATCTTTTCTTTTGTTTGGTTTATTTTTGCTTCAAATTACGGATTCAAATTGAATAGTTGGAGCAACTCGTAGATAGACACATGGAATATGAGAATTTTTTGGACAGTACATTTATCACTTATCGTTGTCTCCAAATTTTGTATAGAAAAGAGATTGAGATGTTTTTTGGACAATTATCACTTTTTTTGATTAACCACAATATACATTTTGTGCAGTGAAGTGGTTATTAATATCTTTATTGTCTGACTTGGTGATACAAATTACAAACAATGGTATTACTACTGGTCCTCGGAGGTTTTTTTTTCTTTGTTGAAGATATCATCATGAACTGATGAAGTACTGTAATGACTAGTCACTGCTATACTGTGTGTTCCTTTAAATGCAAAATTAGTTTAGTTTTGCAATTTTGAGTTTTTAAAGTTTGATATTATTAAGGTTTGATGTTTCGTTGGTATGACTGTCATTGTTGAATCTGTTAATTGAATTGAATCGAAATATCAAACCGAATTAGATGAATGTTAGGTAGCAGTGGAATGAGCTTTAGATGGGCTGAATGTGGCTTTAAATCGCCCAAATTGATTTCTCGCGTAGTTGACTCAACAAAACCCGCTAACCCGTGAACCCGCAAGCTTTACACGGACGGCGCGGTTAGAGAAATGACCACCCGTGAAGAATTTCAA